>CM038675.1:515866244-516258788 GCA_021605145.1 Aegilops bicornis
AATTTATATGCACTGGAGCATGGGCATGTATTTCAAATTTGAATTATGCACATAAAATGCCTAGAAAACCCAGTTAATGTATTAAAATGTCCAAACGAACACCGAAAAATTCACAAACTTAACACAACACTCCTGTTGTTCTATGTTGGCACTAGAAATTTTTTGAAAGCAATAAAAGGCAATGGATATCATTTCGTCCCCAAAGGTGGCACGTTCCGTACCGAAACCATCAGGCTTGTTGTGAGAAGCTCTGGTTTGTGAGAAGCTTATACCCAATGTCGGGGCAGGCTGATCTGGCCCACGAACACCTATGGGACCGGCGGACCGAGCCCCTTTCTGTTCGGCGGGGGGCGGAGGTCGCACGAAGAGCAGATCGAGGCGAAGCACACGAGCAGTTTACCCAGCTTCGGAGCTCTTCGGAGAGATAACACTCCTACTGCTGCATGTCTGAGTGTATTGAGTTCTTGCTCAGGAGCGCTGAGTGCTATAGTACACACAAGCTGCTAACGAGACCGAGCGTGAGTGTTCTCTGGCTTCGAACCTTTTCCAACCCCTCTCTACGTGGCGCATGGGCCTCCTTTTATATGCTAAAGGGGTCTCCGACAGGTGGCAACGTAGACAAGGGTAAAAATGGGAAAGGAGTGGTTGGTACAGCTACTTGTACAGTGTATCATACCTAACTCGACGGCAGGGGACAAAGGCATTAAATGCCCGCTTCACGCCGCCTCTAACAGGCGAAAGGGACTGGCTGGGCGCCACCGCTTGCCACGATGGCAATCTTGTCAGCGCCACTTGCCATCTGTCGGGGAGGCTGATCGTACCCACGGACACCTATGGGGCCGGCGGACCAGGCCCCTTGTGGTTCGGAGGGGGGGCGGAGATCGCACGAAGAGCGGATCGAGGCGAGGCACACGAGCAGTTTACCCAGCGGAGCTCTCCGGAGAGATAAAACTCCTCGCTGCTTGTTTGATCTATTGTGTTCTTGCTAGGGAGCAATGCGAGCTACAAAACCTAGCGAATGTATCCGGGTCTCGAGTAAGTCGAATCAACCGAACTAACCCCAACCCTTTCTACGCTGCACATGGGCCTCCTTTTATATGCTCAAGGGTCTCCGACAGGTGTGGCAACATAGGCGGGGTACAAATGTAAAAACAGGAGTTGGTACACCTACTCAACAAAGGTACAATGCAGAATACCTAACTCGACGGCAAGGGACAAAAGCAATAAATGCCCGCCAATGTCGCCTTAACAAAGGCAACAGAGGCCGCCACGCGCGCATCCGCCGCCACGATGGCAAGCTTGTCGCCGCTTACCGCTGCTCTCCGCTGGCTGCACAGCCTCTCGACACGCCGCCCATGGAACGGCCCCATGGCGACACGTCGCTGGATGAGCTGGAGCGGAGACGGAGAGAAGGTTGCTTGTCGCGGCAAGCGCCTTTGCCGCGCCGGTCTCTTGTCGCGCCCGGAGGCTTGTCGCGCCTGAGCCTTCCCGGCAAGCTCCTCTTGCCGGGTCTTGTCTTCTGCGTGCCTTTGAGTGGCCTTCCGACAAGCTCCTCTTGTCGGGGCCTTGTCTTCTTAATCAAATACTTTGTTCTTGAATGGCTCCAAAGGAGCCACGGAGGACCTTGGCGGTGACGAGGCAAACCTTGCCGCGGGGGGCTGCAACTGTCCGTGCACGAGTATGGGATACTAGGGTACCCCTACTCTAGTACACCGACAGGAGCCCCCGGGCCTGGGCCGTACACGGTGCCGAGCGCTTGTCGGGCTAGGCCCAAAACTGTGCATGGACACGCGCGGCCTCGACCACGTCGCAACTCGCCCCGGACCCACCACGATCCCCACTAACGGCACGCACCGGTCGTGGCGTCAGGCGAGATCGTGGGCGCGGTCGGGGGGGTTCTTTATTAGTATAAGCGAACGTCCCGCCTCCTCCCCTTTATAAGCGGAGGAAACAGAGGCAGGCCGACCACCCCCGCCATTGCTGTCTTGTCAAGAAACCACCGCCGCCTCCCTCTTCTTCTCCGGCGAAGGGAGCAGCCCCTTTCGCCACAAGCACACTCACCGCCGTCGGCCTCCTCCGCCTCCTCGCCATGGCTCAAAGCCGACAAGGAGAAGGGCGTCAAGTCGGCCGAGGCGCAGCGGCTCATGGGCGTTGCGCAAGGAGCAAGCCATCTTCCCCCGCAGCTCGGGCGCAAGGGAGCTGCGGACGCCTTCTACCTCTTCTCGTCGACGGAGACTCAGGCGCATCCGCGCACGAGGGTGCTCCCCGCCCGCCGCCTCGATTTGGCCCCAACAGGTACCCTTTCTTCGCCCTTTTCTTCTATTGCGGGCTTTGCCCGCCCTTTTCCGGAAAGTTCTTTATGCGACATAATGAACACCTTTAGCCTCCGCCTCCTTGATTTCACCCCCAACGCCATCTTGACCATGGCAGTTTTCACAAGATTTGTGCGAAAACTTTGTCGGAGTCCACCCGAACGTGGCACTCTTCCGCCATTTCTTTGTTCCCAGCGTCGAGAGAGGAGAGAGCCACTTGCCGGAGGGATATCTCTGGGTCTCTAGGATCGGCAAGAAAGAGGCCTACCTAGAGGGAGAGTTCCGCAACAAGTGGGAGGAGTGGAGAGCCAACTGGTGTTGGGTCGAGAGGAGAACCCGCAGCCCTTTCACCGCTGCAGGCGCCAAACCCCAATAGTGCGCGGCAGGGATTGGAGTAACTTGGCGCGGAGGATGCGGTTGAAGATAGCTGTGACCGGATCCTGCGCCTCAGCTTGCCGGGTTAATCAGAGGCTAGCTTGGCGCAGACTTCCTTCGCCGACGACGCTCCCTTGCAGGAAAGGAGGAGGCCTGCTTGGGAGTTCCAAAATGCGGCGGACATCATGAGGCTGTGCCCGGGCCTGAATTGGAACTTCACCGTCATGGAGCTGGACTCGATACTGCTCGAGCTGTTCAAGAACGACCCCGACCACCCCGAGTGGTTCAGGTTGCCGCGAGGGGTCGTCCCTTTGTGCAACAACTCAGCGCTCGACCGCATCCGCGCCATGATGCCATGCAGGCGACTCCCACGGGATCGCCCCAACTTGGCAGGAGCCCCGACGAGGTCGTGCAGCAATTCTTCGATGATTTGCAAGAAGTGCCGATCCGCCCGACGAAAGCGTAAAAGGCTCACCCGCGACACCACCGACTGTGAGATGGCGCGGATTGCCACTGTGGTGGAGGAGGCGGCAGCAGCCGCTGCCGGAGTCTTCGGGTTCACCGTGGAGGAGGCGGACGCGCGGCGAAGGCGGTAAGCCTTGCCGAGCGAGGGAGGTCGCCGGGCGAGGACGAGCTTGTCGAGCCCGAGGCCGGGTCGAGTGGACCCGCCGAGGGCGCTTCTTCCCCACCGCTAAGCGACTTGCCGCTGGGAGCCCTGCCCGCCTGCCGAGGAGGCATCTCCGCAAGGTCGAGACGAGCCGGGCGGCATCGCCCACAAAGAGCAGCGCCACACGACGCGCCCACCGCGGCAAGCGAGGTTGCCGCTGAGCCCCCACACTGCAGCGACAATCTGGGCGGAATCTTCTCAGGCCACCGCCGACGCCCGCTTAAGCGGCCAAGAGAGCCCACGCCCGCCTGCCGCACCGGAGGCGAGCCGGAGTTCGACTTCTCCGCGCTCAGCTCCGAGGAGGAGGGCGAAGAGTAAGCTCTTGAGATTTGTGCTTGTATTTCTTCGATTTTTATTGCTTCATCTTGAATCTGATTTGCTTTGTTCTGGACTCTTTTCCTTTTCGTGACGCCGCCCAGAGAGAGCGCGAAGAGGGCCAAGATCCCGACGGTCGCCGTCAAGCGACGATTCTCCCGTGGCAACAGGGGACGCGTCTGAGACTCCCTTGCCGGACCAGCGATCCTTCCTCGAGCAGCCCCTCAAAGATGCCCCCCTGCAGTAAGTGCGCAGTTTTCTTCTTACTATTAGGTGTGCAGGGGTGCTCCTTCTTTGTTGATATCTCGATCGTGTGCTTGTGTAGGAGCAGAGCAGCCTCATCAGGGAGGGCTCGGAAGCCGCCCGAGATCCTGCCTCACTGCCACTACGCCCGCCAAGGGAGAACTCCCGGCAAGGGAGCGCCCGACAAGGGAGGCCACCCCGGCAAGGGAGGCCACTCCGCAAGGGAGGCTACCTGCAAGGGACGGCGCCAATGACCCTCCAAAGTGGTCGAGGCCATGGCTGCGGACCCCTGCTATGGGTAATTCCCTTACGCGAAAATCTCCCTTGGGTTTGCTTTCTTTTGTTTCTCTTTTGAACATCCGCTTGATCGCCTTTTCTTCGTCTCGACGCAGAGCCGATGGATGTCGAGGCCGCCGCGAGGAGGAAGCGCGCTGCAACACTGGCGAGGCCGCCACGAGGAAGAAGTGGTCGCCGTCGTGGAAGAAGAGGCCGCCGCCGACGAGCCTGTTGGCGAGGAGGCCACCGAGGCTGCCGACGCTGGGGCCGGGCGAGGGTCGGGCGATCAGATCGACGGCCCCTGAGGCCGCAGGAGCGGCAAGCGCCACACCGACAGCCGACTCCCCTGGCTGCCAGCGGTGTCAGCTCCGAGGAGCCCCAGCCAGTGCCTACCAAGGCCGGCGGCGTTTTCATCAAGCTCCCTGGAGCCGAGCTCAGGCGCCGGTCGAGGGAGAAACCTTCGACGGCGAAGCTACTCGCCTCATTGGCCGACGCTGTGGACGCGCTAAGCAGCAGCGATGGCGAAGTCCGAGGAGGAGCAATTCTTGAAGAAACTGATGTCGCTCTACCACACCCGGCAGCCAAGTTAGAGACCCGGGAAGCCCTTGTCGCGAGGGCGGAGCGGACATGGAGAAGCGCCGAGGAGCTCCGAGCACCAACAAAGAAGCCCTCCGCGACGTGGGCGGAAGCGCTGGGGCAACTTCGCAGAAGAGCGCACGACCTTCATCCTTGAGAAGGCCGCAATGAGGAGGAGCAGCGGCTGGCTGCCGAGAAGCTTCGCCACAGAAAGCGAAATGGGCGCAGCGAAGGTCAACCTGGACAGCCACGAAGAAGACCTTGCTGCCATGAGGAGTCGCTGGCGGGCGCTTCAGAAGCGGCGACGCTTCCACAGCCGCCGAGGCCGCCAAGGAAGAGCTGAAGGCAAATGTGGCGCAGCTGGAGGCCACCCTCAAGAAGAGCGGCGAAGAGCTTGCCGTGCTCAAGCGTGAGCGCGAGAAGGACGCCTACACCCTTGGCGAGCTACAGAGCCGTCTCGCTGATAGGGCCAAGGAGCTCGACGCCGCCAAGGATTCCAAGGCGGATCTTGAGCTGAAGCTGACCACCCTGACGCAGACGTTGGATGGCGCCAGAGAGCGGGAGGTGGGCTTGTTGGAGGCGATCAAGGCCAAGGAGGAGCTTCTGGCGAATGCTGCCTCCGCCCAGAACACCTTGAGGGAGAGCGTGGAGCACTAGACCGAAGGTCTTGTGGACACTGCCGCCGACATCCACAACGAGCTGATGGAGCTAGGGATGGCGGATCTTGCATTCCTCCGACGAGCATCTCCAACCCAGCGCCAAGCTCAGCTTATTCTTCAAAGGCGCAGGACGGGCCTCCAGCGACTCCGAGAAGAGGTCCTGAAGCAGCTGGCCGAGGAATCACGCCAGGTCTGCGCAGGAGCCCTCGAGAAGGTGTTGATCAAGGTGGCCTTCCGCAATCCGGGCCTCAACCTTAACGGCGTCCTCCGATCCTTGCCGCCAGGCGCCAACGTGGAGGAGCTCAAAGCCCTTATCGCACCCATTGTGGACAAGGTGAACAAGATCAAGCGGATTGAGGGCGCACTGCGAGACTAGGCCGTAACTTTATCTTTCCCTTTGTCGCCGATCATGTTTAGAACACTTTGTTAGATTCAGCGACAAGTCATTTTGTAATATACTCTATCTTAGGCGATCAATGCAATGTTATTTCCTCTACTTGATTCCTTCCTTTGTAATGCGTTTACGCCTTACGCATTTGGGGGACTTGTCGGTGCGGGCACTTTTGTCATGAAAGGCCGAGTGCGGAACGTCAAAGAGCCTCGGCCGGCAAGGCCGCCTCGACAAGCAACCTTGTCGCGACTAGCTGCAGCTCACTTAAGTTGTTGAGCGGACTCGAAACAAAGTAAGGGCGCGACTAGCCGGCATGAGTTGGTTCCTCCGCGACATGTGTTCTCCATACAAAGTACTATCGCTCGAGGAAGATAACTTAAAAATTTAAAAATTGATTGCTCAAACTTTGGCAACTTAGCTTTTCCGCCTCTTGCTTCCCGATGAGGTGAAACTTCCTTGAGCGGTGCCCGTCCATAATATTATCTCCTCCTTCCCCGGGTTAACTTGTGCGAGGGAGCCTTCCTTTCTTTGAGAAAAGAAAAAGAAGAGGGAATAACGTTATGGGGCCCAACGGCTCGATTCTGCTTACCGGGTGTGGTTGCTGCACAAAGTGTTAGCCAAAACATGCAATAAATTGATGAAAGCATGAACTTGACAAGTTGTGCGCGACACATGAGCTTTATCGATGCATCGGGTCTGCGCTCGCTTTGTACAAAGGATTACATGCAACATGCGGCAAGACTTGTATTAAAGGTAGTTGCCGGAACGGGTTCCGACAACCGCGCCCTATGGGTAAAACTTACGAAGATGTTCAATGTTCCAGAGTTGCTCACCGAATGCCATCTTCGGTCTCAAGGCGAACAGCGCCAGTGCCTAGTGACTCGCTTCACCCGATAAGGGCCTTCCCACTTCGCGCCAACTTGTTTGAATTCTTGGCGGACTGAACGCTACCGAAGAACAAGGTCGCCTTTCCTCGAGGCTTCGCACTAACTTTGCGGCTATGGTAGCGACGCAAAGCTTGCTGGTAGCGAGCAGCTCACACAATGCCTCGAAGACGATCTTCCTCAAGGAGCAGCGTCATCTTGTCGCAATGCTCTTGCTCAAGCTCATCATAAGCGAGCACTCGAGGCGATCCATATACGAAGTTCCGTGGGGAGAACTGCCTCGCTTCCATAGACTAGAGCAAAGGTGTCCGGCCGGTGGCTCGATTTGGCGCCCTTCGATCGACCAATGAACCACCGGCAGCTCCTCGATCCAGCTTTCTTCCGCACTTGTGCAGCTTGTCGAAAGTTCTGGTCTTGAGCCCGCAGCACTTCAGCATTTGCCCTCTCGCTTGACCGCTGCTTCTCGGGTGAGCAATGTATAAAGGCATCTTTGGTGCCAAGGTCTTGGACGCATCGCATGAAGGTGCGACTCAGAATTGTGTGCCGTTGTCGGTGATGATCCTGTTAGGGATTCCAAACGGCAAACAATCGACCAAGAACTTGATCACGACCGTGCTGCCACCTTCCTCGATCGCTTCCACTTCCGCCACTTTGTGAACTTGTCGATGGCGACGCATAAGTACTCAAAGCCCCGACAGCTCGGGAAGGGGCCGAGGATGTCGAGCCCCTGCATCAAAAATGGCTGTGATAAAGGGATCGCCCGAGAGCTTGAGTTGGCCGGTGTATCTGCTTGAATGGAACTGCACGCTTCACACTTGGTTACTTGTGCAGTTGCATCTCGGAGGGTCATCGGCCGTAAGAAACCTTTCGAAAGCTTTGCGGCAAGTGCTCTTGCGCCAATGTGGTGACCACATATGCCTCCATGTATCTCTCGCCAACAGCTTCGTCCATCTTCCACAGGAATACACTTCAATTTCACACCGTTGAGTCTTCTTCGCATAAAGATGCTTTGTCGACAAACTGGTACATACTTGACCGCCGGGCTACTCTTTCCGCTTCTTCTTGCTCTTCGGTAGTTATCCCGTTCAAGGAAATGGACAATCTGCTGCGCCCATGCCGGAGCTTGTGGCTCACAACAAGGACTAAAGGCATATCTGTTGCTGCGGGAACATCAGCTTCCACGGCAAGAACTCGCGTTCGCCGGAAGTTGATGCTCCCGACAAGCTTGCCGGAGCAAGACTTGTCGGGAGCGTCGCTTCAACGAAACAAACCCCGGGCCTGTCGGAGTAGATCGCTCCTCAAAGACTGCTGATGTTGATCTTGGGGACCTTTGCAACGACGGCTTCGGGAAGCTCTGGCTTGAAAGTAGTCACCAGAGGCCAACTTCCTCTTCTTGCTTTGTCCAGCTTGATGGTGTTACGGTTGGTCGAGTCAGCTTGAGCACGAAAATCCCTGGTTCCATTGTGTAACTTAAGCGCCAGTCAAGACTTTGACAGCCGTCGGCAATATCATTCTCGAGCTCTTGGAACATGTTCCATTTGCAGTGTCGTCAAAGTGCTCTTCCAGCTTCCTCACTTCATCGACGTAGGCTTCCATCAACGGACACGGTAATCTTTGTTCACTTGGCGGACGACAAGTTGCGAGTCACACCGACAATAAGCTTTTTGATCCCAAGGTCCACTGCGATCCCGAGACCGGCAAGCAAACCTTCATACTGCAGTATTGTTTGTCGCTTGCTCCTTGGAGTGCGATAAGACGCACGGCACCGGGCGCCTTTGCGATGAGAAGGCACCATCAAAGTACATCAGCCACTCTTTGCTTGCTTCCTTGACGGGAATGCTCGTCTCCGGAATCTCTTCATCTGGTGTTGGCGTCCATTCTGCTATGAATTCTGCCAATGCTCTGCTTTGGATAGTTGATGTGCTTTCAAACTTAATACCAAAGCTTGATAGTTCCAGTGCCCACTCGACAATCCTGCCTGTCGCTTCTGGATTCTGCAATATCCTCTTCAACGGAAAGCGAGTGACAACTGTGATCTCATGTGCTTGGAAGTAATGGCGCAGCTTTCTCGAGGCCATGAGGAGGCCGAAAAGCAATTTCGCACACCGTAGTACCTCGATCTAGCCCCGCAGGAGGGAACCGACAAAGTAGACCGGTGCTGCACCATCCTTTTCTCGCATCTGGTCATGTGTCTACGCGGATTCGTCCTTGTCGGGACCAGAGCTTGTCGGCGAAGCCCCCTGCTTGTCGCCGGATGTGCTTGCCGTGGTTGCTGGCTCGTCATCCGCCTCCCTCTCCGCTACTAACGCAACACTAACCACTTGATTGGTTGCCGCTATATATAGCAGCAACTTCTCTTGTGGCTTAGGTGCGACAAGTGTTGGAGTGGAGGACAGGTATCTCTTCAAGTTGCAGCGCAGCCTCCGCTTCGGAGTCCATTTCATTGGACCCGCCTTTTTCAAAATCTTGAAAACGGCAGGCTGCGTTCAGCAGACCTAGAAATAAACTCGCCGAGAGCAGCCACGCAACCGCAAGCCTTCAGACATCCTTGACGCGCTTTGGTGCTTCAATCTGCTCAATGGCCTTGATCTTGTCGATTAGCTTCGATTCCTCGCCGAGACACGAAGAACCCGAGAAGCTTGCCGGAAGGGACTCCAAACACGCACTTCTCGGGGTTGAGCTTGAGGTTGATCTTGCGCAGATTTGCAAAGGTCTCGTCCAAATCTTGAACCAGAGTTGCTTTGTCCTTGCTTTTGACCACTATCTCATCCATTTAGGCTTCTACATTTCTGTGCATTTGCGGCTCAAAGGCGTCATGGACTACCCTTGCAAATGTTGAACCAGCATTCTTCAAACCGAAAGGCATCCGTATGAAATAGTATGTGCCACATGGTGTGATGAATGCGGTCTTCTCCTCATCTTCTTCATCCATGAAGATCTGATGGTATCCTGAGTATGCATCAAGAAACGAAAGCAAATGACATCCAGCCGTGGAGTCAACAATCTGGTCAATGCGCGGCAAGGGAAATGGATCTTTGGGACAAGCTTTATTGACATCCGTGAAGTCAATACAAAGTCTCCATTTCCCATTTGCTTTGCGCACGACTACAGGATTGGCCAACCACGTTGGATGGAGGACTCCTCTGACAAGGCCTGCTGCTTCCAGTTTCTTGATCTCTTCTGCTATGAACTCTTGGCGCTCCACTGCTTGCTTCCTGACTTTTTGCTTGACGGGTCACAAGATGAGGACAAACGGCCAAAGCGGTGCTCAATCACTTTCCCGGGAACGCTGGGATATCGGACGGTTGCCATGCAAACACGCCGACATTCGCCCGCAGGAAAGCAACGAGCGCCTTTCCTATTTAGGGTCGAGAGAGGCACTGATGGTGAAGGTACCACCAGTGCCATCCTCCATGGCGGGCACCTTCTTGGTCTTCGGCGGAGCCACCATCTTCTTGCACTTGCCGGTGGAGCTCGATGGTGCATCCTCGACGGTAGTGCAGCACTCCGAAGAGGTGCGCTTGCCGGAGTGAGCATCAGAGCCCTTGCCGGACTTGGACTTGGTCTTCTTCCCCCCGGGAGCTTCAGCGGCAAGTGCTTGGCAATCTGTCGCGCCGCTGCATCCGGAAGATCTTGTCGGCATGAGATAAGGGCATCCTTCTTGTCGCCGTGGGACAGAGATGACGCTTATCGGGCCTGGCATCTTGTGTAGATTGTAAGCGTAGTGAGAGGCTGCCATGAACTTGGCGAGTGCTGGACGGCCAAGTATCCCATTGTAAGGCAATGGGAAATCGGCAACGTCGGATGTAACCCTCTCGATCCCGAAGTTCAGCTCACCGCCAAATGTGACCGGCAACGTAATCTTCCCTTCGGCTTGCTCCTTCCGGATTGATTCCTTGAAGGTACCGGTCTCTTCGAGCTTCATTGTCGTGGATTTGAAGCTTCTGGAGCACCGCGGAGGAGATCAGATTCAAGCCGTCCCCGCCGTCAACTAACATTTTTGTGACCTTGAGGTTGCGGATGGTTGGAGAGACCAACATCGGTGACCCTCGACCGCAGTTATGCGATCAGGGTGGTCCTCAATATCAAAAATGATAGGCGTGCTGGACCACTTGAGAGGCTTGCGTGACTCTACGGATGGTTCCGCTACATTGACCTCCCGCATCCATTGCTTGAGTTGGCGGTGGGAGGTATGCAGAAGCACCTCCACAACGCAAAGGACCTCTCGTAGCTTCAAACTCCCGCTCATCGGGCCATCATCTTCCATATCTTCGCTGCCGTCCTCATCTTCATCCTTGTCGCGCCGCTGGGAGGTCGATCTCCTTGTCGCCGCTTGGCCTTGCCTGGCGTCCCTCCCGGCCGAGACGCTTTCTTGCTTGTTCCCCAGCACCTTCCTGGGCCTTCTCCTTGTCGCGCCGCTCGTACTCAGCTCTCGCTGTTCGACAAGCTGCTCGACTTTCTTGCAGCTCGGAGGTCGTGGCCCTTGGTGCGGTGGATCTTGCAAGATCGCTTGCCGGAGCTGTCCCGCTTGTCGGCGGCCGCCACCGACCGGTGGTTGGCGCTGCAACCTCCTTGCCGGAGGCACCAGCCTTGGCGTTCTTGTCGCCACCTCCATTGCCGGACTGCTCGACTGCTAGCACTTCTCTGGCTTTCTTCTTCCTGTTGCCTCGCCGCCGACCCTTCTTTGCCGGGGCGGTGTCCTCACTGTCAGATCCTGCTTCTGCATTCTCTCCTGGGAGTCTCCTCCCTTCCTCAGCGTGCACACTTGTTGGCCAAGGCGTACAGCTCATCGACGTCCTTGACTTTGCACATCGCCATCTCCTCCTCATCCTGCGGTTCCGCACATTACGATGAAATGCGCTGATCACCGCGGTAGGGTGGACGTCTGGGATGTTGTAGTGCACACAGCTGAATCTTCGAATGAACTTGGCGCAGGACTCTCCTTCCTTCCGGGCGAGCAAGTGAAGGTCACTCTTGGCCATGAGGTTTGTGGCCACCGTGAAGGCGCCAACAAATTGATGGCACAGATTCGCCCAGAGGATATGGAGCTGTCCGCAAGTGCATGAGCCAAGATCCGACGTTGGGCTTGAGCACGGCGGGAAGTAGTTGGCGAGGATCTTGTCTTCCCGCCCCCGTAGCTCGCACCGCGATGGTGTAGATGCTAAGGAACTCCGACGGATGCATCCTGCCATCATACTTCTCCGCACGCCCTGGTTTGAAGTTTTTACGGCTGGGCCACTTTGGACTTGCCGCAGCTCACGAGTGAACGTGGGGCAACCTACCGCCAGACGGCAGTCGCTGGCTCCTCCGGGCGACGCATGTCAACAGAAGGCCCAGCGCTTTGTCGGATCGACGTCGCGCTTCTCTTCGGTGCTTTCGATGCGAGTTCGAGCGTCCTCTTGTTGTCGCTCATGAAGAACTTGGCGCTGATCGCGGCGAACTTCGCGGATCCGACGACGCAGCGGGAGTCGGCTGTCGAGGTGGATCCGTGCGTCGGCGATCTTGGCCTTCTTGGCGGAGAAGTGCACGGTGGTTGCACCTCCGACAGCCTTGCCGCCACTGCTCGCGTTTTGTCGTCTCGCCGCGGCAACGATGGCGTTGGTTGCCGCGAGCATCGCCGCTGGCAAAGCCGATGAGGCTCGATAGTGGCCCTCCACTCGCCGACCTTGTCGGCCGTTGGAGGGTAGTCGAGCAGCCGAGCTCTCGCCAGAGCTTCGCTGGAGTAGTGGGTGCCTTGGAGAAGCGGTGCGAGGAGGCGGGACGCGCCGGACTTCTAACTACGTTAGAAGGAGCAGCACCCGTCCGGGCGACCGTATCTCACTCGTGCCCGGCATGTTGGCGCGCATGCTGGTCTTGAGGGTCTCGATCCAGCGAACGTATGGCGCCAGAACGCCATGACGTTGTTGGTCCCGTCTCTGAGATGGGCGCGGGGGATGCGCGGACGCCGAGGTTTGCGGGGCCTTGTCCTTGGACTTGGCAATGTCGCGGACACCTTCGTCGGTGCCCGTTCCTCCGCCAGCGTCTGCCCCACCACCCGTTTGCTGCGGTGAGGGTGGGTACGACGCGGACGGCTCCGCTGCCGCCGAAGCCTTCTTCTTCGGTGGCATGTTGAGGAAGATGTTGATGACGCTGCTCGTGTGAACGCCGGATCAGATTCACACGGCCTCGACGCCCCCTACCTGGCGCGCCAAAGATGTCGGGGAGGCTGATCGTACTCCACGGACACCTATGGGGCCGGGCGGACCAGGCCCCTTGTGGTTCGGAGGGGCGGAGATCGCACGAAGAGCGGATCGAGGCGATGCACACGAGCAGTTTACCCAGCTTCGGAGCTCTCCGGAGAGATAAAACTCCTACTGCTGCTTGTTTGATCTATTGTGTTCTTGCTAGGGAGCAATGCGAGCTACAAAACCTAGCGCGAATGTATCTGGTCTCGAGTAAGTCGAATCAACCGAACTAACCCCCAACCCTTTCTACGTTGCACATGGGCCTCCTTTTATATGCTCAAGGGGTCTCCGACAGGTGACAACATAGGCGGGGGTACAAATGTAAAAACAGGAGTTGGTACACCTACTCGAACAAAGGTACAAGGCAGAATACCTAACTCGACGGCAAGGGACAAATGCAATAAATGCCCGTCGAGTGTCGCCCGAAACAATTATGAGAGGCCGTCAGGTGCGCCTCCGCTCGCCACGATGGCAAGCTTGTCAGCGCCGCTTACCGCTGCTCTCCGCTGGCTGCACAGCCTCTCGACACGCGCCCATGGAACGGCCCCATGGCGACACGTCGCTGGATGAGCTGGAGCGGAGACGGAGAGAGGTTGCTTGCCGCGGCAAGCGCCTTGCCGCGGCCGAATCCTTGTCGCGCCCGGAGGCTTGTCGCGCTCCGAGCCTTCCCGGCAAGCTCCTCTTGCCGGGGTCTTGTCTTCTGCGTGCCTTGAGTGGCCTTCCCGACAAGCTCCTCTTGTCGGGGCCTTGTCTTCTTAATCAAATACTTTGTTCTTGAATGGCTCCAAAGGAGCCACGGAGGACCTTGGCGGTGACGAGGCAAACCTTGCCGCGGGGGGCTGCAACTGTCCGTGCACGAGTACGGGATACTAGGGTACCCCTACTCTAGTACACCGACACCACCGCGCTCCGCTGGCCGCACGGCCTCTTGCCACGCGCGCCTGGAAAGGTCCCAGGGCGACACGTTAGTGGATGTGCTGGAGTGCAGGTGGTCTGCCGCGGCAAGCGCCTTGCCGAGGTTGTTGTCTTGTCGCGTCCGGAAGCTTGTCGCTCACCGGGCCTTCCCGGCAAGCTCCTCTTGCCGGGGCCTTGTCTCCTAGGTGCCTTGGGTGGCCTTCCCGGCAAGCTCCTGTTGCCGGGGCCTTGTCTCCTTGGCTTGAATACTTTGTTCTTGAATGGCTCCAAGGGAACCACGGAGGACCTTGGCGGTCACCCGGTAAGCCTTGCCGCGGAGGGCTGCAACTGCCCGTGCACAAGTTCGGGATACTAGGGTACCCCTACTCTAGTACACCGACACCCAAACATACCCCAAATGGGAATTATTTTTTACCACGACATGTCGGGTACCATTCCATGATAGCATGCCAAGTTTCATGAATTTCAGATGATTATTAGATTTACTAGAATTTAAAAGCCAGGTATCTCAACATTTTACCGGCAATCAACAGTCCCGTTGTGTTTGAAATGCATTCCCATTTCTTGCATGGGACCTAAGAATGCACCCAAGGACACAGATTTGATTTTTCAACCAATTTACATGCACTTGAGCATGTGCATGTATTTAAAATTTGAATTATACATATAAAATGCCTAGAAACCCCAGTTAATGTATAAAAATGTCCAAACGAACCACGAAAAATACCAAAACTTAACACAACTCCTGTTGTTCTATGTTGGCACTAAAATATTTTGAAAGCAATAAGAGCCAACGGATATAGTTTCGTCCCCAAAGGTGGCAAGTTCCGTACCGAAACCATTAGGCTTGTTGTTAGAAGCTCTAGTTTGTGAGAAGCTTATACCCAAACCTGCCCCAAATGGGACACAATTTTTACCATGGCATGTCGGGTGACATTCCATGATAGCATGCCAAGTTTAATGAATTTCAGATGAATTTTGGATTTACTAGAATTTAAAAGCCAGGTATCTCAAAGTTTTGTCGGCAATCAATAGTCCCCTGGTGTTTGAAATTCATTCTCATTTCTTGCATGGGACCTAAGCATGCACCCAAGGACACATATTTGATTTTTCAACCAATTTACATGCACTGGAGCATGTGCATGTATTTCAAATTTGAATTATGCACATAAAATGACTAGAAAACCCAATTAATGTATAAAAATGTCCAAACGAACACCGAAAAATTCCAAAACTTAACACAACACTCCTATTGTTCTATGTTGGCACTAGAATTTTTTTGAAAGCAATAAGAGGCAATGGATATCATTTCGTCCGCAAAGGTGGCACGTTCTGTACCGAAACCATCAGGCTTGTTTTGAGAAGCTCTGGTTTGTGAGAAGCTTATACCCAAACCTGCCCCAAATGGGACCATTTTTTACCACAGCATGTCGGGTACCATTCCATGATAGCATGCCAAGTTGCATGAATTTCAGACGAGTTTTGGACTTACTAGAATTTAAAAGCTAGGTATCTCAATGTCTTGCCGGCAATCAACAGTCCCCTAGTGTTTGAAATTCATTCGCATTTTTTGCATGGGACCTAAACATGCACCCAAGGACACAGATTTCATTTCTCAACCAATGTACATGCACTAGAGCATGTGCATGTATTTCTAATCTGAATTATGCACACAAAAAGCATAGAAAACACAATTAATGTATAAAAATGTCCAAACGAACCCCGAAAAATTTCCAAAACCTAACACAACAGTCATGTTGTTCTATGTTGGCACTAGAAATTTTTTGAAAGCAATAAGAGGGAACAGATATAGTTTTATCCCCAAAGGTGGCACGTTCCGTACAGAAACCATTAGGCTTTTTGTGAGAAGCTCTGGTTTGTGAGAAGCTTATACCCAAACCTGCCCCAAATGGGACAAAAAATTTACCACGGCATGTCGGTTGCCATTCCGTGATAGCATGCGAAGTTTCATGAATTTCAGACGAGTTTTGGATTTACTAGAATTCAAAAGCCAGGTATCTCAACGTTTTGCCGGCAATCAACAGTCACCTGGTGTTTGTAATTCATTCCCATTTTTTGCATGGGACCTAAGCATGCGCCCAAGGACACATATTTGATTTTTCAAACAATTTATATGCACTGGAGCATGTGCATGTATTTCAAATTTGAATTATGCACATAAAATGCCTAGAAAACCCAGTTAATGTATAAAAATGTCCAAACAAACACCGAAAAATTCCAAAACTTAACACAACACTCCTGTTGTTCTATGTTGGCACTAGAAATTTTCTAAAAGCAATAAGAGGCAATGGATATCGTTTCGTCCCCAAAGGTGGCACGTTCCGTATCGAAACCATCAGGCTTGTTGTGAGAAGCTTATCCACAAACTTGCCCCAAATGGGACAAATTTTTTACCACGACATGTCGGGTACCATTCAATGATAGCATGCCAAGTTTCATGAATTTCAGACGAGTTTTAGATTTACTAGAATTTAAAATCCACGTATCTCAACATTTTGCCGGCAATCAACAGTCCCCTGGTGTTTGAAATGCATTCCCATTTCTTGCATGGGACCTAAGCATGCACCCAAGGACAAAGATTTGATTTTTCAACCAATTTACATGCACTGGAGTATGTGCATGTATTTAAAATTTGAATTATACATATAAAATGCCTAGAAACCCCAGTTAATGTATAAAAATGTCCAAACGATCCCTAAAAAAATACCAAAATTTAACACAACACTCGTGTTGTTCTATGTTGGTACTAGAATTTTTTTTGAAAGCAATAAGAGCCAATGGATATAGTTTCGTCCCCAAAGTTGGCACGTTCCGTACCGAAACCATTAGGCTTGTTGTGAGAAGCTCTGGTTTGTGAGAAGCTTATACCCAAACCAGCCCCAAATGGGACAATTTTTTTACCATGATAGCATGCCAAGTTTAATGAATTTCAAACGAGTTTTGGATTTACTAGAATTTAAAAGCCAGGTATCTCAACGTTTTGTCGGCAATCAACAGTCCCTTGGTGTTTAAAATTCATTCCCATTTCTTGCATGGGACCTAAGCATGCACCCAAGGACACATATTTGATTTTCAACCAATTTACATGCACTGGAGCATGTGCATGCATTTCAAATTTGAATTATGCACATAAAATGACTAGAAAACCCAATTAATGTATAAAAATGTCCAACCGAACACCAAAAAATTCCAAAAGTTAACACAACACTCCTGTTGTTCTATGTTGGCACTAGAATTTTTTTTGAAAGCAATAAGAGGCAACGGATATCATTTCGTCCCCAAAAGTGGCACGTTCTGTACCGAAACCATCAGGCTTGTTGTGAGAAGCTCTTGTTTGTGAGAAGCTTATACCCAAACCTGCCCCAAATGGGACCATTTTTTACCACGGCATGTCGGGTACCATTCCATGATAGCATGCCAAGTTTCATGAATTTTAGACGAGTTTTGGATTTACTAGAATTTAAAAGCTAGGTATCTCAATGTTTTGCCAGCAACAAACAGTCCCCTGGTGTTTGAAATTCATTCGCATTTCTTGCATGGGACCTAAGCATGCACCCAAGGACACAGATTTGATTTTTCAACCAATTTACATGCACTAGAGCATGTGCATGTATTTCTAAACTGAATTATGCACATAAAAAGCGTAGAAAACCCAACTAACGTATAAAAATGTCCAAACGAACCCCGAAAAATTCCAAAACTTAACACAACACTCCTGTTGTTCTATGTTGGCACTAGAAATTTTTTGAAAGCAATAAGAGGCAACAGATATCGTTTTGTCCCCAAAGGTGGCACGTTCTGTACCGAAACCATTAGGCTTGTTGTGAGAAGCTTTGGTTTGTGAGAAGCTTATACCCAAAACTGCCCCAAATGGGACAACTTTTTTACCACGACATGTCGGGTGCTATTCCATGATAGAATGCCAAGTTTCATGAATTTCAGACGAGTTTTGGATTTACTAGAATTTAAAAGCCAAGTATCTCAACGTTTTGCCTACAATCAACAGTCCCCGGGTATTTGAAATTCATTCCCATTTCTTCAATGGAACCTAAGCATGCACCCAAGGACACATATTTGATTTTTTGACTAAGTTATATACACTCGAGCATGTGCATGTATTCCAAATTTGAATTATGAACATAAAATGGCTAGAAAACCCAGTTAATGTATAAAAATGTCCGAACGACCACCGAAAAATTCCAAAACTTAACACAACACTCCTGTTGTTCTATGTTGGCACTAGAATTTTTTTGAAAGCAATACGAAGCAATGGATATCATTTCGTCCCCAAAGGTGGCACGTTCCGTACCGAAACCATCAGGCTTGTTGTGAGAAGCTCTGGTTTGTGAGAAGCTTATTCCCAAACCTGCCCCAAATGGGACAATTTCTTTACCACGGCATATTGGGTACCATTCCATGATAGCATGCCAAGTTTCATGAATTTCAGACGAGTTTTGGCTTTGCTAGAATTTAAAAGCCAGGTATCTCAACGTTTTGCCGGCAATCAACAGTTCCCTGGTGTTTGAAATTCATTCCCATTTCTTGCATGGGACCTAAGCATGCGCCAAAGGACACAAATTTGATTTTTCAGCCAATTTACATGCACTGGAGCATGTGCATGTATTTCAACATTGAATTATGCACATAAAATGCCTCGAAAACCCAATTAATGTATAATAATGTCCAAACGAACCCCGAAAAATTCCAAAACTTAACACAACACTCCTATTGTTCTATGTTGGCACAAGAAATTTTTTGAAAGCAATAAGAGGCAACGAATATCGTTTCGTCTCCAAAGGTGGCACGTTACGTACAGAAACAATTAGGCTGTTTGTGAGAAGCTCTGGTTTGTGAGAAGCTTAGACCCAAACCTGCCCCAAATGGGACAAAAAATTTACCATGGCATGTCGGGTGCCATTCCATGAAGCATGCCTAGTTTGATGAATTTCAGTCGAGTTTTGGATTTAATAGAATTTAAAAGCGAGGTATCTCAATGTTTTGCCGGCAATCAATAGTCCCCTGGTGTTTGAAATTCATTCCCATTTCTTGCATGGGACCTATGCATGCACCCAAGGACACAAATTTGATTTTTTTCACCCAATTTATATGCATTGGAGCATGTGAATGTATTTCAAATTTGAATTATGCACATAAAATGCCTAGAAAACCCAGTTAATGTATAAAAATGTCCAAACAAACAACAAAAAATTCCAACAACACTCCTCCTGTTCTATGTTGCCACTAGAAATTTTCTGAAAGCAATAAGAGGTAACGGATAGCGTTTCGTCCCCAAAGGTGGCACGTTCCGTACAGAAACCGTCAGGATTGTTGTGAGAAGCTCTGGTTTGTGAGAAGCTTATAGCAAAACCTGCCCCAAATGGGACAAAAAAATTACCACGACATGTTGGGTGCCATTCCATGATAGCATGCCAAGTTTCATGAATTTCAGACGAGTTTTGGATTTACTAGAATTTAAAAGCCAAGTATCTCAACGTTTTGCCTACAATCAACAGTCCCCGGGTGTTTAAAATTCATTCCCATTTTTTCAATGGGACCTAAGCATGCACCCAAGGACACAGATTTGATTTTTTAACTAAGTTATATGCTCTCGAGCATGTGCATGTATTCCAAATTTGAATTATGAACATAAAATGCCTAGAAAACCCAGTTAATGTATAAAAATGTCCAAAGGACCACCAAAAAATTCCAAAACTTAACACAACACTCCTGTTGTTCTATGTTGGCACTAGAATTTTTCTGAAAGCAATAAGAAGCAATGGATATCATTTCATCCCCAAAGGTGGTCGTTCCGTACTGAAACCATCAGGCCTGTTGTGAGAAGCTCTGGTTGTGAGAAGCTTATACCCAAACCTGCCCCAAATAGGACAATTTCTTTACCATGGCATATTGGGTACCATTCCATGATAGCATGCCAAGTTTCATGAATTTTAGACGAGTTTTGGGTTTACTAGAATTTAAAAGCCAGGTATCTCAACGTTTTGCCGGCAATCAACAGTCCCCTGGTGTGTGAAATTCATTCGCATTTCTTGCATGGGACCTAGGCATGCACGCAAGGACACAGATTTGAATTTTCAACCAATTTACATGCTCTAGAGCATGTCAATGTATTTCTAAACTGAATTATGCACATAAAATGTGTAGAAAACCCAATTAATGTATAAAAATGTCCAAACGAACCCCGAAAAATTCTAAAACTTAACACAACACTCCTGTTGTTTTATGTTGGCACTAGAATTTTTTTGAAAGCAATAAGAGGCAACATATATCGTTTTGTCCCCAAAGGTGGCACGTTCCGTACCGAAACCATTAGGCTTGTTGTGAGAAGCTCTGGTTTGTGAGAAGCTTATACCCAAACCTGCCCCAAATTGGACAAATTTTTTACCACGGCATGTCATGTGCCATTCCATGATAGAATGCCATGTTTCATGAATTTCAAACGAGTTTTGGATTTACTAGAATTTAAAAGCCAGGTATCTCAATGTTTTGCCGGCAATCAACAGTCCCCTGGTGTTTGAAATTCATTCCCATTTCTTGCATGGGACCTAAGCATACACCCAAGGACACAGAATTGATTTTTTAACTAATTTATATGCACTGGAGCATCTGCATGTATTTCAAATTTGAATTATGCACATAAAATGCCTAGAAAACCCAGTTAATGTATAAAAATGTCCAAACGAACACCAGAAAATTCCATAACATAACACAATGCTCCTGTTGTTCTATGTTGGCACTAGAATTTTTTTGAAAGCAATAAGAGGCAATGGATATCGTTTCGTCCCCAAAGGTGGCATGTTCCGTTCCAAAACCATCAGGCTTGTGTGAGAAGCTCTGGTTTGTGAGAAGCTTATACCCAAACCTGCCCCAAATGGGACAAATTTTTTACCACGACATGTCGGGTACCATTCCATGATAGCATGCGAACTTTCATGAATTTCAGACGAGTTTTAGATTTACTAGAATTTAAAAGCGAGGTATCTCAACGTTTTGCCGGCAATCAACAGTCCCTTGGTGTTTGAAATTCATTCCCATTTCTTGAATGGGATCTAAGCTTGCACCCAAGGACACAAATTTGATTTTGCAACCAAGTTACATGCACTAGAGCATATGCATGTATTTAAAATTTGAATTATGCACATAAAATGCCTAGAATCCCAATTAAAGTATAAAAATGTCCGAACGAACCCCAAAAAATACCAAAACTTAACACAACACTCTTGTTGTTCTATGTTGGCACTAGAAATTTTTTTAAAGCAATAAGAGGCAACGGATATAGTTTCGTCCCCAAAGGTGGCACGTTCCGTACCAAAACCATTAGGCTTGTTGTGAGAAGCTCTGGTTTGTGAGAAGCTTATACCCAAACCTGCCCCAAATGGGACAAATTTTTACCATGGCATGTGGGGTGCCATTCCATGATAGCATGCCAAGTTTCATGAATTTCAGACGAGTATTGGATTTACTAGAATTTAAAAGCCAGGTATCTCAACGTTTTGTCGGCAATCAGCAGTCCCCTAGTGTTTGAAATTCATTCCCATTCCTTGCATGGGACCTAAGCATACACCCAAGGACACGGATTTGATTTTTCAACCAATTTATATGCACTGGAGCATGTACATGTATTTCTAATTTGAATTATGCACATAAAATGCCTAGAAAACCCAGTTAATGTATAAAAATGTCCAAACGAACACCGAAAAATTCCAAAACATAACACAACACTCCTGTTGTTCTATGTTGGCACTAGAATTTTTTTGAAAGCAATAAGAGGCAATGGATATCGTTTCGTCCCCAAAGGTGGCATGTTCCGTTCCGAAACCATCAGGCTTGTTCTGAGAAGCTCTGGTTTGTGAGAAGCTTATACCCAAACCTACCCCAAATGGGACGAATTTTTTACCACGACATGTCGGGTACCATTCCATGATAGCATGCAAAGTTTCATGAATTTCAGACGAGTTTTACATTTACTAGAATTTAAAAGCCAGGTATCTCGATGTTTTGCCGGCAATCAACAGTCCCCTGGTGTTTGAAATTCATTCCCATTTCTTGCATGGGACCTAAGAATGCACTCAAGGACACAAATTTGATTTTGCAACCTATTTACATGCACTAGAGCATGTGCATGTATTTAAAATTTGAATTCTGCACATAAAATGACTAGAAAACCCAATTAATGTATAAAAATGTCAAAATGAACCCCAAAAAATACCAAAACCTAACACAACACTCTTATTCTTCTATGTTGGCACTTGAAATTTTCTGAAAGCAATAAGAGGCAACGCATATAGTTTCGTCCCCAAAGGTGGCTCGTTCCGTACCAAAACCATTAGGCTTGTTGTGCGAAGCTCTGGTTTATGAGAAGCTTATACCCAAACCTGCACCAAATGGGACGAATTTTTTACCACGACATGTCGGGTACCATTCCATGATAGCATGCCAAGTTTCATGAATTTCAGACGAGTTTTAGATTTACTAGAATTTAAAAGCCAGGTATCTCAACATTTTGCCGGCAATCAAAAGTCCCCTGGTGTTTGAAATGCATTCCCATTTCTTCCATGGGACCTAAGCATGCACCCAATGACACATATTTGATTTTTCAACCAATTTACATGCACTGGAGCATGTGCATGTATTTAAAATTTGAATTATACACATAGAATGCCTAGAAACCCCAGTTAATGTATAAAAATGTCCAAACGAACCCTGAAAAATACCGAAACTTAACAACGCTCCTGTTGTTCCATGTTGGTACTAGAATTTTTTTGAAAGCAATAAGAGCCAACAGATATAGTTTCGTCCCCAAAGGTGGCACGTTTCGTACCGAAACCATCAGGATTGTTGTGAGAAGCTCTTGTTTGTGAGAAGCTTATACCCAAACCTGCCCCAAATGGGATAAAAAATTTACCACGGCATGTCGGGTGCCATTCCATGATAGCATGCCAAGTTTCATGAATTTCATACGAGTTTTGGATTTACTAGAATTTAAAAGCTAGGTATCTCAATGTTTTACCGGCAATCAAAAGTCCCCTGGTGTTTGAAATTCATTCGCATTTCTTGCATGGGACCTAAGCATGCACCCAATGACACAGATTTGATTTTTCAAACAATTTACATGCGCTAGAGCATGTGCGTGTATATCTAAACTGAATTATGCACATAAAAAGCGTAGAAAACCCAATTAATGTATAAAAATGTCCAAACGAACACCGAAGAATTCCAAAAATTAACACAACACTCCTGTTTTCTATGTTGGCACTAGAATTTTTTTGAAAGCAATAAGAGGCAACAGATATCGTTTTGTCCCCAAAGGTGGCACATTCTGTACCGAAACCATTAGGCTTGTTGTGAGAAGCTATGGTTTGTGAGAAGCTTAAACCCAAACCTGCCCCAAATGGGACAATTTTTTTTACCACGGCATGTCGGGTGCCATTCCATGATAGAATGCCAAGTTTCATGAATTTCAGACGAGTTTTGGATTTACTAGAATTTAAAAGCCAAGTATGTCAACATTTTGCCGACAATCAACAGTCGCCAGGTGTTTGAAATTCATTCCCATTTCTTCAATGGGACGTAAGCATGCACCCAAGGACACAAATTTTATTCTTTAACTAATTTATATGCACTCGAGCATGTGCATGTATTCCAAATTTGAATTATGAACATAAAATGCATAGAAAACCAAGTTAATGTATAAAAATGTCCAAACGAGCACCGAAAAAATCCAAAACATAACACAACACTCCTGTTGTTCGATGTTGGCACTAGAAACTTTTTGAAAAAAATAAGAGGCAACGGATATTGTTTCGTCCCCAAAGGTGGCATGTTCCGTACCGTAACCATTAGGCTTGTTGTGAGAAGCTCTGGTTTGTGAGAAGCTTATACCCAAACCTGCCCCAAATGGGACAAAAAATTTACCACGGCATGTCGGGTGCCATTCCATGATAGCATGCGAAGTTTCATGAATTTTTTGGATTTACTAGAATTTAAAAGCCAGGTATCTCAATGTTTTGTCGGCAATCAACAGTCCCCTGGTGTTTGAAATTCATTCCCATTTCTTGCATGGGACCTAAGCATGCACCCAAGGACACATATTTGATTTTTGAACCAATTTATATGCACCGGAGCATGTACATGTATTTCAAATTTTAATTATGCACATAAAATGCCTAGAAAACCCAGTTAATGTATAAAAATGTCCAAACGAACACCAAAAAATTCCAAAACATAACACAACACTCCTATTGTTCTATGTTGGCACTAGAAATTTTTTGAAAGCAATAGGAGACAACGGATATCGTTTCGGCCCCAAAGCTGGCATGTTCTATACCGAAACCATTAGGCTTGTTTTGAGAAGCTCTGGTTTGTGAGAAGCTTATACCCAAACCTGCCCCAAATGGGACAAAAAATTTACCACGGCATGTCGGGTGCCTTTCCATGATAGCATGGGAATTTCATTAATTTTTTGGATTTACTAGAATTTAAAAGCCAGGTATCTCAATGTTTTTCCGGCAATCATCAGTCCCCTGGTGTTTGAAATTCATTCCCATTCTTTGCATGGGACCTAAGCATGCACCCAAGGACACAGATTTGTTTTTTCAACCAATTTATATGCACTGGAGCATGTACATCTATTTCAAATTTGAATTATGCACATAAAATGCCTAGAAAACCCATTTAATGTATAAAAATGTCCAAACGAACACTAAAAAATTCCAAAACATAACACAACATTCCTGTTGTTCTATGTTGGCACTAGCAATGTTTTGAAAGCAATAAGAGGCAATGATATCGTTTCGTCCCCAAAGGTGGCTTGTTCCGTTCCGAAAGCATCAGGCTTGTTGTGAGAAGCTCTGGTTTGTGAGAAGCTTATACCTAAACCTGCCCCAAATGGGGCAAATCTTTTACCACGACATGTTGGGTATCATTCCATGATAGCATGCCAAGTTTCATGAATTTCAGGCGAGTTTTAGATTTACTAGAATTTAAAATCTAGGTATCTCAACGTTTTGCCGGCAATCAACAGTCCCCTGGTGTTTGAAATTCATTCCAATTTCTTGCATGGGACCTGAGCATGCACCCAAGTACACAAATTTGATTTTGCAACCAAGTTATATGCACTAGAGCATGTGCATGTATTTAATATTTGAATTATGCACATAAAATACCTAGAAAACCCAATTAACGTATAAAATGTCCAAACGAACCCCAAAAAATACCAAAACTTAACACAACTCTCTTTTTGTTCTATGTTGGCACTAAGAGGCAACGGATATAGTTTCATCCCCAAAGGTGGCACGTTCCGTACCAAAACCATTAGGCTTGTTGTGAGATGCTATGGTTTGTGAGAAGCTTATACCCAACCCTGCCCCAAATGGGACAAATTTTTTACCATGGCATGTGGAGTGCCATTACATGATAGCATGCCAATTTTCATGAATTTCAGACGAGGATTGGATTTACTAGAATTTAAAAGCCAGGTATCTCAATGTTTTGTCGGCAATCAACAGTCCCCCAGTGTTTGAAATTCATTTCCATTCCTTGCATAGGACCTAAGCATGCACCCAAGGACACATATTTGATTTTCAACCAATTTATATGCACTGGAGCATGTGCATGTATTTCAAATTTGAATTATGCACATTAAATGCCTAGAAAACACAGTTAATGTATACAAATGTCCAAACGAACACCGAAAAATTCCAAAATTTAACACAACACTCCTGTTGTTCTATGTTGGAACTAGAAATTTTTTGAAAGCAATAAGAGGCAATGGATATCATTTCATCCCCAAAGGTGGCACGTTCCTTACCGAAACCATCAGGCTTGTTGTGAGAATCTCTGGTTTGTGAGAAGCTTATGCCCAAACCTGCCCCAAATGGGACAAATTTTTTACCACGACATGTCGGGTACCATTCCATGATAGCATGCCAAGTTTCATGAATTTAAGACGAGTTTTTGATTTACTAGAATTTAAAAGCCAGGTATCTCAACATTTTGCCGGCAATCAACAGTCCCCTGGTGTTTGAAATGCATTCCCATTTCTTGCATGGGACCTAAGCATGCACCAGAGGACACATATTTGATTTTCAACCAATTTACATGCACTGGAGCATTTGCATGTATTTATAATTTGAATTATACACTTAAAATGCCTAGAAACCCCAGTTAATGTATAAAAATGTCCAAACGAACCCTGAAAAAATACCAAAACTTAACACAACGCTCCTGTTGTTCTATGTTGGTACTAGAATTTTTTTGAAAGCAATAAGAGCCAACGGATATAGTTTCGTCCCAAAAGGTAGCACGTTCCGTACCGAGACCATTAGGCTTGTTGTGAGAAGCTATGGTTTGTGACCAGCTTATACCCAAACCTGCCCCAAATGGGACAATTTTTTTACCATGGCATGTCGGGTGCCATTCCATGATAGCATGCCAAGTTTGATGAATTTCAGACGAGTTTTGGATTTACTAGAATTTAAAAGCCATGTATCTCAACGTTTTGTCGGCAATCAACAGTCCCCTGGTGTTTGTAATTCATTCCCATTTCTTGCATGGTACCTAATTATGCACCCAAGGACACATATTTGATTTTTCAACCAATTTACATGCATTGGAGCATGTGCATGTATTTCAAATTTGAATTATGCACATAAAATGACTAGAAAACCCAATTAATGTATAAAAATGTCCAAACGAACACCAAAAAATTCCAAAACTTAACACAACAATCCTGTTGCTCTATGTTGTCACTAGAATTTTTTTGAAAGTAATAAGAGGCAATGGATATCATTTCGTCCCCAAAGGTGGCACGTTCTGTCGGGGAGGATGATTGGACCCACGAACACCTATGGGACCGGCGGACCGAGTCCCTTTTGGTTCGGAGGGGGGCGGAGATCGCATGAAGAGCGGATCGAGGCGGTTAACACGCAGTTTACCCAGCTTGAGCTCTCCGGAGAGATAATACTCCTACCGCTGCTTGTATGGTTTGTATTGTGTTCTTGCTAGGGAGCGCCGAGAGCTACACTATACTCCAGCTGCTAACGAGACCTAAGCGTGAGAGTGTGAACCCCCCCTCACGCTGCGCATGGGCCTCCTTTTATATGTACAAGGGGATCCGGCTGTGGCAACGTAGATGGGGTACAAATGGAAAACAAAGTGGTTGGTACACCTACTTGTACAAAGGTACGGTGTACTCTACCTAACCCCGACGGCAAGGGACAAAAACATTAAATGCCCGCCCCTGTCGCCTAAACAAAGGCAACAGGGACCGTCAGAGCGCCACCGCTCGCCATGATGGCAAGCTTGTCGGTAGCCGCTTATTGCAGCTCCCCGCTGGCTGCACAGCCTCTTGACACGCGCGCATGGAATGGTCCCATGGCGACACGTTGGTGGATGAGCTGGAGCGGAGATGAAGAGAGGTTGCCTGCCGCGGCAAGTGCCTTGCCGCGGCTGAATCCTTGTCGCGTCCGGAGGCTTGTCGCTCTCCGAGCCTTCTGGCAAGCTCCTCTTGCCGGGTCTTGTCTTCTGCGTGCCTTGAGTGGCCTTCCGGCAAGCTCCTCTTGCCGGGCCTTGTCTTCTTGGTTAAATACTTTGTTCTTGAATGGCTCCAAAGGAACCACGGAGGATCTTGGCGGTGACCAGGCAAGCCTTGCCGCTGGTGTCAGAATCGCCTGCGCACGAAGTTCGGGATACTAGGGTACCCCTACTCTAGTACACCGACAGAGCCCCGGCTGGGTCAAGACACTGCCGGCGCGCTGTCGGGCCAGGCCCAAAACAAGGTCTGCACGGTCACACGCGGCCTTGATCACGCCTGTAACTTGCTCTGGACCCACCACGCCCCCACGAGCAAAGACGCGTCGAACGTGGCGTCGTGGGAGAGATCGTGGGGGTTTCTTTATTAGAAAGCGAACGTCCGCCTCTCTCCCTCCTTATAAATAGGGGAAACAGGGGCAGGTCGCCCACCTCGCCATTGCTGTCTCGTCTCGAAAACCACCGCCGCTCCCCCCTTCTTCTCTAGTGCGAAGAGAGCAGCGCTCCCCCCTTTCGCCACAGCGCCATCAACGCCGTCGGTCTCCTCCACCGCATCCGCCATGGCTCCGAAAGCCGACAAAGGGAAGGGCGTGAAGTCGGCCGAGGCGCAACGGCTCGCGGCGCTGCGAAAGGAGCGGGCCATCTTCTCCCCCCAGCTCGACGCAAAGGAGCTAAGGGAGGGTTACTACCTCTTATGGTCGACTGAGACGCTGCGTGCGCATCCGTAACGGCGGGTACTCCCGCCACCGCTTCGAACTAGCCCCAACCGGGTACCCTTTCTTTGCGCTTTTCTTCTATTGCGGGCTCTGCCGCCTTTTCAATTCTTCTGCGATATCATGAACACCTACGGGCTTCGCCTCCTTGATTTCACCCCAATGCTGTCTCGACCATGGCAGTTTTCACACCTTTGCGAAAACTTTGTCGAGATTCACCCAAACGTAGCCCTCTTCCGCCACTTCTTCATGCCCCGCGTTGAGAGAGGGAGCCGCTGTGCGGAGGGATTGCTTGGGTCTCCGGATCGGCAAGAAAGAAGCTTATCTGGAAGGAGAGCTCCGCGACAAATGGGAGGAGTGGAGAGCCAATTGGTGTTGGATCGTTGAGGAGAACCCGCAGTTCTTCATCGCCTGCGCCTAAACCCCAATAGTGCGCTGCAACGATTGGAGCAACTTGACGCCGGAAGATGCTAGGTTGAAGATTGCCGTGACCCGGATCTTGCACCTCGTGCTTGCCGGACTCATCAGAGGCGCTAGCTTGGCGCAGATTTCCTTCGCCGCCAGACGCTTCCTTGCAGGAGAGGAGGAGACCTGCTTGGGAGTTCCAAAACGCAGCGGACATCATGAGGCTGCGCCCGGGCCTCAACTGGAATTTCACTGTCTTGGAGTTGGATGCGATGCTGCTAGAACTATTCAAGCATGACCCCGATCACCCCGAGTGGTTTAGGTTGCCGAGGGGGGTCGTCCCATTGTGCAACAATTCTGCGCTCGACCGCATCCGTGCCATGATGCCGCCAGCGATTCTCATGGGATCGTTCCAACCTGGCAAGAGCCTGAGGACGACGTCGTGCGGCAATTCTTCGACAGCTTGGAAGAAATGCCGATCCGCCCCGACGAGCAGAAGAGGCTCACCCGCGACACCACCGACGAAGAGATGGTGCGCATTGCCACAAGGTTGGAGGAGGCGGCAGCAGCTGCTGCCGCTGGCGTATTTGGGTTCACCGTGGAGGAGGCAGAGGCAGCAGAGGCGGCAAGCCTTGCCGAGCGAAGGGAGTTCGTCGGTGAGGAAGAGCTTGCCGAATCCGAGGCCGAGTCGAGCGAACCAGCCAAGGGTGCTTCTTCCCCACCATCCAGCAGCTTGCCGCAAACGGAGCCCCCGGCTCCGCCAAAGAGGCGTCTCCGCAAGGCCGGAGACGAGACGGGGCGGCAGACGGGCCAATAGCCGCAGCGCCGCGTGACGCGCTCTACCGCGGCAAGCCATGTTGTTGCTGGAGCACCCTACACCGCTGCGACAACCGGGCAGGATCCTCCCAGGCCACCGCCGACACCTCCGCCAAGCGGTCAAGAGAGCCTCTTCCTCCGCCTCGTCGCACCGGAGGCGAGCCGGAGTTTGATCTCTCCGCGCTCAGCTCCGACGAGGAAGAAGAAGAGTAAGCTTCAACATTGTGCTTGTATTTCTTCAATATTGTTGCTTCATCTTGAATCTGATATGCTTTGCTCGAACTCTTTCCTTTTCGTGACGCTGGCCCAGAGCGTCGAAGAGAGCCAAGACCCGGTGATTGTCGCCGAGGATTTAACCCACCGCTGACGGGCAGGAGGCGCGTCCGAGACAACCTTGCCGGTGAGGCAACTCTCCTTCAAAGAAGCCCCGGCGTAGCCCCAGCCGTAAGTATATGGTCTACTTCTTGCTGTTCGGCGTGCATGGGTGCTTTTTCCTTTGCCGATATCTCGATTTGTTGACTTGTTTAGAAGCAGAGCAGCCTCCTTCTGCTTCGAATACGCCGCCAAGGGTGGATTCCCCGGCAAGGGAGCCTTCTCCGGCAAGGGAACCTTCTCCGACAAGGGGCAGTTCTCCGGCAAGGGACGGCACTAGTGATCCCTTGGCGGCGGAGACCATGACCGCAGCCCCCGGCGCAGGTAACCTTCTTGCCTGAGTACCTCCCTTGTGTTTTTCTTCTTCTGATTCTATCTTTGGATATTTGGTTGACTTTCTTCATCCGTCCGCCACAGAGCCGATGGAGACCGAGGTCGCCGGCGAGGAGGACGCACGCGGCAACACTGATGAAGCCGCCGCCGTGGGAGAAGAAGCCGGCGCTGACGAGCCTGCCGGTGAAGAGGCCACCGAGGCGGCCGCCGCAGAAGCTGGCGAGGGGTCTGGCGATCGCACTGACGACCCTGGGGCCGCAGGAGCGCCAGGCGCTACACCGACCGCCGATTCCCCGCTGCCGCAGCGTCCAGTTCAAGAGCTCCACTGGCGCTTACTTGAAGGCCGGGCGACGGCGTCTTCATCAAGCTCCCATGGGAGTCGAGCTCAGGCGCCGGCCAAGGAGAAACCTCGAAGAAGAGCTGCTCGCCTCCGGGCCGGGCCGGTGGACGCGCCAAGCAGCAAAGTAGCGGGCGAAGTCTCGAGGAGGAGCAGTCTTTGAAGAAGCTGTTGTCGCTCTACCGCGCCCGACAAGCTAAGTTGGAGTCCCGGAAGCACTTGTCGCGAGGGCGGGAGCAGACATGGAGAAGCGCCAGAGAAGAGCTCCGGGCGCCAACCAAGAAACTCTCCTAACGTAGCGTAAGAGCGGAGCGACTTCTTTGAAGAGCGCACAGCCTTCATCCTTGAGAAGGCTGAGGTCGAGGAACAGCAAAGGCTTGCTGCCGAGAAGCTATCTGCACAAGAAGGCGAGTTGGCGCAGCGGAAGATCAATCTTGACAGCTATGAGGAAGAGCTTGTCGCGCGCGAGGAGTCACTTGGCGGGGCTCTTAAGGAAGCGGAGGATGCTGCCGCAGCCGCCGAGGCCGCCAAGAAAGAGTTGGAGACGAAGGTGACGCAGCTGGAGGCCGCCTCCGGAAGAGCGGCGAGGAGCTTGCTGCGCTCAAGCACGAGCGCGAGAAGGACGCCTACACTTTGGCAAGCTGCAGGGCCGTCTCGCCGATAGGAGCAAGGAGCTCGACGCCGCCAAGGATTCCAAGGCAGATCTTGAGCTGAAGCTGACCACTCTGATGCAGACGCTGGACGGCGCCAAGGAGCGGGAGGTGGGCCTGTTGGAGAAGATCAAGGCCAACGAGGAGCTGTTGGCGAATGCTGTTGCCACCAGGCGCCTTGAGGGAGAGTGTGGAGCATCGGACCGAAGGTCTCGTGGATCTCGCCGCCGCCATCCCTGGCGAGTTGATGGAGCTGGGGATGGTGGATCTTGGATACTCCTCCGACGAGCACCTCCAACCCAGCGCCAAGCTTAGCTTATTCTTCAAGGGCGTGGTGACGGCTCTCCAGCGACTCCGGGAAGAGATCCCAAAGCAGCTGGCCGAGGAATCGCGCCAGATCTGTGCAGGAGCCCTCCAGAAGGTGTGGATGAAGGTGGCCTTCCGCAATCCAGGCCTCAACCTCAACGGCGTCCTCAGATCCTTGCCGCCAGATGCCGATGTGGAGGCGCTCAAAGCCCTTGTCGCACCCATTGTGGACATGGTGGGCAAGATCAAGCGGGTTGATGGCGACCGCGTAGACTAGGCCGCCAATTTTATCTTTCCCTTGTCGCCGCCGATCATGTTTAGAACAATTTATTAGATCTGCGACAAGCTATTTTGTAATATAACTCTATCTTAGGCGATGATTGCAATGTTATTTCCTTTACTTGATTCCTTCCTTTGTAATGCGTTTTGCCCTACGCTTTTAGGGAACTTGTCGGTGTAGGCACCTTTGTCATGAAGGCCGAAAAGTGCGAACGTCGGCTTCTTGGCGGTGCCGCCTCCGACAAGCAACCTTGTCGCGACTAGCTGCAGCTCACTTAAGTTGTTGAGCGGACTCGAAACAAAGTAAGGGCGCGACTAGCTGAAGTTGGTTCCTCCGCCGCATGTGTTTTCCATACAAAGTACTATCGTTCGAGGAAGATAACTTAAAATTTAAGGACTGATTGCTCAAATTTGGGCAACTTAGCTTTTACATCGTTTGCTTCCCGATAAAGGCGAAACTTCCTTGAGCAACGCTTGGTCCATAGTATTATCTTCTCCTTCCCCCCTGGATAACTTGTGCGAGAGGGAACCTTCCTTTCTTTGATAAAAGAGAAATAAGAGAAAATAAAGTTATGGAGCCCAGCGGCTCGATATTGCTTACCGGGTGCGGGTGCTGCACAAAGTGTTAGCCAAAACATGCAATAAAATGATGAAAGCATGAATTTTACAAGTTGTGCGCAACACATGAGTTTTACTTATGCACGGGATCTGCGCCCGGCTTTGTACAAAGGATTATATGCAACATCGGCAAGACTTGTACAAAAGGTGGTTGCCAGAACAGGTTCCGGCAACCGCGCCCTACGGGTAAAACTTATGAAGATGTTCAATGTTCCAGGAGTTGCTCACTGGAATGCCATCTTCGGTCTCGTATGACAGCGCCAGGCCTAGTGACTCGTTTACCCGATAAGGGCCTTCCCACTTTGGCGTCAACTTGTTTGAATTCTTGGCGGTGAACGCGGCTGAAGAACAAGGTCGCCTTCCTCGAGGCTTTCCGCACTAACTTTGCGGCTATGGTAGCGACGCAAAGCTTGTCGGTAACGAGCAGCTCGCCTGGCCGGCTTTGAAGACGGTCGTCCTCAAGGAGCGGCGCGTCATCTTGTCGCAGCTGCTCTTACTCAAGCTCATCATAAGCGAGTACGCCGAGGTGACCCGTATCTGAAGTTCCGTGGGGAGAACCGCCTCTGCTCCATAGACTAGAGAAAAGGTGTCCGGCGGTGGCTCGATTTGGCGTCGTCCGATCGACCAAAGAACCACCGGCAGCTCCTCAATCCAGTTTCTTCCGCACTTGTGCAGCACTGTCGAAAGTTACGGTCTTGAGCCCGCGCAAGCACTTCAGCATTTGCCCTCTCTCGCTTGACCGTTGCTTCTCGGATGAGCAGCGAAGCAAAGCAGACCTTGGCGCCAAGATCTTGGACGTCTTGCATGAAGATGCGACCAGAATTGTGTGCCGTTGTCGGTGATGATCCTGTTAGGGATTCCGAAACGGCAAACAATCGACTGAAAGAACTTGAACGACTATCTTGTCACCTTCCTCATCGCTTCCACTTCCGCCACTTTGTGAACTTGTCGATGGCAACGCATAAGTATTCGTGAGCCCCCGACAGCTCGGGGGAAGGGGCCGAGGATGTCGAGACCCCAGACCGAAAAATGGCCAGGATAAAGGGATCGTCTGGAGAGCTTGAGCTGGCTGGTGTATCTGCTTGGAATGGAATTGGCACGCTTCAAACTTGGTTACTTGTGCAGTTGCATCCTGGAGGGCTGTCGGCCAAAAGAAACCTTGCCGGAAAGCTTTGCCGGCAAGTGCTCTGGCGCCAATGTGGTGACCACATATGCCTCCATGTATCTCCGCCAACAGCTTTTGTCCGTCTTCCGGTGAATACACTTCAATTTCACACCGTTGAGTCTCCTTCGCATAGCAGGTGTCTTTGTCGACAAACCGGTACATACTTGACCGCCGGGCTACTCTTTCCGCTTCTTCTTGCTCTTCGGAAGTTCTCCTGTCTGAAGGAAATGGACAATCTGCTGCGCCCATGCTGGAGCTTGCGGCTCGACAACAAGGACTAAAGGCACATCTGCTGCTGCGGGAACATCAGCTTCCACGGCAAGAACCTGCGGCTCAGCCGGAGCTTGACGTTCCCCGACAAGCTTGCCGGAGCAAAACTTGTCGGGAGCGTCTGCTTCAACGAAACAAACCCTGGGGCTTGTCGGAGCAGACTGCCCCTCAGCTCTGTTGGTGTCGATCTTGGGGACCTTCTTGGCGGCGGCTTCAGGAAGCTCTGCCAGAAAGTAGTCACCTAGAGATCAACCTCCTCTTCTTGCTCTGTCCAGTTGATGGTGTTACGGTTGGTTGAGTTAGCTTGAGCACAAAAATCCCTGGTTCCACAGGTAACTTAAGTGCGGTGCACTTTGACAAGCCATCGGCAATGTCGTTCCGAGCTCTCGGAATATGCTCCATTTGCAGGCCGTCAAAGTGCTCTTCTAGCTTCCTCACTTCATCAACATAAGCTTCAATCAACGAACTATGATAATTCTTGTTCACTTGGCGGATAAAAAGTTGTGAGTCACCCACGACAATGAGCTTCTTGATCCCAAGGTCCATCATGCGATCTCGAGACCGGCAAGCAAACCTTCATACTCTCTTTGTATTGTTTGTTGCTTGCTCATTGGGAAAGTGCATCTGGACTACGTACTTGAGGTGCTCTCCGGTGGGTGCGACAAGCAGCACGCCGGCACCGGCGCCTTGCAGCGAGAAGGCACCAACAAAGTACATCAGCCACTCTTTGCTTGTTTCCTTGACGGGGATGCTCGTCTCTGGAATTTTTTCATCTGGCGTTGGCGTCCATTCTGCTATGAACTCCGCCAATGCTCTGCTTTGGATAGTTGAAGTGCTTTCAAACTTGAGGCCAAAGCTTGACAGTTCCAGTGCCCACTCGACAATCCTGCCTATTGCCTCTGGATTCTGCAGTATCCTCTTCAGCGGAAAGCCGGTGATCGTTATCTCATGTGCTTGGAAGTAATGGCGCAGCTTTCTCGAGGCCATGAGGAGGCCGAAGCAATTTCTGCACACCCGTAGTACCTTGATCTAGCCCCCGCAGAAGGGAATCGACAAAGTAAACTGGCCGCTGCACCATCTTTTTACGCATCTGTTCATGCGTCTGCGCAGATCCGTCCTTGTCGGGACCAGAGCTTGCCGTGAAGCCCCGCTTGTCGCTGGATGTGTCTGCAGTGGTTGCTAGCCCATCATCCGCCTCCCTCTCCGCTACTAACGCAGCACTAACCACTTGATTGGTTGCCGCTATATATAGCAGCAACTTCTCTTGTGGCTTAGGTGCGACAAGTGTTGGAGTGGAGGACAGTATCTCTTCAAGTCCTGCGGCGCTGCCTCCGCTTCCGAGTCCATTGCATCGGACCTGCCTTTTCAAGATTTTGAAAAATGGTAGAGGCGCTTCAGCAGATCTAGAGATAAACCTTGAGAGCAGCTACATAACCGACAAGCCTTCGTGACATCCTTGACGCGCTTTGGTGCTTCAATCTGCTCAATGTCCTTGATCTTGTCGGGATTGGCTTCAATTCCCCGAGAGACACGAAGAACCCGAGAAGCTTGCGGAAGGGACTCCAAACACGCACTTCTCGGGGTTGAGCGTGAGGTTGATCTTGCGCAGATTTGCAAAGGTCTCATCCAAATCTTGAACCAGAGTTGCTTTGTCCTTGCTCTTGACCACTATGTCATCCATGTAGGCTTCTACATTTACTGTGCATTTGCGGCTCAAAAGTGTCATTGACTACTCTTGCAAACGTTGAACCAGCATTCTTCAAACCGAAGGCATCCGTATGAAATAAAGATGTGCCACATGGAGTAATGAATGCGGTTTTCTCCTCATCCTCTTCTGCCATGAAGATCTGATGATATCCTGAGTATGCATCAAGAAATGAAAGCAAATCACATACGGGCGTGGAGTCAACAATCTGGTCGATGCGCGGCAAGGAAAATGGATCTTTGGGACAAGCCTTATTGACATCTGTAAAGTCGATACAAAGCCTCCATTTCCAGTTAGCCTTGCGCACAACTACAGGATTGGCCAACCACGTAGGATGGAGCACTCCTCTGACAAGGCCTGTTGCTTCCAGTTTCTTGATTTCTTCCGCGATGAACTCTTGACGCTCCACTGCTTGCTTCCTGACTTTCTGCTTGACGGGCCGCGCATGAGGACAAATGGCAAGACGGTGCTCAAATACTTTCCTGGGAACACCGGGGATGTCAGAGGGTTGCCACGCAAACACGTCGACGTTCGCCCGTAGGAAAGCAACGAGCGTGCCTTCCTATTTGGGGTCGAGAGTGGCACTGATGGTGAAGGTACCGCCAGTGTCGTCCTCCTTGGCGGACACCTTCTTGGTCTTTGGCGGAGCTGCCATCGTCTTCTTATACTTGCCGGTGGAGCTCGATGGTGCGTCCTCGACGGTAGCGCAAAGACTCAAGAGGTGCGCTTGCCGGAGTGGGCATCGAGCTCTTGCCGGACTTGGTCTTCTTCCCCGGAGCTTCAGCGGCAAGTGTTTTGCTTTCATTGCAGCTGCTGCTTCCGGTAGATCTTGTCGGCATGTATAAGAGCATCCTTCTTGTCGCCATGGACAGAGATGATGCTTATCGGGCCTGGCATCTTGAGTAAGTTGTATGCATAATGAGAGGCTGCCATGAACTTAGCGAGTGCTGGACTGCCAAGTATCCCATTGTAAGGCAATGGAAAATCAGCAACGTCAAAAGTGACCCTCTCAGTCCTGAAGTTCAGCTCGCTGCCAAATGTTACCGGCAACGTGATCTTCCCTTCGGCTTGCTCCTTCCCGGATTGATTCCTTGGAATGTGCCGATCTCTTCGAGCTCACCGCCGTGGATCCGAAGCTTACGGAGTACCGCTGGAGGAGATCGATTCAAGCTGGCCCGCCATCAACTAACATCTTGGTGACCTTGAGGTTGCGGATAGTTGGTGAAACCAACATCGGCAAGCACCCGACCGCGATTATGCGATCGGGGTGGTCCTCAATATCAAAGATGATAGGCGTACGCACCACTTCAGAGGCTTGCGTGACTCTACGGATGGTTCAGCTGCATTAAGTTCCCGCATCCACTGCTTGAGTTGGCGGTGGGAAGTATGCAGGGAAGCACCTCCGTCAACGCAGAGGACCTCTGTAGCTTTCTGAAACTCCTGCTCATCGGTTTCGTCGTCTTCCATATCTTCATCGTCGTCGTCATCTTCATCCTTGTCGCGGCCGCGGGGAGGCCTGTCTTCTTGCCTCTGCTTGGCCTTGCCGCGGCGCCCTCCCCGCCAGGGGCGTTTCTTTGGCTCCTCCAAAGACCTTCCTGGGCCTTCTCCTTGTCGCGTCGCTCGTATTCAGCTTTCTGTTGTTCGACAAGCTGCTCGACCTTCCTGCAGCTCTGGAGGTCATGGCCCTTGGTGCGGTGGATCTTGCAGTACTGCTTGCCGGAGCCGTCCTGCTTCTCGGCGGCTGCCACAGGCTGGTGGTTGGTGCCAGCGGCAACCTCCTTGTCGGAGCTACCAGCCTTGGCGTTCTTGTCGCTACCTCCGTTGCCGGACTGCTCAACAACTAGCACATCTCTGCCTTTCTTTTTCCTGTTGCCCTTGCGGCTCTTCTTTGCAGGCGGTCTCCTCCTTGCCGAGATCCTCCTGCCCGGTATTCTCTCCGGAGTCTCCTCCTCCTCAAAGACGCGGCGCACTTGTCGGCCGGGCGTATAGCTCATCCGACGTCTCGATTTTGCACATCGCCATCTCCTCCCGCATCCTGCGGTTTCGCGACGCTCGATGGAACGCGTTGATCACCGGCGGGGTGGACATCCGGGATGTTGTGTACACGGCTGAATCTCTGAATATACTTGCGCAGGGGCTCTCCTTCCTTCTAGGCGAGCAGATGAAGGTCGCTTTCTTGGCCATGGGGTTTGTGGCCGCCTGTAAAGGCGCCGACAAACTGATGGCATAGATCTGCCCAAGAAGATATGGAGTTGTCCGGCAAGTGCATGAGCCAGGATCTGACATTGGGCTTGAGCACCAGCAGGAAGTAGTTGGCAAGGATCTTGTCGTCTCGCCCCGGCAGCCTTCACCGCGATGGTGTAGATGCTGAGGAACTCCGACGGATGCGTCTTGCCGTCGTACTTCTCCCGTGCGTCGGCTTGAAGTTTTTCTTCTTTGGGCCACTTTGGACTTGCCGCAGCTCACGAGTGAACGCAGGGCAACCTACCGCGTCTGACAAGTCGTCTGGTTCCTCTGGCGCGTGCATGTCAACAGAGGGCCCAGCGTGCTTGTCGGATTGACGTCGCGCTTCTCTTCGGCGCTCGATGCGAGTTCGAGCGTCCTCTTGTTGTCGATCGTGCAGCACTTGGCGCTGATCGCGATGAGCTCGTGGATCTGATGACGCGGTGGAGTCGCTGTCGAGGTGGATCCGGCGAGTCTGCGATCTTGGCCTTCGGGGTGGAGAGTGGTTGCACCCCCACTGGTCTCGTCGCCACCGGCTCGCGTTTGGCGTTCTGCGCAGCGGCAACGCGCCAGTTGCCGCGGAGCGTCGCCGTTGGCGAAGCCGATGAGACTCTGTATGGTGGCCCTCCACTCGTCGACCTTGTCGGCTGTTGGAGGGTAGTCGAGGAGCAGTTGAGCTCTCACCAAGGCTTCCGCTGCAGTGGTGGGTGGCAATGGTGAATGGTGCGAGGAGCAGGATATGCTCGGGCTTCTAACTATGTTAGAAGGAGCAGCATCCCGTCCAGGCGACCGTATCTCGCTCGTGCCAGCATGTTGGCGTGCACACTGGTCTTGAGGTCCTCGAGATCCTCCAGCTCGGTCTTGATCCAACGAGCGTATGGTATTGTGAATACCATGACGCTGTTGGTCCCGCGGCTCCTGAGATGGGCGCGGGACATGTACGGACGCCGAGCCCTGCGCGGCCTTGTCCTTGTACTTGGTAGCACCGTGAGCTCCCCCGTCGGCGCCCATTCTTCCGCCAGCGTCTGCTCCACCACCCGTCTGCTCCGGTGATGGTGGGTTCGACGCGGACGGCTCCGCTGCCGCTGAAGCCTTCTTCTTCGGTGGCATGTTGATGAAGATGTTGAAGATGATGAAGATGTTGCTCGTGTGAACGCCGGATCAGGTTCACACAGCCTCGACGCCCCCCTACCTGGCGCGCCAAAGATGTCGGGGAGGCTGATCGGACCCACGAACACCTATGGGACCGGCGGACCGAGTCCCTTTTGGTTCGGAGGGGGCGGAGATCGCACGAAGAGCGGATCGAGGCGGCTACACGAGCAGTTTACCCAGCTTCGGAGCTCTCCAGAGATAATACTCCCTCTGCTGCTTGTATGGTTTGTATTGTGTTCTTGCTAGGGAGCGCCGAGAGCTAGAGTATACTCCAGCTGCTAACGAGACCTAAGCGTGAGAGTGTTGAACCCCTCTCTCACGTTGCGCATGGGCCTCCTTTTATATGTACAAGGGGCTCCGGCTGTGGCAACGTAGATGGGGGTACAAATGGAAAAACAGTGGTTGGTACACCTACTTGTACAAAGGTACAGTGTACTCTACCTAACCACGACGGCAAGGGACAAAAACATTAAATGCCCGTCCTCGTCGCCTAAACAAAGGCAACAGGGACCGTCAGAGCGCCACCGCTCGCCACGATGGCAAGCTTGTCGGCGCCGCTTATCGCTGCTCCCTGCTGGCTGCATAGCCTCTTGACACGCGCGCATGGACTGGTCCCATGGCGACACGTTAGTGGATGAGCTGGAGCGGAGATGAAGAGAGGTTACTGCCATGGCAAGTGCCTTGCCGCGGCTGAATCCTTGTCGGCGTCCGGAGGCTTGTCGCTCGAGCCTTCCCGGCAAGCTCCTCTTGCCGGGTCTTGTCTTCTGCGTGCCTTGAGTGGCCTTCCCGGCAAGCTCCTCTTGCCGGGCCTTGTCTTCTTGGTTAAATACTTTGTTCTTGAATGGCTCCAAAGGAACCACGGAGGATCTTGGCGGTGACCAGGCAAGCCTTGCCGCGGGGTGCTGCAACTGCCCGTGCACGAGTTCGGGATACTAGGGTACCCCTACTCTAGTACACCGACACGTTCCGTACCGAAACCATCATGATTGGTGTGAGAAGCTCTTGTTTGTGAGAAGCTTATACCCAAACTTGCACCAAATGGGACCATTTTTTTACCACGGCATGTCGAGTACCATTCCATGATAGCATGCCAAGTTTCATCAATTTTAGACGAGTTTTGGATTTACTAGAATTTAAAAGCTAGGTATCTCAATGTTTTGCCGGCAATCAACAGTCCCCTGGTGTTTGAAATTCATTCGCATTTATCGCATGGAACCTAAGCATGCACCCAATGACACATATTTGATTTTTAAACCAATTTACATGCACTAGAGCATGTGCATGTATTTCTAAACTGAATTATGCACATAAAAAGCGTAGAAAACCCAATTAATGTATAAAAAGTCCAAACGAACCCCGAAAAATTCCAAAACTTAACACAACATTCTTGTTTTCTATGTTGGCACTAGAATTTTTTTAAAGCAATAAGTGGCAACAGATATCGTTTTGTCCCCAAAGGTGGCACATTCCGTACCGAAACCATTAGGCTTGTTGTGAGCAGCTCTGGTTGGTGAGAAGCTTATACCCAAACCTGCCCCAAATGGGACAATTTTTTTACCACGGCATGTCCGGTGCCATTCCCTGATAGAATGTCAAGTTTCATGAATTTCAGACGAGTTTTGGATTTACTAGAATTTAAAAGCCAAGTATCTCAACGTTTTGCCGACAATCAAGAGTCCCGGGGTGTTTGAAATTCATTCCCATTTCTTCAATGGGACCTAGGCATGCACCCAAGGACACATATTTGATTCTTTAACTAAATTATATGCACTCGAGCATGTGCATGTATTCTAAATTTGAATTATGAACATAAAATGCCTAGAAAACCCAGTTAATGTATAAAAATGTCCAAACGAACACCGAAAAATTCCTAAACTTAACACAACACTCCTGTTGTTCTATGTTGGCTCTAGAAATTTTTTGAAAGCAATAAGAGGCAATGGATATCGTTTCGTCCCCAAAGGTGGCACGTTCCGTACCGAAACCATCAGGCCTATTGTGAGAAGTTCATGTTTGTGAGAAGCTTATACCCAAACCTGCGCCAAATGGGACAATTTTTTTACCACGGCATGTCGGGTACCATTCCATGATGGCATGCCAAGTTTCATGAATTTCAGACGAGATTTGAATTTACTAGAATTTAAAATCCAGGTATCTCAATGTTTTGCCGGGAATCAACAGTTCCCTGGTGTTTGAAATTCATTCCCATTTCTTGCATGGGACCTAAGCATGCACCCAAGGACACATATTTAATTTTTCAGCCAATTTACATGCACTGGAGCATGTGCATGTATTTCAAATTTGAATTATGCACATAAAATGCCTCGAAAACCCAATTAATGTATAAAAATGTCCTAACGAACTCCGAAAAATTCCAAAACTTAACACAACACTCCTGTTGTTCTATGTCGGCACTAGAAGTTTTTAGAAAGCAATAAGATGCAACGAATATCGTTTCGTCTCCAAAGGTGGCACGTTACGTACCGAAACCATTAGGCTTGTTGTGAGAAGCTCTGGTTTGTGAGAAGCTTATACCCAAACCTGCCCCAAATGGGACAAAAAATTTACCATGGCATGTCGGGTGCCATTCCATGATAGCATGCCAAGTTTCATGAATTTCAGACGAGTTTTAGATTTACTAGAATTTAAAAGCCAGGTATCTCAACGTTTTGCCGGCAATCAATAGTCCCCTGGTGTTTGAAATTCATTCCCATTTCTTGCATGGGACCTAAGCATGGACCCAAGGACACATATTTGACTTTGCAACCAAGTTACATGCACTGGAGCATGTGAATGTATTTCAAATTTGAATTATGCACATAAAATGCCTAGAAAACCCAGTTAATGTATAAAAATGTCCAAACGGAGAACGAAAAATTCCAACAACACTCCTCATGTTCTATGTTGCCACTAGAAATTTTTTGATAGCGATAAGAGGTAACGGATATCGTTTCGTCCCCAAAAGGTGGCATCGTTCTGCATCAAACCATCGTGCTTGTTGTGAGAAGCTCTGGTTTTTGAGAAGGTTATAGCCAAACTTGCCCCAAATGGGACAAAAAATTTACCACGACATGTTGTGTGCCATTCCATGATTGCATGCCAAGTTTCATGAATGTCAGACGAATTTTGGATTTACTAGAATTTAAAAGCCAGGTATCTCAATGTTTTGCGGGCAATCAACAGTCCCCTGGTGTTTGAAATTCATTCCCATTTCTTGCATGGGACCTAAGGATGCACGCAAGGACACATATTTTATTTTTCAACCAATTTATATGCACTGGAGCATGTACATGTATTTCAAATTTGAATTATACACATAAAATGCCTAGAAAACCTAGTTAATGTATAAAAATGTCCAAACGGACACCAAAAAATTCCAAAACATAACACAACACTCCTGTTGTTCTATGTTGGCACTAGAAATTTTTTGAAAGCAATAATAGGCAATGGATATTGTTTCGTCCCCAAAGGTGGCATGTTCCATTCCGAAACCATCAGGCTTGTTGTGAGAAGCTCTGGTTTGTGAGAAGCTTATACCCAAACCTCCCCCAAATGGGACAATTTTTTTACCACGACATGTCGGGTACTATTTCATAATAGCATGCCAGGTTTCATGAATTTCAGACGAGTTTTAGATTTACTAGAATTTAAAAGCCAGGTATCTCAACGTTTTGCCGGCAATCAATAGTCCCCTGGTGTCTGAAATTCATTCCCATTTCTTGCATGGGACCTAAGCATGCACCCAAGGACACAGATTTGATTTTGCAACCAAGTTACATGCACTAGAGCATGTTCATGTATTTAAAATTTGAATTATGCACATAAAATGCCTAGAAAACCCAATTAAGTTATAAAAATGTCCAAACTTACCCCAAAAAATACCAAAACTTAACACAACACTCTTGTTGTGATATGTTGGCACTAGAAATTTTTTGAAAGCAATAAGAGGCAGCGGATATAGTTTCGTCCCCAAAGGTGGCACGTATCGTACCAAAACCATTAGGCTTGTTGTGAGAAGCTCTGGTTTGTGAGAAGCTTATACCCAAACCTGCCCCAAATGGGACAAATTTTTTACCATGGCATGTGGGGTGCCATTCCATGATAGCAGGCCAAGTTTCATGAATTTCATACGAGTATTGGATTTTCTAGAATTTAAAAGCCAGGTATCTCAACGTTTTGCCGGGAATCAACAGTTCCCTGGTGTTTGAAATTCATTCCCATTTCTTGCATGGGACCTAAGAATGCACCCAAGGACACAGATTTGATTTTTCAACCAATTTACATGCACTGCAGCATGTGCATGTATTTCAAATTTGAATTATGCACATTAAATGCCTAGAAAACCCAGTTAATGTATAAAAATGTCCAAACGAACACCGAAAAATTCCGAAGCTTAACACAACACTCCTGTTGTTCTATGTTGGCACTAGAATTTTTTTGAAAGCAATAAGATGCAACGAATATCGTTTCGTCTCCAAAGGAGGCACGTTACGTACCGAAACCATCAGGCTTCTTGTGAGAAGCTCTGGTTTGTGAGAAGCTTATACCCAAACCTGCCCCAAATGGGACAAATTTTTTACAATGGCATGTCAGGTGCCATTCCATGATAGCATGCCTAGTTTCATGAATTTCAGACGAGTTTTGGATTCACTAGAATTTAAAAGCCAGGTATCTCAACATTTTGCCGGCAATCAATAGTCCCCTGGTGTTTGAAATTCACTCCCATTTCTTGCATGGGACCTAAGCATGCACCCAAGGACACAAATTTTATTTTTCACCCAATTTATATTCACCGGAGCATGTGAATGTATTTCAAATTTGAATTATGCACATAAAATGCCTAGAAAACCCAGTTAATATACAAAAATGTCCAAACGAACAACGAAAAATTCCAACAACACTCCTCCTGTTCTATGTTGCCACTAGAAATTTTTTGATAGCGATAAGAGGTAACAGATATCGTATCATCCCCAAAGGTGGCATGTTCCGTACTGAAACCATCAGGCTTGTTGTGAGAAGCTCTGGTTTGTGAGAAGGTTATAGCCAAACTTGCCCCAAATGGGACAAAAAATTTACCACGACATGTTGTGTGCCATTCCATGATTGCATGCCAAGTTTCATGAATTTTAGACGACTTTTGGATTTACTAGAATTTAAAAGCAAAGTATCTCAACGTTTTGCCGGCAATCAACAGTCCCCTGGTGTTTGAAATTAATTCCCATTTCTTGCATGGGACCTAAGCATGCACCCAAAGACATATATTTGATTTTGCAACCAAGTTACATGCACTGGAGCATGTGCATGTATTTATATTTTGAATTATGCACATAAAATGCCTAGAAAACCCAATTAATTTATAAAAATGTCCAAACGAACCCCAAAAAATACCAAAACTTAACACAACACTCTTGTTGTTCTATGTTGGCACTAGAAATTTTTTGAAAGCAATAAGAGGCAACGGATATAGTTTCGTCCCCAAAAGTGGCACGTTCCGTACCAAAACCATTAGGCTTGTTGTGAGAAGCTCTGATTACTGAGAAGTTTATACCCAAACCTGCCCCGAATGGGACAAATTTTTTACCATGGCTTGTGGGGTGCCATTCCAAGATAGCATGCCAAGTTTCATGAATTTCAGACGAGTATTGGATTTACTAGAATTTAAAAGCCAGGTATCTCAACGTTTTGCCGGGAATCAACAGTTCCCTGGTGTTTGAAATTAATTCCCATTTCTTGCATGGGACCTAAGCATGCACCCAAGGACAGAGATTTGATTTTTCAACCAATTTACATGCACTGGAGCATGTGCATGTATTTCAAATTTGAAATATGCACATAAAATGCCTCGAAAACCGAATTAATGTATAAAAATGTCCAAACGAACCCCGAAAAATTCCAAAACTTAACACAACACTCCTGTTGTTCTATGTTGGCACTAGAAATTTTTAGAAAGCAATAAGATGCAACGAATATCGTTTCGTCTCCAAAGGTGGCAAGTCACGTACCGAAACCATCAGGCTTCTTGTGAGAAGCTCTGGTTTGTGAGAAGCTTATACCCAAACCTGCCCCAAATGGGACAAATGTTTTACCATGGCATGTCAGGTGCCATTCCATGATAGCATGCCTAGTTTCATGAATTTCACACGAGTTATGGATTCACTAGAATTTAAAAGCCAGGTATCTCAACGTTTTGCCGGCAATCAATAGTCCCCTGGTGTTCAAAATTCATTCCCATTTCTTGCATGGGACCTAAGCATGCACCCAAGGACACAGATTAGATTTTTCACCCAATTTATATTTAATGGAGCATGTGAATGTATTTCCAATTTGAATTATGCACATAAAATTCCTAGAAAACCCAGTTTATGTATAAAAATGTCCAAACGAACAACGAAAAATTCCAACAACACTCCTCCTGTTCTATGTTGCCACTAGAAATTTTTTGATAGCGATAATAGGTAACGGATATCGTTTCGTCCCCAAAGGTGGCACGCCTGCATCAAACCATCGTGCTTGTTGTGAGAAGCTCTGGTTTGTGAGAAGGTTATAGCCAAACTTGCCCCAAATGGGACAAAAAAATTACCACGACATGTTGTGTGCCATTCCATGATTGCATGCCAAGTTTCATGAATTTCAGACGAGTTTTAGATTTACTTGAATTTAAAAGCCAGGTATTTCAACGTTTTGCCGGCAATCAATAGTCCCCTGGTGTTTGAAATTCATTCCCATTTCTTGCATGGGACCTATGCATGCACCCAAGGACACAGATTTGATTTTGCAACAAAGTTACATGCACTGGAGCATGTGCATGTATTTAAAATTTGAATTATGCACATAAAATGCCTAGAAAACCCAATTAAGTTATAAAAATGTCCAAACTTACCCCAAAAAATACCAAAACTTAACACAACACTCTTGCTGTTCTATGTTGGCACTAGAAATTTTTTGAAAGCAATAAGAGGCAACGGATATAGTTTCGTCCCCAAAGGTGGCACGTTCCGTACCGAAACCATTAGGCTTGTTGTGAGAAGCTCTGGTTTGTGAGAAGCTTATACCCAAACCTTCCCCAAATGGGACAATTTTTTTACCATGGCATGTGGGGTGCCATTCCATGATAGCGAGCCAAGTTTCATGAATTTCATACAGTATTGGATTTACTAGAATTTAAAAGCCAGGTATCTCAACGTTTTGCTGGGAATCAACAGTTCCCTGGTGTTTGAAATTCATTCCCATTTCTTGCATGGGACCTAAGAATGCACCCAAGGACACAGATTTGATTTTTCAACCAATTTACATGCACTGCAGCATGTGCATGTATTTCAAATTTGAATTATGCACATTAAATGCCTAGAAAACCCAGTTAATGTATAAAAATGTCCAAACGAACACCGAAAAATTCCGAAGCTTAACACAACACTCCTGTTGTTCTATGTTGGCACTAGAAATTTTTTGAAAGCAATAAGATGCAACGAATATCGTTTCATCTCCAAAGGTGGACGTTACGTATCGAAACCATCAGCCTTCTTGTGAGAAGCTCTGGTTTGTGAGAAGCTTATACCCAAACCTGCCCCAAATGGGACAAATTTTTTACAATGGCATGTCAGGTGCCATTCCATGATAGCATGCCTACTTTCATGAATTTCAGACGAGTTTTGGCTTCACTAGAATTTAAACGCCAGGTATCTCAACGTTTTGCCAGCAATCAATAGTCCCCTCGTGTTTGAAATTCATTCCCATTTCTTGCATGGGACCTAACCATGCACCCAAGGACACAAATTTGATTTTTCACCCAATTTATATTCACTGGAGCATGTGAATGTATTTCAAATTTGAATTATGCACATAAAATGCCTAGAAAACCCAGTTAATATACAAAAATGTCCAAACGAACAACGAAAAATTCCAACAACACTCCTCCTGTTCTATGTTGCCACTAGAAATTTTTTAATAGCGATAAGAGGTAACAGATATCGTATCATCCCCAAAGGTGGCATGTTCCGTACTGAAACCATCAGGCTTGTTGTGAGAAGCTCTGGTTTGTGAGAAGGTTATAGCCAAACTTGCCCCAAATGGGACAAAAAAATTACCACGACATGTTGTGTGCCATTCCATGATTGCATGCCAAGTTTCATGAATTTTAGACGACTTTTGGATTTACTAGAATTTAAAAGCCAAGTATCTCAACGTTTTGCCGGCAATAAACAGTCCCCTGGTGTTTGAAATTAATTCCCATTTCTTGCATGGGACCTAAGCATGCACCCAAGGACACATATTTGATTTTGCAACCAAGTTACATGCACTGGAGCATGTGCATGTATTTATATTTTGAATTATGCACATAAAATGCCTAGAAAACCCAATTAATTTATAAAAATGTCCAAACGAACCCCAAAAATACCAAAACTTAACACAACACTCTTGTTGTTCTATGTTGGCACTAGAAATTTTTTGAAAGCAATAAGAGGCAACGGATATAGTTTCGTCCCCAAAAGTGGCACGTTCCGTACCAAAACCATTAGGCTTGTTGTGAGAAGCTCTGGTTACTGAGAAGCTTATACCCAAACCTGCCCCAAATGGGACAAATTTTTTACCATGGCATTTGGGGTGCCATTCCATGATAGCATGCCAAGTTTCATGAATTTCAGACGAGTATTGGATTTACTAGAATTTAAAAGCCAGGTATCTCAACGTTTTGCCGGGAATCAACAGTTCCCTGGTGTTTGAAATTCATTCCCATTTCTTGCATGGGACCTAAGCATGCACCCAAGGACACAGATTTGATTTTTCAACCAATTTACATGCACTGGAGCATGTGCATGTATTTCAAATTTGAAATATGCACATAAAATGCCTCGAAAACCCAATTAATGTATAAAAATGTCCAAACGAACCCCGAAAAATTCCAAAACTTAACACAACACTCCTGTTGTTCTATGTTGGCACTAGAAATTTTTAGAAAGCAATAAGATGCAACGAATATCGTTTCGTCTCCAAAGGTGGCACGTCACGTACCGAAACCATCAGGCTTCTTGTGAGAAGCTCTGGTTTGTGAGCAGCTTATACCAAAACCTGCCCCAAACGGGACAAATGTTTTACCATGGCATGTCATGTGCCATTCCATGATAGCATGCCTAGTTTCATGAATTTCACACGAGTTATGGATTCACTAGAATTTAAAAGCCAGGTATCTCAATGTTTTGCCGGCAATCAATAGTCCCCTGGTGTTCAAAATTCATTCCCATTTCTTGCATGGGACCTAAGCATGCACCCAAGGACACATATTTGAATTTTCACCCAATTTATATTCACTGGAGCATGTGAATGTATTTCCAATTTGAATTATGCACATAAAATGCCTAGAAAACCCAGTTAATGTATAAAAATGTCCAAACGAACAATGAAAAATTCCAACAACACTCCTCATGTTCTATGTTGCCACTAGAAATTTTTTGATAGCGATAATAGGTAACGGATATCGTTTCGTCCCCAAAGGTGGCACGTTCCGTACCGAAACCATCAGGCTTGTTGTGAGAAGCTCTGGTTTGTGAGAAGGTTATAGCCAAACTTGCCCCAAATGGGACAAAAAATTTACCACGACATGTTGTGTGCCATTCCACGATTGCATGCCAAGTTTCATGAATTTCAGATGAGTTTTAGATTTACTAGAATTTAAAAGCCAGGTATCTCAACGTTTTGCCGGCAATCAATAGTCCCCTGGTGTTTGAAATTCATTCCCATTTCTTGCATGGGACCTAAGCATGCACCCAAGGACACATATTTGACTTTGCAACCAAGTTACATGCACTGGAGCATGTGCATGTATTTAAAATTTGAATTATGCACATAAAATGCCTAGAAAACCCAATTAAGTTATAAAAATGTCCAAACTTACCCCCAAAAATACCAAAACTTAACACAACACTCTTGCTGTTCTATGTTGGCACTAGAAATTTTTTGAAAGCAATAAGAGGCAACGGATATAGTTTCGTCCCCAAAGGTGGCACGTTCCGTACCGAAACCATTAGGCTTGTTGTGAGAAGCTCTGGTTTGTGAGAAGCTTATACCCAAACCTTCCCCAAATGGGACAAATTTTTTACCATGGCATGTGGGGTGCCATTCCATGATAGCAGGCCAAGTTTCATGAATTTCATACGAGTATTGGATTTACTAGAATTTAAAAGCCAGGTATCTCAACGTTTTGCTGGGAATCAACAGTTCCCTGGTGTTTGAAATTCATTCCCATTTCTTGCATGGGACCTAAGAATGCACCCAAGGACACAGATTTGATTTTTCAACCAATTTACATGCACTGCAGCATGTGCATGTATTTCAAATTTGAATTATGCACATTAAATGCCTAGAAAACCCAGTTAATGTATAAAAATGTCCAACGAACAATCGAAAAATTCAAGCTTAACACAACACTCCTGTTGTTCTATGTTGGCACTAGAAATTTTTTGAAAGCAATAAGATGCAACGAATATCGTTTCGTCTCCAAAGGTGGCACGTTACGTACCGAAACCATCAGGCTTCTTGTGAGAAGCTCTGGTTTGTGAGAAGCTTATACCCAAACCTGCCCCAAATGGGACAAATTTTTTACAATGGCATGTCAGGTGCCATTCCATGATAGCATGCCTAGTTTCATGAATTTCAGATGAGTTTTGGATTCACTAGAATTTAAAAGCCAGGTATCTCAACGTTTTGCCGGCAATCAATAGTCCCCTGGTGTTTGAAATTCATTCCCATTTCTTGCATGGGACCTAAGCATGCACCCAAGGACACAAATTTGATTTTTCACCCAATTTATATTCACTGGAGCATGTGAATGTATTTCAAATTTGAATTATGCACATAAAATACCTAGAAAACCCAGTTAATATACAAGAATGTCCAAACGAACAACGAAAAATTCCAACAACACTCCTCCTGTTCTATGTTGCCACTAGAAATTTTTTGATAGCGATAAGAGGTAACTGTAAGCGCATCTAGTGCCCCTTAGTGATTTTGGTGTATTGAAGACTTATAGGTTAAGGAACTAATGCGTTTGTGAGTGTATACAGGTCTATAAGTCTATGAGGAGTTTGATATTTACAGAGAAAGTCGACCCCTAAAAATGAAGTTCTTCGACTGAAGACTTTGATATTTTGAAGACTTTCTGAAGACTTTGAAAGTGAAGAAATTGGTGTGACCTTGAAGACTTAGTATTCATTTGAGGATCATGAAGTTTGAAGACTTTGAAAGTGAAGAAATTGGTGTGACCTTGAAGACTTAGTATTCATTTGAGGAACATGAAGCGTGAAGACTTTTGTTTTCGTAGTTTCGTTTTTCTCTTTCTTGAGTCATAGGAAACACCGTACTATTAAAGGGGGTCGAGGAAATACTAAGGAAAATTTTGCATGTGATGCTCAACTCAAAACCTACACCTATCAATCCCTTCGAGTGAAGCCTTTGGAAATCTCATACAGTTCAGTCAATTTCTTCAAAGGATGAGACGAAGTTCTTCGGTCATTGAGGAATTTGTTCTGACCGAGGAGTTAGGAATTCGCCAAAGGCGGATTGCCTACGATGAGGAACATGATAGCCACGAGGAATTTGAGATTCAAATTTCCGACCGTTCTGTCTTGCGTGCAGCTGTCCCAAAATATCTTATCCACCTAACGGTCATATCATTGAATGGCATTTATGTCTTATCATGTCGGGTTGCTCCCTAGGCTATAAATAGCCGCCCCTACAACCACTAGCTGGTTGGCTGCTCGAGAGAACTTGACACTTGTCATTTGAGAGCAACCCATCCTCCGAGGACTTTGAGCGAAAATCATCGAGTGAGGAAAAACCCAAAACCAAACCCCTACAAACCCAAAGTGATTGAGCATCACTGAAGAGATTGATCCTGTGTGGATCCGACGCTTGTTACCTTTGAAGACTGTGCTTCTTCCAGACGGTTAGGCGTCATGGTCTAGAGCATCCAAGAGGAATTGTGGATCGCCGAGTGACCAAGTCTGTGAAGGTTTGGAAGTCGCTCAAGACTTACCACGAAAGTGATTGGACGAGGTCTGTGTGACCTTAGTTCAAGGAGAATACGGTGAGGACTTGGTGTCTGAGCTGCGTGCTCGGGCCGATCGGGTGTCCGGACTGTGTCCTCGAGTTTAAATACTCGGCCGCTCCAACCAGACGCATAACTGAGACAGTAGTTGGAACTGGTCTACCAAATCATTGTCTTCACCAACCTAACTGGTTCTATTTCCTCAACCCTTTCATTTCCTCATTATTGTGTTGAGTGTTTGTTCATATCTGTGTTTGAAGACTTTGACTGAAGACTTTCTCAATTTCCTCTGTTCAATTTCTTCAGTCTGTTTGTCTCCATCTTGTGTTATCCTGTGATTACGCTTTCTGTACTCTGAGATCGCTTGATTCCTCATTTGATACTCTGGCACTGATGATACAAGAGCGTGCTGACTACAAGTCACTTGATCCAGCTGATATCCTCGAGAGGCTAAATACTCATGAGTTCCAGTTCTTTGAAAAGAGAGATCTATATGGTTCTAGCTATGGAAAAACACGTGCCTCAAGGCCAAGGCTGTGTCTGCGAATCTGAGTGTGAAGACTCGTAGTAGCCTTGGAGATCCTCAAGAATTAGGCCAGGAGCTAGCACCGCTCGTGAAGAAATTCGGAAGTTCTCAAGACATGGTCGCTTTGGAAAATCCTCAAGAAGCAGTGATTCCTCATCCAGTGACTATAAGAGAAGACTTTGTCACAAATGCAAGAAACCTGGTCACTACATCCAAGATTGTCCTCAGTGGGAAAAGGAATTAAAGAAGAAGAAACACAAGGATTACAGTTCTGATGATGCGAAGAAGAAGAAGAAATCATCGAAATCTTCATCATCAAAATCCTCAAAGCTTTCTTCTCACAAGAAGAGCAGCTACAAAAAGGCTCGGGCATTCATTGGCAAGGAAATGGACTCTGAAGCTGAATCTGAAGAACATGAGGAAGAGGAGGCTTCAGAAGAATCTGAGTCTGGTGTGGCGAGTCTAGCTCTCGCCATCGCTTTCGTCGACAAGTCCATCTTCAACTCAAGAAAATGACCTCACCAACAAAGCTGATGAAGATAGTGATGACTACGCTCCAACCTATTGCTTCATGGCAAAGGGTGCCAAGGTACTCAAATATACCTCCTCTGAATCTAGTGAAAATGAATCTGATGAAGATCTAAAGCCCAGTTACTCAAAACTTGCTAAGATTGCTGTAAAACAACAAAGGGCCTTGGAAAAGGTTCAAAATATGCTAGATAAGAGTGATGATATGTTAGGTGAAGAAATGGATCGCACTAAAGCCCTGACTGGAAATCTTCAGAGACTTCAGTCTAGGTTTGACAGCCTTCAAGGTCATCATAACACTCTCTTATCTGATCATGAGAAACTTTCTTATGAATTTCTTCAAAGAAAGCAAGATATTGAGAAGCTAAGAGTGAATTATGAAGATCTTCAGAAGGAGCGCGATTCATTACTTGCTCAACAAATCAGCGCTTCTCAGGAAGAATTTGTTCCTCCATGTTTAAAGTGCATTGAACGTGAATCTGCTAATTCTTCACCTGAATGTTCAAATGCTTCTAATGTTACAAATTCTTCACCTGCCTCTGCTATCACTAATTCCTCATCTGAGGACATTGCTGGTATCATTGATGATGTAGGGCTGAAGGAATTGTATATGACAGGCATGTACAAAAGCCTCAAAGGGCATCAGGCTCTTTGTGATGTGCTTAAAAAGCATATCCTCAACAGGAACCCTAGGAAAGAGGGTATTGCCTTTGAAAGAAACTCAATGTTGATGGGACATACTGGAAGCCTGAGCAGTATCCCAAAACCTCATGGGTTGCTGCAAAGGGACATCCAGTAGATCCATCTACTTTATCTGGCTTTACATGCGAATCTCCTCGTTCTTCTGATGAGTCATTTGACTCCAACTATAAACTGTTCAAAAATCAGAATGGTGAAGTATTTGCTAGATATGTTGGCACCAACTGCAGGAACAGTTCCCCTATGAAGAAAATCTGGGTTCCCAAGAAATGCCTTGAAAGTCTTCAGGTGAATGTCCTCATGACACCATGTGTGAAGAATAGGAACTTCAGATCAAATTCTTCATATGGACCAAATTCTTCATATGGATCCAAGTCCTCATACGGACCAAATTCCTCACATGGATCAAAGTCCTCATATGATTATCATCGTGATAACAACTCTGTTTCGCAGGGTAGAGCTAAGGGCTATGAATATGTGCATTATTCTTCAAACCAATATGTTCATAAGTCCTCAAAGAATTTCTCTGCTTATTCATATGCTTACCCTAACCCCTCTTATGTGAAACGAAATGGTTTGGCCTCTGTGCCACCATTCTCATATGGTGCTCGCAGAGTGATGAACTCTTTGCCACCCCTTCAGATGTGGGTGGTGAAGAAAAAGAACTAACCTCTTCTAGAAAGTCAGGTCTCGGGCGTGCTTTAAACGTCTGAAAAAATTTCTTTGGGGCACGACAAAATGCACGATAGGATGCAGGCTAATCATGATGAAATGAACTTTCATTTCACACGTCCTCCTACCGCTTATCTGTTATCTTGATCGATGAAATTCATCTCGATGAACTTGATATCATATTCTTCACTAATGAAGTATATGAGATCGTAAGTTGTACTAATTCATCTGCAGGATGATCAACCCAAAGCCACCGAGTGGGTTCTCAATAGTGGATGTACAAATCACATGACCGGTGACAAGAATCTATTGATGGATGCTCCCTTATCACCGTCACATCTGAAGCATATCATCTTTCTTGACAAAGGCAAAAGTCGTATTGGGTCTTGGTAAGGTTGCGATCTCTAAGGACATACACATGGACAAAGTCATGCTTGTTGAGTCCTTAGGATACAACCTCATGTCGATCTCAATGCTTTGTGATCTTGATATGGTTGTTATCTTTGGCAAGTATCGTTGTGTTGTGATTATGGAAGCTGACAATTCCAAAGTCTTCGAAGGCTTTAGGAGAGGAGACTTGTATATTGTTGATTTCTCTACAGGACCACAACCAGCCGTGTGTTTACTTGCAAAAGCCTCAGAAGGCTGGCTATGGCATCGGCGACTTGGTCACGCAGGCATGAGGAATTTGCACACGCTTGCAAAGAAGAAGCATGTCATTGGCATTGAGAATGTTAAATTCCTCAAGGATCACTTATGCGAACTGTGAAGTCTGGAAAAATGACCAAGGCCAAGCATCCGGCGAAGACTATCATGACCACTACTCGTCCCTTGAATTGCTTCACATGGACCTCTTTGGTCCTAATCATTACTCATTTGTCATTCATGACGCATCTCTATATGGCTTTGTTATTGTTGATGATTACTCTCGTTACACATGGGTACACATTGTTACTTACAAAAATCAAGTGCAGGAAGTCTTCAAACGATTTTCCTCGAGGGCTTCTACTAACTTTGGTGTGAAGATCAGACACATCAGGAGTGACAATGGAACTGAGTTCAAGAATTCCGGTCTTGATGCCTATCTTGATGAACTTGGTATTACTCATGAGTTGTCTGCTCCCTATACTCCTCAGCAGAATGGCGTCGTGGAGCGCAAGAACAGAACTCTTGTTGAGATGGCTCGCACTATGCTTGATGAATACAAAACGCCTAGTCGTTTTGGATTGATGCAATTGATCTGCGTGCCATATCATCAACAGAGTATATCTTCACAAATTCTTCAAGAAGACTGCCTATGAACTCCTCACTGACAAGAAACCCAATGTGAGTTATTTCAAAGTCTTCGGTTCTAAATGCTGGATTAGAGATCCTCATCACAATTCTAAATTTGCACCAAAAGCACATGAAGGTTTTATGCTTGGTTACGGAAAGGACTCGCACACCTACAGAGTCTTCAACATCGCTCTTCACAAGATTGTTGACCTTAGATGTGCGGTTTGATGAAACTAATGGCTCGCAAAGAGAGCACCTACCTTCGTGTTAGATGAACCAAAGACCGAGGAATCTATCAAGTTCAAGGCAACCGAGGATGTCATTCCTACTAAAGAATCAATTTGAAGAATTCATTTCAAAGACGCTGAAGAACGCCGATGATGCACTGAAGATAATCGAAGACAATGGTGCTGAGGAAAATGATCAAATTCCTCGACGACAACCAGCTCATCCCCACGTTGCAAAAGAAGTACAAGTTGACAAGATCATCGATGACATTGAAACGCCAGGTCCTCTCACACGCTCAAAAGCTTCACATTTATCTAACTTTTGTGGGCACTATGCTTTTGTCTCTATCACAGAGCCCACTAAGGTAGATGAAGCATTTCGAGCTGAGTGGATTCAGGCCATGCAAGAAGAATTACATCGATTCGAGCTCAACAATGTCTGGGAACTGGTCAAACGTCCAGATCCTCGCATAAGCATAATATCATTGGCACAAAGTGGATCTACCGCAACAAGCAAGATGAAAATGGCCTTGTGGTGAGGAATAAGGCACGGCTTGTAGCTCAAAGGCTACACACGAGGTTGAAAGAATTGATTTCGATGAAACTTTTGCACCTGTTGCTAGACTTGAGTCTATTCGCATATTACTCGCCTATGCTAACCATCACAATATCACTTTATATCAAATGGATGTGAAAAGTGCATTCCTCAATGGTAAGCTTGAGGAAGAAGTATATGTTGCTCAACCCCAGGTTTTGAAGATCCAAAGAATCCCGACACAGTCGTCAGACTCAACAAGGCCCTCTAAGGTCTCAAACAAGCCCCACGGGCGTGGTATGATACATTGAAGGAATTCTTCGTGAAGAATGGCTTCACACCCGGTTCACTCGACCCTACTCTCTTTACTAAATCATATGATGGTGAACGGTTTGTGTGCCAAATATATATTGATGATATTATCTTTGGTTGTACTGACCAACGTTATAGTGATGAATTTGCCTATATGATGAGTGAAGAATATCAAATGTCTATGATGGGATAGTTAAAATTCTTCTTAGGTCTTCAAATTCGTCAACAACACAATGGCATATTCATATCTCAGGAGAAATACCTCAAAGATGTGCTGAAGAAATTCGGCATGCAAGATTGCAAAGGCGTCAAAATTCCTATGCCCACAAATGGCCTTATTTGCACTGATGAAATTGGTATTGACTTTGATCACAAGGTATTCCGCTCCATGATTGGTTCTTTTTTGTTCTTATGTGCATCTAGGCCAGATATAATGCTTAGTGTTTGCATGTGTGCCCGATTTCAAGCTACACCAAGGAATCACACCATAAGGCTGTGAAGCATATTCTTCGATATCTAGCTCACACACCAACACTAGGATTATGGTACCCCAAGGGCTCTACTTTTGATCTCATTGGATATTCTCGACTACGACTATGCTGGTGATCGTGTGGACCGCAAGTCAACATCTGGTACTTGTCATTTCCTCGGAAGATCTTTGGTCCGTTGGTCCTCGAAGAAAGCAGGCTGTGTATCACCGTCTCATCGCGGAAGCTGAATACATTGTCATTGGCTCGTGTTGTGCTCAATTGTTGTGGATGAAGCAAACTCTCAAGGACTACGGCATCAACATGAAGAATGTGCCTCTCATCTTTGTGACAATGAGAGTGCCATCAAGATTGCTCACAACCCAGATCAGCACTCAAGACAAAGCACATTCAAATTCGTCATCATTTTCTTCGTGATCATGTGTTGAAGGCGATATCTCCATCGAGCATGTGAAGACTGAAGAACAGCTAGCCGATATCTTCACTAAGCCCTTGGATGAGAAGAGATTTAGCAAGTTGCGATGTGAGCTAAATATCTTAGAATCTTCGAATGTTCTTTGAAAAGGACACACATCCTCACACTTATGAAAAATTGATGACTTAGATGTGCAACACATGAAGAAACGTTTTTCTTCAATCAATGAAGAATAACACTCTAAGTGTGAAGCAATTAATGAAGAATTTGATTCTCAGAACCCTACGACAATTGTACGCTGTGTCTTAAATCATCATTCTTATACGGTGGGTCACGCCACCACAAAAATTGAAAATCTTCAATTTGAGTTTTCCTCGCTTTTTGAAATTCTTCGCTTTTTCAAATTCTTCAACTTTGCAAAATCTTCACTGTTTCCGTTGTTTTTCTTCATTGGCTATATATATATATATATATATATATATATATATATATATATATATATATATATATATATATATATATGGGTTTATGTCCTCTACATCATTCACTTATGGCTATTTCTTCAAGTCGCTTTTTATGCTAAGTGAATGTGATCGGACCCTTCCCCCTCTATGCTATACTCAACCCAATCTATTCACAAATTCTTCATGTGCGTTCTATTTGAAACTCGTTCAAAATCTTCACTAAGTCCTTGTAAGCTGAAGAAATTGCGAACGGAACTTTAAAACTGATCTTATCCAAACTTTCGGTTTTGCCGCTCAAACCGTTCCGCATCCCATGATGCATTATTTTACTCACCCACGATCGTACACGATCTCCACTACACAGTACGTGGGTGACACATGTCGTGAGAAGGAGAATGGTCAGGCGCACGTTCGTCCTAAATCTTCGGGCGAACAGTTTTTCACTGCCTCTATAAATACCCCTCTCTCCATCCTCACTTATTTTACTCCGCTCGACCTCTCTCTCCCGTTCGAGCTCCTCAAACCCTAGCACCGCCGCTACTCCATCGTCGCCGGTGACGAAGAGCTTCGCTGCCTCGACCTCTTTGCCGACGTACTCGCGCCGACTGCGGAAATCCTCACTCCGCCGCCGCCGTAGCTGTCTTCCTCCGCCAAGTTAGGGCGTGGAAGATCTGAACAGACGAGCTTCACATCTACAACACCCAGTTCGTCGTGTTCTTCATTTAGGGTAATTAAAAGTTACTTTTACTACCCTCGTTGATACAAATTTTACACTAAAAATCTTCAAAGGTGTTTTATTCTTCAAATCCTCACACACAAACACCTCACTAGTTATATGCTCTTGATTCGTTTCTCTAAGCAATCATTTTTCTTCAAGATTCCTCAATTGTGTGGATCCTCGATCTGTACAACTCTGGAACCTAAGACAAACAACGCTTAGTGAAATTCTTCAAGGCTCATCTGGTCAAAATCCTCAAAACTTGTTCTTTTTGAAAAACCGTCTGAGAACGCATATGACCTCTCCAAATTCCTCGCAACTATACTGCATTCACAGGTACTCATGTCCATTCTTTGAATCACTAGGTTCTCATCAACTTAACTCATTTGCAGCGTTCCTCGAAGAAAAGTTGCATACTTCTTCAGAGAATTCGTTTGTTCAAATTCCTCGGTTTGAAGAATATGGCGAAGGAAAGAAGCCACAGAAAGGAGGAAAGAGGCCTGAGGTCATGACCGCGTTTGAAATCCCTGAGGAAATTTATGTTGATTATTGCACACCTGATGAAGCCGAGTTCGGCAAAGAGAACAAAAATCAGCGCAAGGTGTGCATCCAAAGGATTGAACGGAGATGGGCACGGGAATGGAGGGAGTACAGATATGTAACTCCAAAGTACATGAAGAAATTCGCACTCAATCCTCCATGCCCAAGAGCTCCATTGGCACCTGGCCAAGAAGCTGACCCCACCAAAGATCAAGCGTGGTGAGGACTTTCTGAAGAATGGGCCAAGCGCCAAGCCAAGTTGGCAAGACAAGCCAATGAGGCAGTGAGGAAATTCAATGAGGACTCTGCTACTGCTGCTGCCCCTGAGGTATCTGTCAAGCCAAGAAAATCTATGGCTAAGAAGCCCGCTCACAAGCCAAGTGCTTCACCAACAGTGCCCTCACGGCCAAGTTCATCAGCAGTGCCCTCACGGCAAATTCCTCATGCTGCCCCTGCTCCTCCAAAATCCTCAGCTCCTTCAAAGTCCTCAGCAGCTCCGACAAAGTCCTCAGCACCTGTGCATCTGGCCACATGCCAAAGGACTGCAGGCTTCTCCATTGCCTCTGGTGTCTCAGCTAGTTCCTCAGCTGCACCTAAGTCTTCATCTGGCCCGACTCTGCTGAAGACTAAGGCCACAGCTGGACGAGGTCCTCGGCCAAGTCCCAAGAAGAAACAGGTCGCCTTCCAAGAGCCACACGAAGATGATGAGGCTGATGATGATGAACTTGCGGAAATCATCGAGACCGCCAAGAAAGGGCCGCTAGAGCCAAAGGCACATCTGTGCATCGCTGTTGGATCCGAGGAAAATCCTCGATTACATTGATCTCTAGCACAAGGATCCAAACACCCCTATGCTCGACTTTCATCGACTCTGGACAAAGTCATATCTTGACCCATTTCATCATCAAGAGAAATGGAAGTTTGAAAAGGCAAGAGAGATCAAGAAAGCTCAATACAGAAAGGAGAAGTTCCTGAAGAAAAACGTTGTCAGAATGACACCTGAGGAACTTCTCAAGGTCCAGATTGAAATTCAAGACCTCATCAAAAACTTTGATGCTTATTATGCTGATTGGCAAGGAGCCATAGTCAAATTCGTCAACCTGACGAAGAAGTTCACCAATGTTGCTGCCCCAACGCAACATGAAATACCTCAGGCTGGAGCCTCAGCTCAGCCGACTGAAGAACATGTCAGCACCGCTGATGAAGTTCAGGCTGCTGAAGAAAATGCCAGTTCCAGGGCTGATGATCCCATTCCAGCCGCTGAAGAAATTGCCAGGGCATCCACTAGTGGTGCGCCTGAAGAAACTGAACAAGTCAGGTGAAAGTGCAATCATGCCCTTACATTATGTTTTTGTTGTTTATGACAATCTACATGTAGGGGACTAACAATGGCTGCCAAGTAGATTTCAGGTGTTGGTCCCCGGTTCGTCAAAATTGTGTGTGGATCAAGAGCATACGAAGTGAGTTCTCTCAAGGTTGAAGTGGTAAAATGATGTTTCATTTTATGTTTCTTGAGTTATAGGGATCCCGCACTATTAAGAGGGGATCAAAGGGGATAGTGCTAGATTTGCTCAAGTCGACATCTTCTATTTCTACTTCCTCACATCATATTCCAACATAGGCATATTTCACTCCTATCCAACAAAATTCCACTCATATCCTATATACCAAATAAATCCATAGCCAACTAGGTTCCCCAAAATATATGATCTAACCTTTGCATACTTTGCATCCTCCATTTTGGTTTATCTTGGGTGGTTCTCTAAGTGAGGACCTAGAGCTTTTCCATAGCTTCAAAACGAGCCCAAGATCATCAAAATCGGAGTCCGGATGAGAAAGTTATGGATGTTTTACTTTTGGGGGCGCCTGCAGTTTTTTTGTTGGCCGGATATCCGTGACTTGGCCTGGAAATCCGGCCGTAGATTTCCAGAACCGTGTGAAATGCTGGTTTGCCCTCCGGATGTCCGGCGATCTTCCGGATGTCCGGGCTTTCCTTTTTCGCCGGATGTCCGGGCTTGACCCCCGGATGTCCGGCTCCTCTGTTCTGCCCTGTTCTCCAAGTGGCTTGACAGGTCGGATGTCCGGCCTCCAGCCCGGATGTCCGGCCTGCCCGGTCACTTGCACTACAACGGGCATATTTGAGCACACACTATATATATTGCCTCTCCTCCCCACGAGAGAGGTTGACCATTCACTTTGAATAAACCCTAGAACACTTCTCACACTCTCTCTCATTTCTCCACACCAAATCTTAGATCCCCAAGGGATTTGAGAGCTTTGGAAAGAAGTTGTCCGATCAAGTGATAGATCCACTTCTCCTCCTTCTTTGCACCCAAGGAATTCGTGATTTGAGCAAGTCTTGAGCAAATCCCCATCGATCTTGTTACTCTTGGAGGTTGGAGACTCCTAGGCGGTATAGGACTCTTTCGGAGAGGAATCGACCTTTGTGATTACCCCCGGATAAGTTTGTGAGGGTTTGGAGACCACCCCAAGGTCTACCACTAGTGGTTGAGAAACGCCTTCGTGGTGTTGTCTCAAAGGGAGAATAGGGTGAGCCTTCGTGGCGTTGGTGTGCCTTCGTGGTAACATCCACCTCTCTAACGGTGACTAGCTTCCCTCCAAGGAAGTGAACATCGGCATACATCCTCGTCTCCCGGAGTTGCGGTTATTCCTAACCCTAACTCTATACTTGTGGTTACTTGTTTTGTTTGCACTTACTTACATCATATTGTGCTTGCTCACTTATATGCTTGTGTTACTTGCCTAGTACTTCGTACTTACTAGCAATTGTTAGGCTCACCTTCATATTCCGCACTATTGCCTAAAATTGCTAAGTAATAATTAAAATTTGTAATTGTACCTATTCACCCCCCTCTAGGTCCATCTCGATCCTTTCAATTGGTATCAGAGCCTCGTGCTCTATTCTTGTGGCTTAACCGCCCTAGAGCGAGATGAACCCAGATGGGACTCCACAGTTGTAGATCCTAAGGATAAAGGCGGGGCTTCTTACGAAGTCAAGTCCTTTACGTCGGAGGATCTAGAACAGGCCCTTGCTAAGCAAAAAGAGGAGCATGATGCTTCTCTTCAGGCCTTAGTCCAATGAGATTAGCCACGTTGTCCTCGGTGCTTGCACCACTCTCGGGTGGTGCTGCCTCAAGGCCAACTGTGCCCACTCCATCACTTGGTCAACAACCTCCTAACAATGAACACGCCAGTCTTCCTTGGCTTTATGCAAGACCTCAGGTTGAGAAACCAAGATATAATCCTCAAGGCAGTCCTCCTTTGCTTAGTGCCACTTCCGATTTTCCTTTGTGGAGAGTTGCTATGCAGGACCATCTTCGACATGGAAACGATGAGATGTTGGAGATCTTGGAGTATGGCTATCATGTGGTTGATCCAAAGAACCCCACACCAAGAGAAATATATGACAAGAACCTCAATGACACTGCAATCATGTGGATAAGGAGAGGTTTGGATGAAAAGCAAAGGAGACCGATCATACACATCACAAGTGCCAAGGAACTATGGGAAACTGTTGTACGATCCAAAACTGGCACTTCTACCCTCCGGAGTGCTCAATATGAAATTGCCAAGGGGCAATTGCAAAACTTTTGTATGGAGAAAGGTGAAACCCCCAATCAACTCCATGAGCGTCTCATGACACTCACTGCCGATATTGAGTCATGTGAGTGTGACAAGACACAAGATGGATTCAACATGACTAAGAGGTTCCTTGTGGATAAGTTACTTCATGCTCTTGCTCCATTTCACCATCAAATGGTGTGGGACATAAGACAACACCATACCTTCAAGGAAATGACTACAGATGACATCGTATCCACCTTTCAACTATTTGAAGAGTCAAAGACTAATGCGACAAAACATCTTGCCATGCATGGTTCCCCATCATCAAAGATCAATCTTGCATTGAAGGCCAAGCATGTATGTGAAGATGAACAAAGTGAAGAAGAAGAAGAGGATGACGAAGATGGTGATGAGATTGAATCCGACGAGGGCCCTACATATGAAGACATGGCTCTTTTGTCAAGAAGTTTAGCGCGGGTAAATTCAAGGGAAGATTTCAAAAGAAGAAAGTAAGAAAATGCTACAACTGTGAAGAAACCAATCACTTCTCCAACGAAAGTGCCCTTATGAGAAGAGAGAAGATAAACCAAGGTTTCCCAAGACCTTTCCCAAGAAGAAGTTGCCAAATCCTTTGAACTCCAAGCTCAAGAAGAGAGATGGAAAGGCAATGGTTGCTCAAGAAGAATCTGATCCGGATGATGTTAGTGGTGTTGCCGGAGTTGCTCAAGACTCTCAAAACACCTTGAGGTTAGTAAACAAGAGTGGTGACGTGGTCACCTACAACTACATGAAAGATTACAAGGGCAACGCTCACAAATGCCTAATGGCAAAGGCCATGGTTGAAGAAGAAGAGGACCAAAGCTCTTCTGACAAGGTCAAGGTAACTCCACGATCAAATCCTCCTCTTTTCACTCCTTCTACTCCTAGTGATGAGTATCTTGATGTGGAGGATAGTTATGAGGATGATGATCTAACTGATCCTATGCTTGCTAAACTTAATAAGTTCATGTGCTCCCTCAAAGGAAAGAAGCTCACTATGTTTCGTATGCTTATGGAAATGGTGAGTAAGCACACCATCTCCATTAAGGAACTCGAAACCCTCGTCATCGAGGAAAATCGGTTAAGGCTTACTCATCTCCTATTATCTTGAAAATGGTGAGACACTCAAACTTACTTATCTTGAAATTCTAGCTAAGGCTTACTCATCTCCTATTATCAATGTTGATGCATGTTCTACTAACTCTAGTAGTGATCTAGCATCCATTCTTGAGGAGAATCGGTTTCTCAAAGCTCAAATCGAGAAAGGGCTCATGACATGTGCTCAAGGGCAAAAGAACCTTAATGAGGTGTTGAGCCAACACAATGAAGCGTCGCCAAAGAGGGACTCGGGTTTGACCCAAGCACAAGCAAGAAGAAGACGTCCTCCCAAAAGTGCACCACCCCTTTAAAAGAAACCTTTGTACGAGAAGGACACAAGGAGAAAGGTAAGGTTGTTAGTGGGAAGGCCACAAGGGGCATGCCCACTCTCAACAAGCCAAAAGAGTTCATGCCTCCATCCTATGTCTGCGTAAGACCAAGGATGGAGAAGTTTATCTAAAGTTTGTTGGTCCCCAAAAGGCATTTCGTTTTTATGCTATTTGGGTCCCTAAGACCCTTAGACTAACTTGAGAGGTCCTATTGTAAAATGGGTGCCTCTAACCAAGTAATAATTGTGTGTAGGTAGCTTTCTCCGGTGGAGTAAAATGGGTGATTGATAGTGGATGTACCAATCATATGACCGGAGATAGCAAATTGCTCTACGATTTCATGGAAGCTATTCAACCATTTATGAGCATTATGTTTGGTGGAGGATCAAAAGGACATGTACTTGGGTTGGGTAAGGTGGCTATCACAAATGACATGTCTCTTGCAAATGTCATGCTTGTCCAATCCCTTAAATATCATTTGCTTTCTGTCCGCCAATTGGCTTCATTGGTTATGATACACTATTTGGACTAACGGATGTGAAAGTCTTTAAGGGAGATACTCAAGTGGCCTTTGTTGGAGAGTTGGATGGAAACCTTTACACGGTTGATTTCTCGAAAGAGAGCACATTCCATGCAACTTGTCTAATGGCCAAGGCCGACAAGGTGGCTATGGCATCGCTGCCAGCCCATGTCGGCATGAGGAATCTTCAAGATCTCTTAAAGGGTAATCACATCCTTGGACTAACAAATGTCTCTTTTAGAAAGATCGTGTGTAGTGCATGTATAGCCGGGAAGCAACATCAATCAAAGCACCCACCCAAGAATATTGTGTCTACTTCAAGGCCTTTGGAGCTCCTTCATGTGGATCTCTTTGGGCCTCCTTCATGGGATAGTCTTGGTGGAAAAAAGTATGGACTTGTCATTGTTGATGATTACTCAAGATATACATGGGTATTTTTCCTCAAGTCCAAGGACGAAACGAAGATCACTTTCATTGACTTTGCCAAGCAAGCACAACGCAAGTTACAAAGAAATCTTGGCAATAAGAAGTGACAATGGATCTGAGTTCAAGAACTATACCTTGGAAGAATTCCTCAGTGATGAAGGGATTGAGCATCAATATTCAGCTCCATACACTCCTCAGCAAAATGGTGTAGCCGAAAGGAAGAACCGCACCCTTGTGGAGATGGCAAGGTCCATGTTGGATGAATACAAGTCACCACATAGTTTCTGGGCCGAAGCTGTCAACACCGCATGTCATGCATCAAACTGGCTTTTCCTCCGCACTATATTGGAAAAGACTCCATATGAGCTTCTAACTGGAAACAAGCCAAATTTCAAGTACTTTCGTGTATTTGGGTGCAAATGTTTCATCCTCAACAAAAGAGAAAGGTTAGGAAAATTTCAATCCAAAACAATTGAGGGTATATTTGTTATTATGGATCAAACTCTCATCGCATATAGAGTCTACAACAAATCCAATGGATGTGTTGTAGAAACTTGTGACGTGGTGTTTGATGAATTTAATGGCTCCCATGGGGAGCAAGTTGATCTAAGTGATGTAGGTGAAGAAGATTCTTCTCAAGACATTTTGACCATGGGTGTTGGTGCACTTCTTCCTATGGAACAAGAACCTCATGATGATAAAGAAGAAGATAGAAGTCTCACACATCATCAAACTACTTCAACATTCATAACACCACAAGCCCCTATTGCTCAACCGATACCTTTAGCCCAAGTTGAAGAGGATGATCAAGCTCCTCCTCATGACAATCTTCAAGAACAAGAACAAGAAAGTCCAATCATTGATGATGAACCTCAACAAATGCAATATGAACAAGAAGATCTTCCTCCACACATTAATGATCCATATGTTGAGGATGTGGATGATGGACATGAAGTTGAACCTCGTGAAACCCTTACCTCTATCATGCCACGAGTGGCCGGTCATGTTGATGTTGACAAAATACTCACTAGCATATCGGAAGGTAGAGTCACTCGTAAACACTTGACCAATTTTTGTGCTCACTTCTCTTTTGTGTCTAGTTTTGAACCCATCAAGGTACAAGATGCATTGATGGACAATGATTGGCTAGTTGCTATGCAAGAAGAGTTGAACAGTTTTGAACGGAAGCAAGTGTGGTCATTAGTCAAGAGGCCACCTACCGAACACAACATCATTGGAACAAAATGGATTTTCAAGAACAAACAAGATGAGAATGGTGTAATCATCCGAAACAAGGCAAGGTTAGTGGCACAAGGGTACCAAGTTGAAGGTTTGGACTTTGGTGAGACCTTTGCCCCTGTTGCCCGTCTTGAATCCGTTCGCACCTTACTTGCTTATGCTGCTTTCAATGGTTTTACACTACATCAAATGGATGTGAAGAGTGCTTTCCTTAACGGTCCTCTACAAGAAGAAGTATATGTATCACAACCACCTGGGTTCGTTGATCCCGATCACAAAGACTATGTGTATAAACTTCATAAGGCTTTGTATGGCCTCAAACAAGCACCTCGTGCTTGGTATGATCATCTTAAGAAGTTTTTACCGATGATGGTTTTGTGAGAGGGTGATCGATCCTACTCTTTTTACTAAGAGGGATAAGGGTGATTTGATCTTATGCCAAATCTATGTAGATGATATCATTTTTGGTTCTCCTAACATTCATTTGTGCAAGAAGTTTGCGGCTTCAATGATCAAGAATTTTGAAATGTCACTCAATGCGGATTTGAAGTTCTTCCTTGGCTTTCAAATTCAACAATTTCAAGAAGGAATTTTCTTGTCCCAAGCAAAGTACCTCAAGGATATCCTAGAGAAGTTTGGTATGTCTGATGCTAGTCCATGTAAGACACCAATGCCAACCAAAATAACACTCACTGAAGACACATAAGGTATCCCCTTCGACCCATCTAAATACCGCTCTATGATTGGTTCATTGCTTTATCTTTGTGCATCTAGACCAGACATCATGTTTAGTGTATGCATGTGTGCTAGATTTCAAGCTTCCCTAGGGAAAGTCATCATAAAGCGGTTAAGCATATTCTTAGATACCTTGTTCACACCCCAAAGTTGGGTCTATGGTATCCCAAGGATGCTAAGTTTGATCTCATTGGATACACGGATGCGGATTGGGCCGAGACAAAGTGGATCGTTAGTCCACCTCGGTGCATGTCAATTTCTTGGACGCTCCTTGGTAAGTTGGTCATCGTAGAAACAAAATTGTATTGCCCTCTCTACCGCAGAAGTTGAATACATTGCTGCCGCCAGCCAGTGCAACTCAGTTATTATGGATGAGGCTAACTTTGAAGGATTATGGTATCACCTATAGACATGTGCCTCTTCTATGTGATAATGAAAGTGCTATCAACATTGCCGAGAACCCCAAGGATCATCTCCGCACCAAACACATTGATATTAGATATCACTTCTTGGGAGATCATGTTGAGAAAGGCGATATTCACATTGATCACATTGGGACAGATTTGCAATCGCAGATATTTTCACCAAACCATTGGATGAAGCAAGGTTCTGTCGACTTAGGCGTGAACTTGGTATCTTGGAGCTTGACAACATTATGTGAAATCTAGTACTCATCCATGCTTAAACTTAATGTCTTGTCTTGATGTAGGCATATATTTAGGGGGAGACACTCAATCCATGAGTTCTCTCACCTTACATAATGCATAAATGCTGGTTTGCCCTCCGGATGTCCGGCGATCTTCCGGATGTCCGGGCTTTCCTTTTTCGCCGGATGTCCGGGCTTGACCCCCGGATGTCCGGCTCCTCTGTTTCCTACTCTGTTCTGCCCTGTTCTCCACGTGGCTTGACAGGTCGGATGTCCGGCCTCCAGCCCGGATGTCCAGCCTGCCCGGTCACTTGCACTACAACGGGCATATTTGAGCACACACTATATATATTTCCTCTCCTCCCCACGAGAGAGGTTGACCATTCACTTTGAACAAACCCTAGAACACTTCTCACACTCTCTCTCATTTCTCCACACCAAATCTTAGATCCCCAAGGGATTTGAGAGCTTTGGAAAGAAGTTGTCCGATCAAGTGATAGATCCACTTCTCCTCCTTCTTTGCACCCAAGGAATTCGTGATTTGAGCAAGTCTTGAGCAAATCCCCATCGATCTTGTTACTCTTGGAGGTTGGAGACTCCTAGGCGGTAGGAGTCTTTCGGAGAGGAATCGACCTTTGTGATTACCCCCGGATAAGTTTGTGAGGGTTTGGAGACCACCCCAAGGTCTACCACTAGTGGTTGAGAAACGCCTTCATGGTGTTGTCTCAAAGGGAGAATAGGGTGAGCCTTCGTGGCGTTGGTGTGCCTTCGTGGTAACATCCACCTCTCTAACGGTGACTAGCTTCCCTCCAAGGAAGTGAACATCGGCATACATCCTCGTCTCCCGGAGTTGTGGTTATTCCTAACCCTAACTCTATACTTGTGGTTACTTGTTTTGTTTGCACTACTTACATCATATTGTGCTTGCTCACTTATATGCTTGTGTTACTTGCCTAGTACTTCGTACTTACTAGCAATTGTTAGGCTCACCTTCATATTCCGCACTATTGCCTAAAATTGCTAAGTAATAATTAAAATTTGTAATTGTACCTATTCACTCCCCCCTCTAGGTCCATCTCGATCCTTTCATCAGGGCAACTGCATCAGTTGCGCCTGAGTAAATTCATCCAAATTCCTCAGCTCCTCCTGTGCCAACACCAACTCCAATTCTTCCATCTGCCTCTGATGTGAAGAAGACCAAGGCTGCAGAACGAGCTGTTGTGAAGAAACGGAAAGCATCAGCTGCGTCAAATTCTTTGGCTGCGAAGAAAATGAAGCCAATGACCAGCTCCTTTGAAAATCCAATTGATGATGTTCCAATTTCCTCAAGTCCATCAAAGGACCTTGTTCCTTTTGATAAAGATTATGTGATCCCAAGCGGATCTGATGAAGAAAATCATTCTGCTGCTTCGTCAGAGCAGATTGATGAAGAAATTGAAGTGGAAGCAATCCCTTCAACCCCAATCATTTCCTCGCCTATGCCTCAGTTCACAGCTGAAGAGGCCGGTGTTGAGGAACTTGAAGAAGATGTGGATATTGGAAGCACAACGCCTGTGATGAATGATGACTTTTGGGAAAGTCAGCATCCAAATTCGCCACTCTTCACCCCAATCCAACAGATACCTCAGTCCCCTGCTCCAACTGTTCAAATGGGCTCTGAAGAAACTCATCCCACTTCATCTGTCCTGAAGAAATTCCAGCCACTAGCTGATGAACTGCTTCTTCTGATCCTCGAGACTACACTGTTGAGGAACAAGAAATTCCTCACTGAAGAACACGAGATTGCGATTCACGAGGTCGTGATGCAACTCATCGACACTCCTTTGCCAAAGCCAAAGGATCCCTTCTCAACAAAGCAAAAGTTCAAGGTGAAGACTTTTTCAATGAAAGCACGTATTCTTCACTGATTACAATCCATATGATTCTGCTCGCATAAGGAAGAGGCGTTTCTGGACTGCCAGTCAAGCCAATTCTATTCCTCAGTGCTCTTCAATAAAGACAAAGTCTTCGATCATGCACATATTCCTCATGTGGACATGGAGTCTCTGCCGGGCTTTGAGCCAGTCCTTAGTGTTCTTCACAACGCAGGACTTCTGAATTTCTGTGACCGATATACGTGGATCGGAATGAAGAACTTATTCTTCAATTCTATGCAACGCTGCACATCACCGGAGACAAGACGTAAACTTATGGGTGTTAGACAGGGATGTCCGAAAACACTCACTACAAGGCACCAAAGAATCTGAATTGCTTCGTGCTCTACCACTCGATCCTCCACTTGACGGTGCTCGTTGTATCTACAACGAACCGTAACTTTCAAATCACTATATGCAAGTCTTGATGAAGCCTTTGAAGCCAAGGCAGGCCCCAAGAACCAAATTCCTCGTCAAGGAATTATTGTATGTGCCTCGCATGTCTATCGGATTCGACGAAGACAATGAGTCCTATCAAAGGCCACGACTCAAATGATGAAGAAGTCGTTGGCATCATGAAGAATATGCTTTTCAATATCATTCATGGCGTTCCTGTCAACTTCCATGATTTCTTCATGAGGACTCTGGCAAACATTGCTTTGTCACCATTTGAGCTGAAGCCTTATGCGCCTTGGATTATGAGATTCATCAGGACAAGGTCTTCACTCAATTACAAAGTCGATACTACGAACCACTGCAGCTACTTGCCCTCGATTGAAGTCCTCAAGCGGACATTTACCTCGGTGATGACAAGGGCAAGGCTACTGCTGTGATCGATGAAGGCACTCGTCCATTGGGCCAGACGGTTTCGCAAAGCTGCATCCTACTCCAGCAATGATGACTCGCCACACATGACTACGCCGCAAATACCTCATCAAGCAAAGTCCTCAAGCTATCGAACCTGTGGTGATGGTGATCGTGAGTTACTCATCGGTCTTCATCAAGGTTGATCGAAATCATAAATGGGTCAAGCGTCAGTTTGGTTCAATTCTTCACAACATGACCTCTACACACAATGCAGTGAAGAAAAACCACTACTACCTCCATGAAACCTTCAAACGCACCTGAGCTGTTCTTTCAAATGTCTAAGATGCGGAAGAACCGGCGACAATGGGACTCAAGGAAGAATTTGACTGGTACGCACCTCCTCAGAAGAAATACAAGAAGGTCAAAGTTCCTTCCTTGGTGATCAGCTCCTATTCTTCATCGCGCGACAATCGATGAAAATGAAGACTTGGGCGACACCGCGGCAGGCCCTACTACAACAACCGACCCCAACAACGTCAAGGCGCTCCTTCTTCAACTTGAAATTCCTCGTGGCGTTAGTCCTCGGTTCGATCCTTTTGGTCATTCGATGACAAAGGGGAGAAATTTGAGTTAGTCTTCAAGCGGGTCTATTATATGGGCAATTTATTTTTGTTAAGTTACAACTCTCGTTCTTCTGAAACTTTTATTGGATCGAGTTGTAATCTTAAACCCGATGGTGCTTTGATACTTTTGATGCACTGTGCTCTTGCACTATGCTCTGATTCTCTTGAGCTTCTTGAGCTCTGATACTCTTGATGCGTTATTTTGCATGCTTGTTCCTCATTAATGCTATCGCACGCATGCTGAATTACATCAAGCACCATATTTCATCATGCATTTCAAATTCTTCAAATTATATGTCAAATGTGTATGAATTACAAGATATAGGGGAGATCTCCATGATTCAACTCTTCAAATGTGCATTGCCTCAAAAGAAAATTCCTCACTATGCACATCTTGAGGGGAGTTCTTCTATATCTTGCAATCAGATTCCTCAATATCAGTATTTACACTTCATATGTTTATCCCCGTTGAAAACTTAACCTATATTGTCATCAATCACCAAAAAGGGGGAGATTGTAAGTGCATCTAGTGCACCTTAGTGATTTTGGTGTATTGAAGACTTATAGGTTAAGGAACTAATGCGTTTGTGAGTGTATACAGGTCTATAAGTCTATGAGGAGTTTGATATTCTGAGAGAAAGTTGACCCCTAAAAATGAAGTTCTTCGACTGAAGACTTTGATATTTTGAAGACTTTCTGAAGACTTTGAAAGTGAAGAAATTGGTGTGACCTTGAAGACTTAGTATTCATTTGAGGAACATGAAGTTTGAAGACTTTCTGAAGACTTTGAAAGTGAAGAAATTGGTGTGACCTTGAAGACTTGGTATTCATTTGAGGAACATGAAGCGTGAAGACTTTTGTTTTCGTAGTTTCGTTTTTCTCTTTCTTGAGTCATAGGAAACACCGTACTGTTAAAGGGGGTCGAGGAAATACTAAGGAAAAATTTCCATGTGATGCTCAACTCAAAATCCTACACCTATCAATCCCTTCGAGTGAAGCCTTTAGAAATCTCATACAGTTCAGCCAATTTCTTCAGTGACAGAGACGAAGTTCTTACGGTCACGAGGAATTTGTTCTCGACCGAGGAGTTAGGAATTCGCCAGTCTTGGATTGCCTACGATGAGGAACATGATAGCCACGAGGAATTTGAGATTCAAATTTCCGACCGTTCTTTGTCTGCGTGCGGCTGTCCCAAAATATCTTATCCACCTAACGGTCATATCATTGAAGGGCATTTATGTCTTATCATGTCGGGCTGCTCCCTAGACTATAAATAGCCGCCCCTACAACCACTAGCTGGTTGGCTGCTCCGAGAGAACTTGACACTTGTCATTTGAGAGCAACCCATCCTCCGAGGACTTTGAGCGAAAATCATCGAGTGAGGAAAACCCAAAACCAAACCCCTACAAACCCAAAGTGATTGAGCATCATCAAGAGATTGATCCTGTGGATCCGACGCTTGTTACCTTTGAAGACTGTGCTTCTTCCAGACGGTTAGGCGTCATGGTCTAGAGCATCCAAGAGGAATTGTGGATCGCCGAGTGACAAAGTCTGTGAAGGTTTGGAAGTCGCCTGAAGACTTACCACGAGTGATTGGACGAGGTCTGTGTGACCTTAGTTCAAGGAGAATACGGTGAGGACTTGGTGTCCTGAGTTGCGTGCTCAGTGACTGGGTGTCCGGGACTGTGTGTCCTCGAGTTTAAATACTCAGCCGCTCCAACCAGACGCATAACCGAGACAGGGCAGCTTGGAACTGGTCTACCAAATCATTGTCTTCACCAACCTAATCTGGTTCTATTTCCTCAACCCTTTCATTTCCTCATTATTGTGTTGAGTGTTTGTTCATATCTGTGTTTGAAGACTTTGGTGAAGACTTTCTCAATTTCCTCAGTTCAATTTCTTGATGCATTTGTCTTCATCTTGAGCTATCATGTGTTCACGCTTTCTGTACTCTTTGTTTGTCTTCATTTCATCATGATGACCATGCCCGCATTCTGTTATGCTTACTTCTGAGTACTTATTCCGCTGCAAGTAGTTCTTCGCTAAGAGGTAACAGATATCGTATCATCCCCAAAGGTGGCATCTTCTGTACCGAAACCATCACGCTTGTTGTGAGAAGCTCTGGTTTGTGAGAAGGTTATAGCCAAATTTGCCCCAAATGGGACAAAAAATTTACCATGACATGTTGTGTGCCATTCCATGATTGCATGCCAAGTTTCATGAATTTTAGACGACTTTTGGATTTACTAGAATTTAAAAGCCAAGTATCTCAATGTTTTGCCGGCAATCAACAGTCCCCTGGTGTTTGAAATTAATTCCCATTTCTTGCATGGGACCTAAGCATGCACCCAAGGACACATATTTGATTTTTCAACCAATTTACATGCACTGGAGCATGTGCATGTATTTATAATTTGAATTATGCACATAAAATGCCTAGAAAACCCAATTATTATAAAAATGTCCAAACGAACCCCGAAAAATACCAAAACTTAACACAACACTCTTGTTGTTATATGTTGGCACTAGAAATTTTTTGAAAGCAATAAGAGGCAACGGATATAGTTTCGTCCCCAAAAGTGGCATGTTCCGTACCAAAACCATTAGGCTTGCTGTGAGAAGCTCTGGTTTGTGAGAAGCTTATACCCAAACCTGCCCCAAATGGGACAAATTTTTACCATGGCATGTGGGGTGCCATTCCATGATAGCATGCCAAGTTTCATGAATTTTATTTAGTATTGGATTTACTAGAATTTAAAAGCCAGGTATCTCAACGTTTTGCCTGGAATCAACAGTTCCCTAGTGTTTGAAATTCATTCCCATTTCTTGCATGGGACCTAAGCATGCACCCAAGGACACAGATTTGATTTTTCAACCAATTTACATGCACTGGAGCATGTGCATGTATTTCAAATTTGAAATATGCACATAAAATGCCTCGAAAACCCAATTAATGTATAAAAATGTCCAAACGAACCCCGAAAAATTCCAAAACTTAACACAACACTCCTGTTGTTCTATGTTGGCACTAGAAATTTTTAGAAAGCAATAAGATGCAACGAATATCGTTTCGTCTCCAAAGGTGGCACGTCATGTACCGAAACCATCAGACTTCTTGTGAGAAGCTCTGGTTTGTGAGAAGCTTATACCCAAACCTGCCCCAAATGGGACAAATGTTTTACCATGGCATGTCAGGTGCCATTCCATGATAGCATGCCTAGTTTCATGAATTTCACACGAGTTATGGATTCACTAGAATTTAAAAGCCAGGTATCTCAACGTTTTGCCGGCAATCAATAGTCCCCTGGTGTTCGAAATTCATTCCCATTTCTTGCATGGGACCTAAGCATGCACCCAAGGACACAGATTTGATTTTTCACCCAATTTATATTCACTGGAGCATGTGAATGTATTTCCAATTTGAATTATGCACATAAAATGCTTAGAAAACCCAGTTAATGTATAAAAATGTCCAAGCGAACAACGAAAAATTCCAACAACACTCCTCCTGTTCTATGTTGCCACTAGAAATTTTTTGATAGAGATAATAGGTAACGGATATTGTTTCGTCCCAAAAGGTGGCACGTTCCGTACCGAAACCATCAGGCTTTTTGTGAGAAGCTCTGGTTTGTGAGAAGGTTATAGCCAAACTTGCCCCAAATGGGACAAAAAATTTACCACGACATGTTGTGTGCCATTCCATGATTGCATGCCAAGTTTCATGAATTTCAGACGAGTTTTGGATTTACTAGAATTTAAAAGCCAAGTATCTCAACGTTTTGCCGGCAATCAACAGTCCCCTGGTATTTGAAATTAATTCCCATTTCTTCCATGGGACCTAATATGCACCCAAAGACACAAATTTGATTTTTCAACCAATTTATATGCACTAGAGCATGTGCATGTATGTCAAATTTGAATTATGCACATAAAATGCATAGAAACCCTAGTTAACATATAAAAATGTCCAATCGAACCCCGACAAATTTCCAAAACTTAACACAACACTCCTGTTGTTCTATGTTGGCACTAGAAAGTTTTTGAAAGCAATAAGAGGCAACGGATATCGTTTCGTCCCCAAAGGTGGCATGTTCCATACCGAAACGATCACGCTTGTTGTGAGAAGCTCTGGTTTGTGAGAAGGTTATAGCCAAACTTGCCCCAAATGGGACAAAAAATTTACCACGACATGTTGGGTTCCATTCCATGATTGCATGCCAAGTTTCATAATGTCAGACGAATTTTGGATTTACTAGAATTTAAAAGCCAATTATCTCAACGTTTTGTCGGCAATCAACACTCCCCTGGTGTTTGAAATTCATTCCCATTTCTTGCATTGGACCTAAGCATGCACCCAAAGACACATATTTGACTTTTCAACCAATTTATATGCACTAGAGCTTGTGCATGTATGTCAGATTTGAATTATGCACATAAAATGCATAGAAACCCCAGTTAACATATAAAAATGACCATTCGAACCCCGACAAATTTCCAAAACTTAACACAACACTCCTGTTGTTCTATGTTGGCACTAGAAATTTTTTGAAAGCAATAAGAGATAACGGATATCGTTTCGTCCCCAAAGGTGGAATGTTCCGTACCGAAACCATCAGGCTTGTTGTGAGAAGCTCTGGTTTGCGAGAAGCTTATACCCAAACCTGCCCCAAATGGGACAAAAAATTTACCACGTCATGTCGGGTGCCATTCCATGATAGCATGCGAATTTCATGAATTTTTTGGATTTACTAGAATTTAAAAGCCAGGTATCTAAATGTTTTGCCTGCAATCAACAGTCCCCTGGTGTTTGAAATTCATTCCCATTTCTTGCAAGGGACCTAAGCATGCACCCAAGGACACAGATTTGATTTTTCAACCAATTTATATGCACTGGAGCATGTACATAATTTCAAATTTGAATTATACACATAAAATGCTTAGAAAACACAGTTAATGTATAAAAATGTCCAAACGGACACCGAAAAATTCCAAAACATAACTCAACACTCCTGTTGTTCTATGTTGGCACTAGAAATGTTTTGAAAGCAATAGGAGGCAATGGATATTGTTTCGTCCCCAAAGGTGGCATGTTCCGTTCCAAAACCATTAGGCTTGTTTTGAGAAGCTCTGGTTTGTGAGAAGCTTACACCCAAACCTGCCCCAAATGGGACAATTTTTTTACCACGACATGTAGGGTACCATTCCATAATAGCATGCCAAGTTTCATGAATTTAAGACGAGTTTTAGATTTACTAAAATTTAAAAGCCAGGTATCTCATTGTTTTGCCGGCAATCAACAGTCCCCTGGTGTTTGAAATTCATTCCCATTTCTTGCATGGGACCTAAGCATGCACCCAAGGACGCAGATTTGATTTTGCAACCAAGTTACATGCACTGGAGCATGTGCATGTATTTAAAATTTGAATTATGCACATAAAATGCCTAGAAAACCCAATTAACGTATAAAATGTCCAAACGAACCCCAAAAAATACCAAAACTTAACACAACAATCTTGTTGTTCTATGTTGGCACTAGAAATTTTTGAAAGCAATAAGAGGCAACGGATATAGTTTCGTCCCCAAAGGAGGCATGTTCCGTACCAAAACCATTAGGCTTGTTGTGAGAAGCTCTGTTTTGTGAGAAGCTTGTACCCAAACCTGCCCCAAATGGGACAATTTTTTTACCATGGCATGTGGGGTGCCATTCCTTTATAGCATGCCAAGTTTCACGAATTTTAGACGAGTATTGGATTTACTAGAATTTAAAAGCCAGGTATCTCAACGTTTTGTCGGCAATCAACAGCCCCCTAGTGTTTGAAATTCATTCCCATTCCTTGCATGGGACCTAAGCATGCACCCAAGGACACAGATTTGATTTTTCAACCAATTTATATGCACTGGAGCATGTGCATGTATTTCAAATTTGAATTATGCACATTAAATGCCTAGAAAACCCTGTTAATGTATAAAAATTTCCAAACGAACACCGAAAAATTCCAAAACTTAACACAACACTCCTGTTGTTCTATGTTGGCACTAGAAATTTTTTGAAAGCAATACGAGGCAATGGATATCGTTTCGTCCCCAAAGGTGGCACGTTCCGTGTCGAAACCATCAGGCTTGTTGTGAGAAGCTCTGGTTTGTGAGAAGCTTATACCAAAACCTGCCCCAAATGGGACAAAAAATTTACCACGACATGTCGGGTACCATTCCATGATAGCATGCCAAGTTTCATGAATTTAAGACGAGTTTTAGATTTACTAGAATTTAAAAGTCAGGTATCTCAACATTTTGCCGGCAATCAACAGTCCCCTGGTGTTTGAAATCCATTCCCATTTCTTGCATGGGACCTAAGCATGCACCAGAGGACACAGATTTGATTTTTCAACCAATTTACATGCACTAGAGCATGTACATGTATTTATAATTTGAATTATACACATAAAATGCCTAGAAACCCCAGTTAATGTATAAAAATGTCCAAACGAACCCTGAAAAAATACCAAAACTTAACACAACACTCCTGTTGTTCTATGTTGGTACTAGAATTTTTTTGAAAGCAATAAGAGCCAACGGATATAGTTTCTTCCCCAAAGGTGGCACGTTCCGTACCGAAATCATTAGGCTTGTTGTGAGAAGCTCTGGTTTGTGAGAAGCTTATACCTAAACCTGCCCCAAATGGGACAATCTTTTTACCATGGCATGTCGGGTGCCATTCCATGATAGCATGCCAAGTTTAATGAATTTCAGACGAGTTTTGAATTTACTAGAATTTGAAAGCCACGTATATCAATGTTTTGTCGGCAATCAACAGTCCCCTGGTGTTTGTAATTCATTCCCATTTCTTGCATGGTACCTAAGCATGCACCCAAGGACACATATTTGATTTTTCAACCAATTTACATGCACTGAAGCATGTGCATGTATTTCAAATTTGAATTATGCACATAAAATGACTAGAAAACCCAATTAATGTATAAAAATGTCCAAACGAACACCAAAAAATTCCAAAACGTAACACAACACTCCTGTTGCTCTATGTTGGCACTAGAATTTTTTTGAAAGTAATAAGAGGCAATTGATATCATTTTGTCCCCAAAGGTGGCACGTTCCGTACCGAAACCATCAGGATTGTTGTGAGAAGCTCTTGTTTGTGAGAAGCTTATACCCAAACCTGCACCAAATTGGACCATTTTTTTACCACGGCATGTCGAGTAACATTCCATGATAGCATGCCAAGTTTCATGAATTTCAGACGAGTTTTGGATTTACTAGAATTTAAAAGCTAGGTATCTCAATGTGTTGCCGGCAATCAACAGTCCCCTGGTGTTTGAAATTCATTCGCATTTCTTGCATGGGACCTAAGCATGCACCCAATGACACAGGTTTGATTTTTCAACCAATTTACATGCACTAGAGCATGTGCATGTATTTCTAAACGTAATTATGCACATAAAAAGCGTAGAAAACCCAATTAATGTATAAAAATGTCCAAACGAACCCCAAAAATTCCAAAACTTAACACAACACTCTTGTTTTCTATGTTGGAACTAGAATTTTTTTGAAAGCAATAAGTGGCAACAAATATCGTTTTGTCACCAAAGGTGGCACATTCCGTACCGAAACCATTAGGCTTGTTGTGAGAAGCTCTGGTTTGTGAGAAGCTTATACCCAAACCTGCCCCAAATGGGACAATTTTTTTACCACAGCATGTCGGGTGCCAATCCATGATAGAATGTCAAGTTTCATGAATTTCAGACGAGTTTTGGATTTACTAGAATTTAAAAGCCAAGTATCTCAATGTTTTGCCGACAATCAATAGTCCCGGGTGTTTGAAATTCATTCCCATTTCTTCAATGGGACCTAAGCATGCACCCAAGGACACTGATTTGATTCTTTAACTAATTTATATGCACTCGAGCATGTGCATGTATTTCAAATTTGAATTATGTACATAAAATGCCTCGAAAACCCAATTAATGTATAAAAATGTCCAAACGAACCCCGAAAAATTCCCAAACTTAACACAACACTCCTGTTGTTCTATGTTGGAACTAGAAATTTTTTGAAAGCAATAAGATGCAACGAATATCGTTTTGTCTCCAAAGGTGGATCGTTACGTACCGAAACCATCAGGCTTCTTGTGAGAAGCTCTGGTTTGTGAGAAGCTTATACCCAAACCTGCCCCAAATGGGACAAATTTTTTACCATCTCATGCCCGGTGCCATGCCATGATAGCATGCCTAGGTTCATGAATTTCAGACGAGTTTTGGATTCACTAGAATTTAAAAGCCAGGTATCTCAACGTTTTTCCGGCAATCAATAGTCCCCTGGTGTTTGAAATTCATTACCATTTCTTGCACGGGACCTAAGCATGCACCCAAGGACACAGATTTGATTTTTTCACCCAATTTATATGCACTGGAGCATGTGAATGTATTTCAATTTTGAATTATGGACATAAAATGCCTAGAAAACCCAATTAATGTATAAAAATGTCCAAACGAACAATGAAAAATTCCAGCAACACTACTCCTGTTCTATGTTTCCACTAGAAATTTTTTTATAGCGATAAGAGGTAATGGATATCATTTCGTCCCCAAAGGTGGCACGTTCCGTACCGAAACCATCAGGCTTATTCTGAGAAGCTCTGGTTTGTGAGAAGGTTATAGCCAAACTTGCCCCAAATGGGACACAAATTTCAAACGAGTTTTGGATTTACTAGAATTTAAAAGCCAAGTATCTCAACGTTTTGCAGGCAATCAACATTCCCCTGGTGTTTGAAATCAATTCCCATTTCTTGCATGGGACCTAAGCATGCACCCAAAGACATAGATTTGATTTTTCAACCAATTTATATGCACTAGAGCATGTGCATATATGTCAAATTTGAATTATGCACATAAAATGCATAGAAACCCCAGTTAACATATAAAAATGTCCAACCGAACCCCGATAAATTTCCAAAACTTAACACAACACTCCTGTTGTTCTATGTTGGCACTAGAATTTTTTTGAAAGCAATAAGAGACAACGGATATCGTTTCGTCCCCAAAGGTGGCATGTTCCGTACCGAAACCATCAGGCTTGTTGTGAGAAGCTCTGGTTTGTGAGAAGCTTATACCCAAACCTTCCCCAAATGGGACAAAAATTTTACCACGGCATGTCGGGTTCCATTCCATGATAGCATGCGAACTTCATGAATTTTTTAGATTTACTAGAATTTAAAAGCCAGGTATCTCATTGTTTTGCGGGCAATCAACAGTCCCGTGGTGTTTGAAATTCATTCCCATTTCTTGCATGGGACATAAGCATGCACCCAAGGATACAGATTTGATTTTTCAACCAATTTATATGCACTGGAGCATGTACATGTATTTCAAATTTGAATTATACACATAAAATGCCTAGAGAACCCAGTTAATGTATAAAAATGTCCAATCAAACACCGAAAAATTCCAAAACATAACACAACACTCCTATTGTTCTATGTTGGCACTAGAAATTTTTTGAAAGCAATAAGACGCAATGGATATTGTTTCGTCCCCAAAGGTGGCACGTTCCGTTCCGAAACCATCAGGCTTGTTGTGAGAAGCTCTGGTTTGTGAGAAGCTTATACCCAAACCTGCCCCAAATGGGACAATTTTTTTACCACGACATGTCGGGTACCATTCCATAATAGCATGCCAAGTTTCATGAATTTCAGACGAGTTTTAGATTTACTAGAATTTAAAAGCCAGGTACTCAATGTTTTGCCGGCAATCAAGAGTCCCCTGGTGTTTGAAATTCATTCCCATTTCTTGCATGGGACCTAAGCATGCACCAAAGGACACAGATTTGATTTTGCAACCAAGTTACATGCACAGGAGCATGTGCATGTATTTAAAATTTGAATTATGCACATAAAATGCCTAGAAAACCCAATTAATTTATAAAAATGTCCAAACGAACCCCAAAAAATACCAAAACTTAACACAACACTCTTGTTGTTCTATGTTGGCACTAGAAATTTTTTGAAAGCAGTAAGAGGCAACGGATATAGTTTCGTCCCCAAAGGTGGCACGTTCCGTACCAAAACCATTAGGCTTGTTGTGAGAAGCTCTGGTTTGTGAGAAGCTTATACCCAAACCTGCCCCAAATGGGACAAATTTTTTACCATGGCATGTGGGTTGCCATTCCATGATAGCATGCCAAGTTTCATGAATTTCAGACGAGTATTGGATTTACTAGAATTTAAAAGCCAGGTATCTCAACGTTTTGTCGGCAATCAACAGTCCCCTAGTGTTTGAAATTCATTCCCATTCCTTGCATGGGACCTAATCATGCACCCAAGGACACATATTTGATTTTTCAACCAATGTATATGCACTGGAGCATGTGCATGTATTTCAAATTTGAATTATGCACATTAAATGCATAGAAAACCCAGTTAATGTATAAAAATGTCCAAACGAACACCGAAAAATTCTGAAGTTTAACACAACACTCCTGTTGTTCTATGTTGGCACTAGAAATTTTTTGAATGCAATAAGAGGCAATGGATATCGTTTCATCCCCAAAGGTGGCACATTTCGTATCGAAACCATCAAGCTTCTTGTGAGAAGCTTTGGTTTGTGAGAAGCTTATACCCAAACCTGCCCCAAATGGGACAAATTTTTTACCATGGCATGTCGGGTGCCATTCCATGATAGCATGCCTAGTTTCATGAATTTCAGACGAGTTTTGGATTCACTAGAATTTAAAAGCCAGGTATCTCAACATTTTGCCATCAATCAATAGTCCCCTGGTGTTTGAAATTCATTCCCATTTCTTGCATGAGACCTAAGCATGCACCCAAGGACACAGATTTGATTTTTCACCCAATTTATATGCACTGGAGCATGTGAATGTATTTCAAATTTGAATTATGCACATAAAATGCCTAGAAAACCCTGTTAATGTATAAAAATGTCCAAACGAACAACGAAAAATTCCAACAACACTCCTCCTGTTCTATGTTGCCACTAGAAATTTTTTGATAGCGATAAGAGGTAACGGATATCGTTTCGTCCCCAAAGGTGGCACGCTCCATACCGAAACCATCAGGCTTGTTGTGAGAAGCTCTGGTTTGTGAGAAGGTTATAGCCAAACTTGCCCCAAATGGGACAAAAAATTTACCACGACATGTTGTGTGCCATTCCATGATTGCATGCCAAGTTTCATGAATTTCAGACGAGTTTTGGATTTACTAGAATTTAAAAGCCAAGTATCTCAACGTTTTGCCGGCAATCAACAGTCCCCTGGTGTTTGAAATTAATTCCCATTTCTTGCATTGGACCTAAGCATGCACCCAAAGACACAGATTTGATTTTTCAACCAATTTATATGCACTAGAGCATGTGCATGTATGTCAAATTTGAATTATACACATAAAATGCATAGAAACCCCAGTTAACATATAAAAATGTCCAATCGAACCCCGATAAATTTCCAAAACTTAACACAACACTCCTGTTGTTCTATGTTGGCACTAGAAATTTTTTGAAAGCAATAAGAGGCAACGGATATCGTTTCGTCCCCAAAGATGGCATGTTCCATACCGAAACCATCAGGCTTGTTGTGAGAAGCTCTGGTTTGTGAGAAGGTTATAGCCAAACTTGCCCCAAATTGGACAAAAAAATTACCACGACATGTTGGGTGCCCTTCGTTGATTTCATGCCAAGTTTCATGAATGTCAGACGAATTTTGGATTTACTAGAATTTAAAAGCCAAGTATTTCAACGTTTTGCCGGCAATCAACAGTCCCCTGGTGTTTGAAATTCATTCCCATTTCTTGCATGGGACCTAAGCATGCACCCAAAGACACATATTTGATTTTTCAACCAATTTATATGCACTGGAGCATGTACATGTATTTCAAATTTGATTTATGCACATAAAATGCCTAGAATTCCAAAACATAACACAACACTCCTGTTGTTCTATGTTGGCACTAGAATTTTTTTGAAAGCAATAAGAGGCAATGGATATCGTTTCGTCCCCAAATGTGGCATGTTCCGTTCCGAAACCATCAGGCTTGTTGTGAGAAGCTCTGGTTTGTGAGAGGCTTATACCCAAACCTGCCCCAAATGGGACAATTTTTTTACCACGACATGTCGGGTACCATTCCATAATAGCATGCCAAGTTTCATGAATTTCAGACGAGTTTTAGATTTACTAGAATTTAAAAGCCAGGTATCTCAATGTTTTGCCGGCAATCAACAGTCCCCTCGTGTTTGAAATTCATTCCCGTTTCTTGCATGGGACCTAAGCATGCACCCAAGGACACATATTTGATTTTGCAATCAAGTACATGCACTGGAGCATGTGCATTTATTTAAAATTTGAATTATGCACATAAAATGCCAAGAAAACCCAATTAATTTATAAAAATGTCCAAAAAACCCCCAAAAAATACCAAAACTTAACACAACACTCTTGTTGTTCTATATTGGCACTAGAAATTTTTTGAAAGCAATAAGAGGCAACGGATATAGTTTCGTCCCCAAAGGTGGCACGTTCCGTACCAAAACCATTAGGCTTGTTGTGAGAAGCTCTGGTTTGTGAGAAGCTTATACCCAAACCTGCCCCAAATGGGACAAATTTTTTACCATGGCATGTGGGGTGCCATTCCATGATAGCATGCCAAGTTTCATGAATTTCAGACGAGTATTGGACTTACTAGAATTTAAAAGCCAGGTATCTCAACGTTTTGTCGGCAATCAACAGTCCCCTAGTGTTTGAAATTCATTCCCATTTCTTGCATGGGACCTAATCATGCACCCAAGGACACAGATTTGATTTTTCAACCAATTTACATGCACTGGAGCATGTGCATGTATTTCAAATTTGAATTATGCACATAAAATGACTAGAAAACCCAAGTAATGTATAAAAATGTCCAAACGAACACCGAAAAATTCCAAAACTTAATATAACACTCCTGTTGTTCTATGTTGGCACTAGAATTTTTTTGAAAGTAATAAGAGGCAATGGATATCATTTCGTCCCCAAAGGAGGAACGTTCCATACCGAAACCATCAGCTTGTGAGAAGCTCTTGTTTGTGAGAAGCTTATACCCAAACCTGCCCCAAATGGGACTAGTTTTTTTACCATGGCATGTCGGGTACCATTCCATGATAGCATGCCAACTTTCCTGAATTTCAGACGAGTTTTGGATTTACTAGAATTTAAAAGCTAGGTATCTCAATGTTTTGCTGGCAATCAACAGTCCCCTGGTGTTTGAAATTCATTCACATTTCTTGCATGGGACCTAAGCATGCACCCAATGACAAAGATTTGATTTTTCACCAATTTACATGCACTAGAGCATGTGCATGTATATCTAAACTGAATTATGTACATAAAAAGCGTAGCAAACCCAATTAATGTATAAAAATGTCCAAACGAACCCCAAAAAATTTCAAAACTTAACACAACACTCCTGTTTTCTATGTTGGCACTAGAATTTTTTTGAAAGCAATAAGAGGCAACAGATATCGTTTTGTCCCCAAAGGTGGCACGTTCCATACCGAAACCATTAGGCTTGTTGTGAGAAGCTCTGGTTTGTGAGAAGCTTATACCCAAACCTGCCCCAAATGGGACAATTTTTTTACCACGGCCTGTCGGGTGCCATTCCATGATAGAATGCCAAGTTTCATGAATTTCAGACGAGTTTTGGATTTACTAGAATTTAAAAGCCAAGTATCTCAACGTTTTGCCGACAATCAACAGTCCAAGGGTGTTTGAAATTCATTCCCATTTCTTCAATGGGACCTAAGCATGCACCCAAGGACACATATTTGATTCTTTAACTAATTTATATGCACTCGACCATGTGCATGTATTCCAATTTTGAATTATGAACATAAAATGCCTAGAAACCCTAGTTAATGTATAAAAATGTTCAAACGAACACCGAAAAATTCAAAAACTTAACACAACACTGATGTTGTTCTATGTTGGCTCTAGAATATTTTTGAAAGCAATAAGAGGCCATGGATATCATTTCGTCCCCAAAGGTGGTACGTTCCGTACCGAAAGCATCAGGCTTATTGTGAGAAGTTCTGGTTTGTGAGAAGCTTATACCCAAACCTGCCACAAATGGGACAATTTTTTTAGCACGACATGTCGGGTACCATTCCATGATGGCATGCCAAGTTTCATGAATTTCAGACGAGTTTTGGATTTACTAGAATTTAAAAACCAGGTATCTCAACGTTTTGCCGGCAATCAACAGTGCCCTGGTGTTTGAAATTCATTCCCATTTCTTGCATGGGACCTAAGCATGCACCCAAGGACACAGATTTGATTTTTCAGCCAATTTACATGCACTGGAGCATGTGCATGTATTTCAAATTTGAATTATGCACATAAAATGCCTCGAAAACCCAATTAATGTATAAAAATGTCCAAACGAACCCCGAAAAATTCCAAAACTTAACACAACACTTCTGTTGTTCTATGTTGGCACTAGAAATTTTTTGAATGCAATAAGAGGCAACGAATATCGTTTCGTCTCCAAAGGTGGCACGTTACATACCTAAACCATTAGGCTTGTTGTGAGAAGCTCTGGTTTGTGAGAAGCTTATACCAAAACTGCCCTAAATGGGACAATTTTTTCACCATGGCATGTCGGGTGCCATTCCATGATAGCATGCCTAGTTTCATGAATTTCAGACGAGTTTTGGATTCACTAGAATTTAAAAGCCAGGTATCTCAACGTTTTGCCGACAATCAATAGTCCCCTGGTGTTTAAAATTCATTCCCATTTCTTGCATGGGACCTAAGCATGCACCCAAGGACACATATTTGATTTTTCACCCAATTTGTATGCACTGGAGCATGTGAATGTATTTGAAATTTGAATTGTGCACAGAAAATGCCTAGAAACCCCAGTTAATGTATAAAAATGTCCAAACGAACAACCAAAAATTCCAAAAACACTCCTCCTGTTTATGTTGCCACTAGAAATGTTTTGAAAACAATAAGAGGTAACTGATATCGTTTCGTCCCCAAAGGTGGCATGTTCCGTACCGAAACCATCTGGCTTGTTGTGAGAAGCTCTGGTTTGTGAGAAGGTTATAGCCAAACTTGCCCCAAATGGGACAAAAAATTTACCACGACATGTTGGGTGCCATTCCATGATAGCATGCCAAGTTTCATGAATTTCAGACGAGTTTTGGATTTACTAGAATTTAAAAGCCAAGTATCTCAATGTTTTGCCAGCAATCAACAGTCCCCTGGTGTTTGAAATTCATTCCCATTTCTTGCATGTGACCTAAGCATGGACCGAAAGACACATATTTTATTTTTCAACCAATTTATATGCACTAGAGCATGTGCATGTATGTCAAATTTGAATTATGCACTTAAAATGCCTAGAAACCCCAGTTAACATATAAAAATGTCCAATCGAAGCCCCAAAAATTTCTAAAGCTTAACACAACACTCCTGTTGTTCTATGTTGACACTAATTTTTTTTGAAAGCAATAAGAGGGAACGGATATCGTTTCGTCCCCAAAGGTGGCACGTTCCGTACCGAAACCATTAGGCTTGTTGTGAGAAGCTCTGGTTTGTGAGAAGCTTATATGAAAACCTGCCCCAAATGGGACAAAAAATTTACCACGGCATGTCGGGTGCCATTCCGTGATAGCATGCGAAGTTTCATGAATTTCCGACGAGTTTTGGATTTACTAGAATTTAAAATTAGGTATCTCAACGTTTTTCGGCAATCAACAGTCCCCTAGTGTTTGAAATTCATTCCCATTTCTTGCATGGGACCTAAGCATGCACCCAAGGACACATATTTGATTTTTCAACCAATTTATATTTACTGGAGCATGTGCATGTAGTTAAAATTTGAATTATGCACATAAAATGCCTAGAAAACCCAGTTAGTGTGTAAAAATGTTAAAACGAACACCGAAAAATTCCAACTACACTCCTCCTATTCTATGTTGCTACTAGAAATTTTTTGAAAGCAATAAGAGGTAACGGATATTGTTTCGTCCCCAAAGGTGGCATGTTCCGTACCGAAACCATAAGGCTTGTTTTGAGAAGCTCTGGTCTGCGAGAATCTTATACCCAAACCTGCCACAAATGGGACAAATTTTTTACCACGACATGTCGGGTGGCTTTCCATGATAGCATGCCAAGTTTCATGAATTTCAGACGAGTTTTAGATTTACTAGAACTTAAAAGCGAGGTATCTCAACATTTTGCCGGAAATCAACAGTCTCTTAGTGTTTGAAATTCATTCCCATTTCTTGCATGGGACCTAAGCATGCACCCAAAGACACAGATTTGATTTTTCAACAAATTTATATGCACTGGACCATGTGAATGTATGTCAAATTTGAATTTTGCACATAAAATGCTGAGAACCCCAGTTAACTTATAAAAATGTCCAATCGAACCCCGATAAATTTCCAAAACTTAACACAACACTCTTGTTGTTCTATGTTGGCACTAGAAATTTTTTGAAAGCAATAAGAGGCAACGGATATCGTTTCGTCCCCAAAGGTGGCATGTTCCGTACCGAAATCATTAGGCTTGTTGTGAGAATCTCTGTTTTGTTAGAAGCTTATACCCAAACCCCAAATGGGACAAAAAATTTACCACGGCATGTCGGGTGCCATTCAATGATAGTATGCGAAGTTTCATGATTTTTTTGGATTACTAGAATTTAAAAGCCAGGTATCTCAATGTTTTGCCAGCAATCAACAGTCCCCTGGTGTTTGAAATTCATTCCCATTTCTTGCATGGGGCCTAAGCATGCACCCAAGGACATAGATTTGATTTTTCAACCAATTTATATGCACTGGAGCATGTACATGTATTGCAAATTTGAATTATGCACATAAAAAGCCTAGAAAACCCAGTTAATGTATAAAAATGTCCAAATGAACACCGAAAAATTCCAAAACATAACACAACACTCATGTTGTTCTATGTTGGCACTAGAAATTTTTTGAAAGCAATAAGAGGCAATGGATATCGTTTCGTCCCCAAAGGTGGAATGTTCCGTTCCGAAACCATCAGGCTTATTGTGAGAAGCTCTGGTTTGTGAGAAGCTTATACCCAAACTTGCCCCAAATGGGACGAATTTTCTACCACGACATGTTGGGTACCATTCCATGATAGCATGCCAAGTTTCATGAATTTCAGACGAGTTTTAGATTTACTAGAATTTAGAAGCCAGGTATCTCAATGTTTTGCCGGCAATCAACAGTCCCCTGGTGTTTGAAATTCATTTCCATTTCTTGCATGGGACCTAAGCATGCACTCAAGGACACAAATTTGATTTTGCAACCAATTTACATGCACTAGAGCATGTGCATGTATTTAAAATTTGAATTATGCACATAAAATGCCTAGAAAACCCAATTAATGTATAAAAATGTCCAAACGAACCCCAAAAAATACCAAAACCTAACACAACACTCTTGTTGTTCTATGTTGGCACTAGAAATTTTTTGAAAGCAATAAGAGGCATCGGATATAGTTTCGTCCCCAAAGGTGGAACGTTATGTACCAAAACCATTAGGCTTGTTGTGAGAAGCTCTGGTTTGTGAGAAGCTTATACCCAAACCTGCCCCAAATGGGACAAATTTTTTACCATGGCATGTGGGGTGCCATTCCATGATAGCATGCCAAGTTTCATGAATTTCAGATGAGTATTGGATTTACTAGAATTTAAAAGCCAGGTATCTAAACGTTTTGTCGGCAATCAACAGTCCCCTGGTGTTTGAAATTCATTCCCATTCCTTACATGGGACCTAAGCATGCACCCAAGGACACAGATTTGATTTTTCAACCAATTTATATGCAGTGGAGAATATGCATGTATTTCAAATTCGAATTGTGCACATAAAATGCCTAGAAAACCTAGTTAATATATAAAAATGTCCAAACGAACACCGAAAAATTCCAAAACTTAACACAACACTCCTGTTGTTCTATGTTGGCACTAGAAAATTTTGAAAGCAATAAGAGGCAATGGATATCATTTCTTCCCCAAAGGTGGCACGTTCCGTATCGAAACCATCAGGCTTGTTGTGAGCAGCTCTGGTTTGTGAGAAGCTTATATCCAAACCTGCCCCAAATGGGACAATTTTTTTACCACGGCATGTCGGGTACCGTTCCATGATAGCATGCCAAGTTTCATGAATTTCAGACGAGTTTTGGATTTACTAGAATTTAAAAGCTAGGTATCTGAACGTTTTGCCGGCAATCAACAGTCCCCTGGTGTTTGAAATTCATTCCCTTTTCTTGCATGGGACCTAAGCATGCACCCAAGCATACAGATTTGATTTTTCAACATATTTACATGCACTGGATCATGTGCATGTATTTCAAATTTGCATTATTCACATAAAATGCCTAGAAAACCCAATTAATTTATAAAAATGTCCAAACGAACCCCGAAAAATTCCGAAACTTAACACAACACTCCTCTAGTTCTATGTTGGCACTAGAAATTTTTTGAAAGCAATAAGAGGCAACGGATATCGTTTCGTCCCCCAAGGTGGCACGTTCCATACAGAAATCATTAGGCTTGTTGTGAGAAGCTTTGGTTTGTGAGAAGCTTATACCCAAAACTGCCCCAAATGGGACAAATTTTTCACCATGGCATGTCAGGTGCCATTCCATGATAGCATGCAAAGTTTCATGAATTTCCGAAGAGTTTTGGATTTACTAGAATTTAAAAGCCAGGCATCTCAACATTTTGCCGACAATCAACAGTCACCGGGTGTTTGAAATTCATTCCCATTTCTTGCATGGGACCTAAGCATGCACCCAAGGACACAAATTTGATTTTACAACTAATTTATATCCACTCGAGCATGTGCATGTATTTCAAATTTGAATTATGCACATAAAATGCCTAGAAAACCCAATTAATGTATAAAAATGTCCAAAGGAACACTGAGAAATTCCAAAACTTAACACAACACTCTTGTTGTTCTATGTTGGCACTAGAATTTTTTTTAAAGCAATAAGAGGCAATGGATATCGTTTCGTCCCCAAAGGTGGCTCGTTCCGTACGGAAACCATCAGGCTTATTGTGAGAAGCTCTGGTTTGTGAGAAGCTTAGACCCAAACCTGCCCCAAATGGGACAATTTTTTCACCACGGCATGTCGGGTACCATTCCATGATAGCATGCCAAGTTTCATGAATTTCAGACGAGTTTTGGATTTACTAGAATTTAAAAGCCAGGTATCTCAACGTTTTGCCGGCAATCAACAGTCCCCTGGTGTCTGAAATTCATTCCCATTTCTTGCATGGGACATAAGCATGCACCCAAGGACACAGATTTGATTTTTCAGCCAATTTACATGCACTAGAGCATGTGCATGCATTTCAAATTTGAATTATGCACATAAAATGCCTCGAAAACCCAATTAATGTATAAAAATGTCCAAACGAACCCTGAAAAATTCCAAAACTTAACACAACACTCCTGTTGTTCTATGTTGGCACTAGAATTTTTTTGAAAGCAATAAGAGGCAATGGACATTGTTTCTGTCAGATCACGGGTTCCGGCAAAACCCTTAAGGTTCAAACTCTGGGGTGCGCGCGAAGTTCTTTCCCTCCTACCGATCCGCGTCCTAACTAGCTATGATCTCGAGAACGAACTCGACGAACTCACAACATAAGAGACACAAGATTTATACTGGTTCGGGCCACCGTTGTGGTGTAATACCCTACTCCAGTGTGGTGGTAGTGGACTGCCTCTTGGGTTGATGATGAACAGTACAAGGGGAAGAACACACTACTCAGGTTGAGGTGTTCTTGTGCCCTGCGAGCTTGCGGATGTGAGGATGGAAGGTGGAATCGAACCCCCCTACTATGGTGGCTAGTTTTACTTACAAAGGCCCTGGTCCTCTCCCCAAATATTGAGCAGGAAGGGAGCCAACAACGTCCAATTTGAAAGGGGACAACTACTACAACTTATCCTGACAAAAGCGGTCTTCGCCTGCAAAGGCTCTGGTGGTGACGCCGCCTTGGGATCCATGGTGACCTTCGTCTTGCCGTCCTGCTGGTCTTGGTCTCGTTGCACCGATATGGAAACCTTTGCTTGATGCCTCGGTACTCTGCGCCTGCGCTCGCTCCCTTAGCACAAAGGGGGAAACAAGGACACTGCACGCGCTGGCACCCGCCTCATCTTGATCGTCATGGCTTATGTCATGAGAACCTCGTGAGGCTTGCCCCGCCTTGATCTCTCTGCTCTTCGCGAGCCAACCTGGTGAGGCCGCTCCTGAGGAGGTCTTCTGTCGTCGCCTCGCGAGGCTTGGCCCCTCGCGAGGGTCTTGAATGCCTTGTTGATGAAGATGGGCCGTACAGGCCTGCCAACACAGCCACGCCGCGGGCCGCAGGCAGGCAAGTCTGGGGACCCCCGTTCCCAGAACGCCGACAGTAGCCCCCGGGCCCAAGGCGCGCTCGGGCTTGGCTTCGAGGTGAAGCCAAATGTCAAGTGCGGAGCGCCGCGGGCCCCAAAAGCCTGCGGCCTTGGTCGACGTGTGGCGGTTGATTGTACGTGAGCGTCTCCACTTCCCCATGCTGCCTCGGCAACTGCCTGACTTGACAAAAGGCTGGCGTAGACAGTGCTTGCCTTCATTGCTTCCCTTTGCCTTGCTCAGATCCCCTTTGTTGCGCCCTGCCTCAGAAATCCTCAGATCTGCTTCCATCTTCTTCTGCATCAGTGACTAATGGCGCCGCGCAAGGTCAAGCCTTGCGCATTGCCGGCTTGGTACGAGCCAGCGCTCGACGTGCCCAGCGTCTCAGGGAAGAGCCTCGCTGCCACGTTCTTGCTGACGGCGGGGGAGAGCAACGAGAGGGGGAAGACCGAGTTCCGTCCCGCCTCCAATGTGCCGGAGCCTGAGGGGAGCACATTCTTCCCCTTCTTCATGAGCAGCATCGCCGCCAGTTTGGTTCCCCCCTTCTCTGACTTCTTCTATGAGCTATGCGACCACTACGGGCTACAGCTGCTGCACCTTCATCCAAACTCTATCCTTCTTCTGTCCATCTTCGCCTACTACTGTGAGGTGTATCTGGGTGTGACGTCGTCCGTGGCTCTGCTGCGCCACTTCTTCTTCCTCCGTACCACCAAGGGTCATATCTCCGGATGTGCCAATTTCATCGCGGCCGGCAAGGCCAACTCGATCTTGAACATCTAGAAGAAAGCCGACAACCTCCAGGCCAAATGGGAAATGATGGCCGCCATGTGCGTCCACCCGCGCTTGGCATTGCCGACGGAGGTGCCCAAGTCTAACAAGGGGTGGCTTCGTGCAGAGCTCACTGACGAGCGGGCGTCATCGGTGTTGGAGCAGATGAAGACCGACTTGAAGCCGGGCAACGCGAAGGCGGCCAAAGTGACTGGGGTATGCTCCCGAGGGAATTCTTGACGCTGCGCGTTGCTCCACTTCAGGCGCGCGCACGCCCTTTGTGGAGGCTTGGAGATGAAGAAGACAAGATTCGCCTGAGGCCGGAGGCCCTGCCTGACGATGAGCTGACTACTATCCTGCACCTCTTAGTTGGGGACAACCAGGAGTACCCGCCGAGCGCCTTCGTTCCCTTGTTCCACCGCAAGGACTGGGAGCCGATCGTGGCTTCCAGGTCAACCTTTGACGCGCGCGGGCTGGTGCCGCCGGCGCCCACCGGGGCCTCTGCCACGCCGAAGCCGGTGGAGCTGTCTTCTGGCGAGTCCCGCGGGAAGGAGGAAGAGGAGGTGGACTCGTAGGAGACCCCCGAGAAGATGGGGGAAACTTCCTCCCTGAGCAAAGCTGAGATCCTCCGAGCCCTGCCTGACGATGCCGAGGCTGACGCTCGCCAGGAGGAGGGAGAGCTGCCCGTCATCCCGACAAAGGGCAGATCATCGCTGGTCTCCCGAGACGTTGCCCCTGCTTTGCCGCCTGGAGCTTCCTCAGGCCCTTCTGCTGCGCCGTCTTCAGCTTCCGGAACCCGTGCACCCACGCCAGGAGGAGGGAGAGATGCCCGTCATCCTGACAAAGGGCAGATCATCGCTGGTCTCCCTAGACGCTGCCCCTGCTTCGCCGCCCGGAGCTTCCTCCAGCCCTTCTGCTGCGCCATCTTCAGCTTCCGGAGCCCGTGCACCCATGCCTCAAGCTCCAAAGCTTTCGGGTTTTAGGCTCCCCAAGCGGAAGGTGGACTATGTCGCGGTAGATCAGTAAGTGCTTCAAGCTTCGTCTTGTTCCTGCTTGTACTTGCTGTTTCCTGACGCTCACCCTTGGTTGATCAGTCTGACGCCTTCGGCGAAGAAAAGGAAGGAGGATATAGCGGACGCGCCCCCCTCTGCAGAGAAAATGGACGACAGCACTCGCACCTCCGTAGCCCGGTCGCCCTCGCGAGGCCAAGAGGAACATCGTCGGGAGGAGTCAGCCCCCGTGGCCCCGCTGGCTCCGGAGGTGCCGGTGCCTGGCTCGGCTGATGAGGTCCTGAAGGCTCAGGAGTCCTTGGTTTCCCAGGCTCTCGTGACGATGTCGATTCCTTCTCCTGCTGTGCAACCATTCCCAGGTTCTTCTGCCTTCTCTGCCATCTTGGAGTGTGCCCTTCCAGAGATGGCCCAGCTGCAGGAAGATCTTCTGGGCGCGGATCTGCGCATGGTAGCCGGGCGCCTGGAGCTGGTCTCCGGCTGGCTTCATTCTGGCGCGGCGGTCCGGGCGACGCTGAACCAGGCAGCGACGACATCCGAGGAGGAGAAGCGGGCCACCGCACAAGCTGCGACCGATCATGAGGTGGCGCTGAAGGACGCCAAGGCTGCTCGAGACCGCTGCCGGGTGCTGGAGGACGAGCTGAAGAGTCTGTGTGACCAGCACGCTGAAGAAACCAGTGGCCGCTAGGCGAATGAGGAGGAGATGAGGGCCCAGGAGGATGCCGTCAGGGACCGCGACGCCGAGCTGGGGGAGTTGGCGAAGGCGCAGGCCGCGGAGCGCGACCGGCTGGAGGAGCTGGAGCGGAAGGTGAAGACGAAGGAGGTCGACCCTAACGCCAAGGCGAAGGTCCTGGCTGAAGACCGCGTGGCTTTCTTGCTCCTTGAGGAGAGGTCCCGCGTGGCGCTGAAGATGCTCTACGAGAACGACTTGGAGAGGTCACTGACCACCGATGAGGACGGCCCCGCCCAGCTGCTTCCCTACTTGGTGAAGGCGCTCGAGGAAGTCGTGGAGGGCATCGGTCCCATTGCAGAGGCAGAGGCTCGTGTCCTTTCTTCAGCTGCACTAACTCGTGCCTTCAGCCATCTGCACCTTCGTGACCCCAGCGCTCGTCTCGATGAGCTGCTGGAGCCTGTGGCTGATGAACACTGCGCGGCTGCCGCCGCAGCCGTGAAGGGTCAGGTGGAGGCCCTGCTGAAGAAGTTTCGTGGCTTTGCTTCCGCGCTTTGACCGGCGATGCCACCGATCCTGCGGATCCATCTGGCAGTGTAGGTGAAGGTGATGCTACCAAGGAAGGAGCACCTCTTGTGGGTGATGGCGGTGTCCAGGGCTGACCTTCGGCTGCTTTCCTGTTTCATTCCTGCAACATGCATCAGGCCTCGTGGAGGCGTTAAACTTTTGTTTGATATTGCGAGAACAATATGTCTTGTAATATTTGCTTCGAGATTTTGCGATTTGACTTCCTATTTGCTTCGTGTTCTGCGTCGGCAGAGCCCGGCCTCACGCATACCTCAACCGCCGCTGGGCCGACCGGAGACCAGGACGGACCAAGGAGTGAGGGGCTAGGTGACCAGTTAGGCTCCTGAGTCGCGATGCTCAGGAGTCCCCCTTGACGCGCAAACATCTTATAGGAAGAATACGCAGGGATAGGTTAATGTTCTATGTCGGTAGGGCCCGGCCCCGCGCATGCCTCAACCGCCGTTGGGCTGACTGGAGACCAGGACGGACCAAGGAGTGAGGGGCTATGTGACCAGTTAGGCTCCTGAGTCACGATGCTCAGGAGTCCCCCTTGACGTGCAAACAATCTCCATACATTTGCCCTCGCCGAGGCCTAGCTCGGGAGGGGCGCGTGACGACCAGGTCCGGGAGACCTGGTTGGGTGGCGTACGCTTGGGCGTGACCTGAGCGCAGCCCCCGGGCCCCGCCCCCCCCCCCCCCCCCCCCGCGCGGCTCTCCTGAGGGGAGGCGTTGCGGTGAGGCCGGACACTGAGCTCTGGGGCTCCCTGAGGTCGGTACGGCCGTGAGGCCGCCCCCAGTTGTTTATCACCAGCACGGAGCATAGTGCTTCCACTTGTGCACGGGCATAGCCGCTCCTCAGCAGTGTCGACGGCCAGCGCAGAGCATGGTGCTTCCACTTGTGCGTGGGAGGGGGGCTCCCTCTGCGGAGAGCCCCCGGGGCGTGTACTGCCCTGCCCTGACACGTGGCTTGCACGGCAGGGCTAGATGAGGTGTATCTGGGCACTCGTGAGCCAGCGCGGGACTCACGGGGCCCTACCTCAAGGCGGGTTGCGCCTGGTCTTGGTTCTTGTTCGTTGTGCTGGTCCTGCGAGGTGGTCAGACAACCTGCCCCGAACGAATCTCCTGAGGTTATCGCGTGAGAGGGCCGAGCACCAACGACCCCAGGAGGTGACGTGAACGGGGCCGGCCCGCCAGGCAGAGCTCAGCCGTTGGATTTATCGATGCTGCAGGGACGGGCCCGAGCACAGACGCCGTGCCTAGCCTACTCACGCGAAGGATCCTGAAGAAAGACGGTCGGCGCGCGGCTCCCATGACGGGTGACGATCGAGCAGGTAATAGTCATAGGTAGGTTAAGCATGGGAAGCGAACTAGCTTAGGTAAATGCAGGGAAGATACACGCCACTGGGTCTGGCCCAAGCGGCTTGGGGAAGATGCAGCCCGAGGGGCGCCCCCAGCAAGGTAAGCTAAAGACATAAGGAAAAGGATACATGCCACAGGGATGGACCCACGCGGCCTGGGAATGATGCAGCCCGAGAGGCGCTCCCAGCTAAACAAACTTGGAAAATGTCACCTGGTTCTGTTGACGAAGGAGAGTTGGGGCAGCTTAAGGTACGCGGTGAAGGAATTGCTCCTCACGAGCCACCGGGGCCCTGAGCCTCGGGAGGCTCTAGGGGTCCAGGTGGTTCCCTGAGGACTGTCTCTATCTCCGTCAGGACGGTTTGATGCCTAGCCTCCTGAGCTGCCAGGACACGCCGCAAGTTGTGCTGATAGGCGGACAACACGCTCGGCAAGCCAAAAGGCATGCGAACGTAGCTGTGCGGTGGACCCTCGCAGCAGCCCATGCGCGAAGGCCGGAAAGGCTCCTGAAATGCGGCCCTGTTGAGCCCTGGGACGTCGATGCAGACGCGCAGCCCAGCATCCTCGCCTAGATGGGGAGCTGCGCCTCATGAGCGGCGGTCGCCGCGCATGGCCCTTGCATCTTGTAGTTCCTGAGTGGTCCTGGTGATGAACTCCTGAGCGGTGGGCGCTCCTCGCCCTGCGTTCTCCTAAGGGAAACGTGTCGCGAAGCACGCCTCCAAGTGGTGCCCAAGCGCCTCCCTCATGATGTTGGCAAGGTCGGAGGCCCTCCAGAAGAGAGCCCCCGAGCCCTGCCCGAGGAGGGCACCGGGCGCGTCTTCCTATGTGATGGAGGGAGGCGCCCCTGGCGCGGGCGCTGATCCTGACGAGGTTCCAGTTGCGCCGCCACCCTCCTGAGGTCCGACACGGCGCAACTTCTTCTTCTTCTTGGGGGTGGCCTCAGGAGGGCACTCGCCCTTGCTGTCGGGGTCGTCGATTGCTGCAGCTTGGAAGGCACGCTCAAGGGAGCACACCGCATCTCTTTCTTCGCACGGGACCGTGATGATTCCGCCGCTTCTCGGCATCTTGAGGACATTGTAGCCATGATGGGTCACCGCCATGAACTTGGCCAGGGCTGGATACCCGAGGATGGCGTTGTACGGCAGGCGGATATGCGCGACGTCAAAGTCGAGCTCGGTGCAGTAGTTCTTGCATTCCCCGAAGGTGACAGGGAGGCGGACCTGCCCTATCGGTGTGGTGGAGCCGTCGGTCACTCCTGAGAAAGGCTTGGTAGGCTGAAGCTGGTCATATGGCACTTGGAGGTTGTCGAACGTGTCGACGGATAGGACGTTGAGCCCTGCGCCGCCGTCAATGAGGGTCTTGGTGACTTGCACGTTGCTGATGACTGGGGAGCAAAGCATCGGGAGGGCGCCTGCGATGGCCGCGCACTTGAGTTGATCCGCCGAACTGAATGTGATGGCGCGCTGGGACCACCTGAGCGGGCGTGTGGCCTCAAGCTTGGGGAGGAATCCATTCACTTCACGAGCAAACTGTTTGAAGATACGCTGCGAGGCTGGGGCCTGAGCTCCGCCTAATATGCAAGCGATTGCACGTGGCTCCTGGAAGCCCCCAGGCACCTCGTCTTGATGGTGGTCGTCATTCCTTCTTGGTGGAGGCGGTAGTGGAGGAAGACCGGCGTTGCCCTAAGGACGATCTTCACGAGGCTGTTCCCTCCAAGCGCCCTCACGAGGCTGATCCTGCCAGCGGTCCTCACGAGGTTGGTCGTGCCACTCCTGGGGCGGGCCACAGTCGTCCCAGCGTCCGCCACCACGTCCTCCTCCCCGGTCGTAGCCCCGGTCGTTGCACTCGGGGCGTCGACTGAAGCGTCCTTCTCGAATGGCTCTGAGCTCTTGACAGTCGCTGGTGTTGTAGTTATGCAGGTTGTGGAATGCGCAGAACGGTCAGCAACTCTTGGATGACTCGGGCTGGTCTCTGCCACGCTTGGTGTCTGGTTCCGCTGCGAGCACAGCTGCTCCCTTGCACTTCACGTCCTTGGCCTTGGCTTTCTTCTCCTCCGTGTCCGTAGACGGGAGCTCGAGGAGGGAGAGGCGCCCCTCCTCAGCTCTTGCGCACTTAGTCGCCAGGTTGAACAGCTCCTGAGATGTGTACAGCTCCTCGTGGATAGCAAGCTCCTCCTTCATCTTGACGTTGCGGACGCCATCAGAGAACGCAGAGATGATGGCCTCGTCCGTCACCTTGGGGATCTTCAGTCGAATGTTGTTGAAGCGCTAGATGTACTTCTGGAGGGTCTCTCCTAGTTGTTGCTTGACGCGACGCAGGTCTCCCTCGGCCGGTGGGCGGTTGCAAGTGCCCTAGAAGTTCGCGACGAAGCGGTCGCGCATCTCGTCCCAGGAGGAGATCGAGCCTGGAGGCAGGTTCAGGAGCCACGAATGGCCGTCGTCTTTGAGCGCCATGGGGAACCAGTTCGCCATGACTTTCTCGTCGCTGTTGGCCGCCTCGATGCTCAGCTCATAGAGTTGCAGGAACTCCGCGGGGTCGGGGGTGCCGTTGTAGCGAGGAGGCAGATCCGGCTTGAACTTGCCCGGCCAGGCGACACTACGCAGCTCGAGGGTGAAGGCGCGGCAGCCGGCCATGGTCGCCGGGGCCCGTTTTGGAGGCTGAGCTTGGTCTTGACGCCCACGTGCCGCCACAGCAAGCGGCGCGGGGCCCTGCCGCGGCAGACGATCATGGCGCGGCGGTGCGAGGAGTGGCGGAGCATTCTCTTGCGGTCGAGGAACTTCTTGGCAGCTTCTTTCTTCACGCGCGGGCGCCGGACGCGGTGGGTCGCGCCGTGGAGACGCGCGCCTTGGCGCCAGGGCGCCGTCTTGGGGCAGAGGTGGTGGAGGTACTCCATGAGCTATGTCGCCTGTAGCTGGCGGAGGGCGAGACGGAGAAAGGGATGGCACAAGGGAGCCCCCTGCGACGCGGACAAGCTCGGCGATGCGGTCGAGCCAGTCCTCGTAGAGGTCGTCGACCGGGCTGTAGCACAGGAGCTCATGCGCCATGAGGAGCGCGGCCCGTGCGTCCATGGCAGCGCGGCGAGCGTGCGATGACGAACAAGCGGGAGTCGGTGATGGAGTGGCGGTGCGGCCGTCCCGCCGCACCGAGGGGTGCAACGAGGACGCTTGCTTCTCGTTCCCCATCGGGCCAGTGGCGGCGTTGGCAGCAGCCGACAGAGAATGACGAGGTGGCCCGCCGACGGGAGCCATCTGAGCGACACGGGTGGCCAGGGCAGCCCGGCGCTCAGCACGAGCACGGCGAGCGTCCGCCATGGAGACGACGGAGCAACTGGATGCGGAGCGACGGAAAGGAAGCTCCGGCGCACCCCTACCTGGCGCGCCAAATGTTGGATCACGGGTTCCGGTAAAACCCTTAAGGTTCGAACTCTGGGGTGCGCGCGAAGTTCTTTCCCTCCTACCGATCCGCGTCCTAACTAGCTAAGATCTCGAGAATGAACTCAACGAACTCACGACACAAGAGACACAAGATTTATATTGGTTCGGGCCACCGTTGTGGTGTAGTACCCTACTCCAGTGTGGTGGTGGTGGATTGCCTCTTGGGCTGATGATGAACAGCACAAGGGGAAGAACAGCCTCCTCAGGTTGAGGTGTTCTTGTGCTTTGCGAGCTTGCGGATGCGAGGATAGAAGGTGGAATCGATCACCCCCCCCCCTACTATGGTGGCTAGTTCTACTTATATAGGCCTTGGTCCTCTCCCCAAATATTGAGCGGGAAGGGAGCCAACAACGGCCAATTTGAAAGGGGACAGCTAGTACAACTTATCCTGACAAAAGCGGTCTTCGCCTGCAAAGGCTTTGGTGGTGACGCCGCCTTGGGCTCCATGGTGACCTCCATCTTGCCGTCCTGCTGGTCTTGGTCTTGTTGCACCGATATGGAAACCTTTGCTTGATGCCTCGGTACTCTGCGCCTGTGCTCGCTCCATTAGCACAAAAGGGGAAACAAGGACACTGCGCACGCTGGCGCCCGCCTGATCTTGATCGTCAAGGCTTACGTCACGAGAACCTCATGAGGCTTGCCCCGCCTTGATGTCTCCGCTCCTCGCGAGCCAACCTGGTGAGGCCGGTCCTTAGGAGGTCTTGTGTCGTCCGCCTCGCGAGGCTTGGCCCCTCGCGAGGGTCTTGAATGCCTTGTTGATGAAGATGGGCCGTACAGGCCTGCTAGCATAGCCATGCCGCGGGCCACAGGCAGGAAAGTCTAGGGACCACCGTTCCCAGAACACCGACAGTTTCGTCCCCAAAGGTGGCACGTTCCGTACCGAAATCATCAAGCTTGTTGTGAGAAGCTCTGGTTTGTGAGAAGCTTATACCCAAACCTGCCCCAAATGGGACAAATTTTTTACCACAACATGTCGGGTACCATTCCATGATAGCATCCCAAGTTTCATGAATTTCAGACTAGTTTTAGATTTACTAGAATTTAAAAGCCAGGTATTTCAACGTTTTGCCGGCAATCAAGAGTTCCCTGGTGTTTGAAACTCATTCCCATTTCTTGCATGGGACCTAACCATACACCCAAGGACACATATTTGATTTTTCAACCAAATTATATGTACTGGAGCATGTGCATGTATTTAAAATTTGAATTATGAATATAAAATGCCTAGAAAACCCAGTTAATGTATAAAAATGTCCAAACGAACCCCGAAAAGTTCCAAAACTTAACACAACACTCCTGTTGTTATATGTTGGCACTAGAAATTTTTTGAAAGAAATAAGAGGCAACGGATATAGTTTCGTCCCCAAAGGTGGCACGTTACATACCCAAACAATTAGGCTTGTTGTGAGAAGCTCTGGTTTGTGAGAAGCTTATACCCAAACCTGCCCCAAATGGGAATGTTTTTTTACCATGGCATGTCGGGTGCCATTCCATGATAGCATGCAAAGTTTCCTGAATTTAAGACGAGTTTCGGATTTACTAGAATTTAAAAGCCAGGTATCTCAACGTTTTGTTGGCAATCAACAGTCCCCTTGCATGGGACCTAAGCATGCACCCAAGGACACAGATTTGATTTTTCAACCAATTTATATGCACTCGAGCATGTGCATGTATTTCTAATTTGAATTATGCACATAAAATGCCTAGAAAACCTAGTTAATCTATAAAAATGTCCAAACGAACAACGAAAAATTCCAAAACTTAACACAACACTCCTGTTGTTCTATGTTGGCACTAGAAATTTTTTGAAAGCAACAACAGGTGATGGATATCCTTTCGTCCCCAAAGGTGGCATGTTCCGTACCGAAACCATCAGGCTTGTTGTGAGAAGTTCTTGTTTGTGAGAAGCTTATACCCAACCTACCCCAAATGGGACAATTTTTTTACCACGGCATGTCGGGTACCATTCCATCATAGCATGCCAAGTTTCAAGAATTTTAGACGAGTTTTGGATTTACTAGAATTTAAAAGCTAGGTATCTCAACGTTTTGCCGGCAATCAACAGTCACCTGGTGTTTGAAATTCATTCCCATTTCTTGCATGGGACCTAAGCATGCACCCAAGGACACAGATTTGTTTTTTCAACCGTCTTATATGCACTGGAGCATGTGCATGTATTTCAAATTTGAATTACGCACATAAAATTCCTAGAAACTCAGTTAACGTATAAAAATGTCCAAACGAACCCCGAAAAAAATCCAAAACATAACAAAACACTCTTGTTGTTCTATGTTGTAACTAGAAATTTTTTGAAAGCAATAAGAGGCAACGGATATCGTTAAGGTGGCACGTTCCGTACCGAAACCATTAGGCTTGTTGTGAGAAGCACTGGTTTGTGAGAAGCTTATACCCGAACCTGCCCCAAATGGGACAATTTTTTAACATGGCATGTCGGGTGCCATTCCATGATAGCATGCCAAGTTCCATGAATTTCAGACGAGTTTTGGATTTACTAGAATTTAAAAGCCAGGTATCTCAACATTTTGTCGGCAATCAACAGTACCCTGGTGTTTGAAATTCATTCCCGTTTCTTGCATGGGACCTAAGCATGCACCCAAGGACACATATTTGATTTTCCAACCAATTTATATGTACTGGAGCATGTGCATGTATTGCAAATTTGAATTATGCACATAAAATGCCTAGAAAAGCTTGTTAATGTATAAAAATGTCCAAACGAACCCCGAAAAATTCCAAAACTTAACACAACACTCCAGTTGTTCTATGTTGGCACTATAATTTTTTTGAAAGTAATAAGAGGCAACGGATATCGTTTCGTCCCCAAAGGTGGCACGTTCTGTACCGAAACCATCAGGCTTGTTGTGAGAAGCTCTGGTTTGTGAGAAGCTTATACCCAAACCTGCCCCAAATGGGACAAAAATTTTACCACAGCATGTTGATGCTGCTCCATGATACCATGCCAAGTTTCATGAATTTCAGACGAGTTCTGGATTTACTAGAATTTAAAAACTAGGTATATCAATGTTTTGCCGGCAATCAAGAGTGCCCTGGTGTTTGAAATTCATTCCTATTTCTTGCATGGGACCTAAGCATGCACCCAAGGACACATATTTGACTTTTCAACCAATTTATATGCACTGGAGCATGTGCATGTATTTCAAATTTGAATTATGCACATAAAATGGCTAGAAATCCTGTTTAATGTATAAAACTGTCCAAACGAACTACGGAAAATTCCCAAAACATAACAAAACACTCTTGTTGTTCTATGTTGGAACTAGAAATGTTTTGAAAGCAATAAAAGGCAACGGATATCATTTCGTCCCCAATGGTGGCACGTTCCGTACCGAAACCATTAGGCTTGTTGCGAGAAGCACTGGTTTGTGAGAAGCTTATACCCAAACCTGCCCCAAATGGGACAATTTTTTACCATGGCATGTGGGGTGCCATTCCATGATAGCATGCCAAGTTTCATGAATTTCAGACGAGTTTTCGATTTACTAGAATTTAAAAGCCAGGTATCTCAACATTTTGCCGGCAATCAACAACCCCCTGGTGTTTGAAATTCATTCCCGTTTCTTGCATGGGACCTAAGCATGCACCCAAGGACACATATTTGATTTTCCAACCAAATTATATGTACTGGAGCATGTGCATGTATTTCAAATTTGAATTATGCACATAAAATGCCTAGAAAAGCCAGTTAATGTATAAAAATGTCCAAACGAACCCCGAAAAATTCTAAAACTTAACACAACACACCAGTTGTTCTATGTTGGCACTAGAATTTTTTTTGAAAGTAATAAGAGGCAACGGATATCGTTTCGTCCCCAAAGGTGGCACGTTCTGTACCGAAACAATCTGGTTTGTGCTAAGCTTATACCCAAACCTGACCCAAATGGGACAAAATATTTACCACAACATGTTGATGCCGCTCCATGATACCATGCCAAGTTTCATGAATTTCAAACGAGTTCTGGATTTACTAGAATTTAAAAGCTAGGTATCTCAATGTTTTGCCGGCAATCAACAGTCCCCTAGTGTTTGAACTTCATTCCCATTTCTTGCATGGGACCTAAGCATGCACCCAAGGACACATATTTGACTTTTCAACCAATTTATATGCACCTGAGCAGGTGCATGTATTTGAAATTTGAATTATGCACATAAAATGGCTAGAAAACGGATTTAATGTATAAAACTGTCCAAACGAACAACGGAAAATTCCAAAACTTAACACCGTCCATTGCCGTTGTGATCCCATTATGTACTTCAAATCAAGATGAAAAATCAAGTAGATCCCACACAGTTTATTATCACCAACCGTGTGAGATGTAGTACAAATTATCTTGGAGTATTGTCGGTATATAGTACACCTATGGCTTACGCGAGAAGGTGCATCGGCTACAGTCCACAGCAGGCGTGTCAAGCACACTAGCTCGCTCCCCAAATACTCCCGCCTATGCATCCCTCACAATCTCGAAAATATTACTGGCTCGTAATCTCGAAAATATCTACCGCCTGGAAGGTTTTAATGTTTGATAGCACAGGATTAGTATGTGCGGACCGTGTGCGCTGTCTGTTACTCCTGATATGCTTCAGTCCCTTGATTCAAATTTTCAGTAGCCCCGGCATTTTGCTCCCGCCTCTGCATCCCTTGCAATCTCAAAAATATCTACTCGCCCTTGATCCAAATTTTCAGTGGCCCTGTGATACGTCTCCAACGTATCTATGATTTTTGATTGCTCCATGCTATATTATCTTCTGTTTTGGACATTATTGGGCTTTATTATTCACTTTTATATTATTTTTTGGAACTAACCTATTAACCGGAGGCCCAGCCCAGAATTGTTGTTTTTTGCCTATTTCAGAGTTTCGCAGAAAAAGAATATCAAACGGAGTCCAAACGGAATGAAACCTTCGGGAACTTGATTTTTGGAATGAACATGATCCAGGAGACTTGGACCCTACGTCAAGCAACCAACAGGGAAGCCACGAGGTAGGGGGGGCGCCTACCCCCCAGGCGCGCCCACCACTCTCGTGGGCCCCCTGTTGCTCCACCGATGTAATTCTTCCTCCTATATATACCTACGTACCCCCAAACGATCAGATACGGAGCCAAAAACCTAATTCCACCGCCTAAACCTTCTGTACCCACGGGATCCCATCTTGGGGCCTGTTTCAGAGCTCCGCCGGAGAGGGCATCGATCACGGAGGGCTTCTACATCAACACCATAGCCTCTCCGACGAAGTGTGAGTAGTTTACCTCAGACCTTCGAGTCCATAGTTATTAGCTAGATGACTTCCTCTCTCTTTTTGGATCTCAATACAATGTTCTCCCCCTCTCTCGTGGAGATCTATTCGATGTAATCTTCTTTTGCGGTGTGTTTGTTGAGACCGATGAATTGTGGGTTTATGATCAAGTTTATCTATGAACAATATTTGAATCTTCTGAATTCTTTTATGTATGATTGGTTATCTTTGCAAGTCTCTTTGAATTATTAGTTTGGTTTGGCCTACTAGATTGACCTTTCTTGTAATGGGAGAAGTGCTTAGCTTATGGTTCAATCTTGCGGTGTCCTTTCCCAGATGTGATGAGGCAGCAAGGCACGTATTTTATTGTTGCCATCAAGGATAACAAGATGGGGTTTTTATCATATTGCATGAATTTATCCCTATACATCATGTCATCTTGCTTAAGGCGTTACTCTGTTCTTATGAACTTAATACTCTAGATGCATGCTGGATAGCTGTCGATGTGTGGAGTAATAGTAGTAGATGCAGGTGAGTCGGTCTACTTGTCTCGGACGTGATGCCTATATACATGATCATACCTAGCTATTCTCATAACTATGCTCAATTCTGTCAATTGCTCAACAGTAATTTGTTCACCCACCGTAAAATACCTATGCTCTTGAGAGAAGCCACTAGTGAAACCTATGGCCCCGGGTCTATCTTCATCATATTAATCTTCCAACACTTAGTTATCTTCATCATATTAATCTTCATCATATTATACAAAAAATTTATGCCGAATTGAATTTTGCTTCTATAAATCTTTTAGATTCGGCCATGGGAGGCACTTTTATGGAAATCACTTTAGGAGAAGCTACTAAACTCCTAGATAATATTATGGTTAACTATTCTCAATGGCACACTGAAAGATCTACTAATAAAAAAGTGCATGCGATAGAATAAATTAATGTTTTGAGTGGAAAGACGGATGAACTTATGAAATTATTTTCTACTAAGAGTGTTTCTTATGATCCCAATGATATGCATTTGTCTACTTTGATTGAGAATAATAATGAATCTATGGATGTGAATTTTGTTGGTAGGAATAATTTTGGTAACAACACGTATAGAGGAAACTTTAATCCTAGGCCTTATCCTAGCAATTCCTCTAAGAATTATGGTAATTCCTACAACAATTCTTATGGAAATTTTAATAAGATGCCCTCTGAATTTGAGACTAGTGTTAAAGAGTTTATGAATTCGCAAAAGAATTTCAATGCTTTGCTTGAAGAGAAATTGCTTAAAGTTGATGAATTGGCTAGGAACATTGATAGAATTTCTCTTGATGTTGATTCTTTAAAACTGAGATCTATTCCTCCTAAGCATGATAACAATGAGTCTCTCAAAGCCATGAGAATTTCCATTGATGAGTGCAAAGAAAGAACCGCTAGGATGCGTGCTAAGAAAGATTGCTTTATGAAAATGTGTTCTTCAAATTTCTATGAAAATAAAGATGAAGATGTAAAAGTTATTGATGTGTCCCCTATTAAATCTTTGTTTTGCAATATGAATCTTGATAATTATGGGACTGAATATGATCCACCTTTACCTAGAAGGCATTCCAAAAATTCGGAGTTTTTAGATCTTGATGCTAAAATTGATAAAAGTGGGATTGAAGAGATTAAAACCCTAGATATTAATAAACCCACTATTTTTTATTTCAAGGAATTTAATTATGATAATTGCTCTTTGATAGATTGTATTTCCTTGTTGCAATCCGTGCTAAATTCTCCTCATGCTTACTGTCAAAATAAAGCTTTTACCAAACATATCGTTGATGCTTTGATGCAATCTCATGAAGAAAAGCTTGAGTTGGAAGTTTCTATCCCTAGAAAACTTTATGATGAGTGGGAACCTACTATTAAAATTAAGATTAAAGATCATGAATGCTATGCTTTGTGTGATTTGGGTGCTAGTGTTTCCACGATTCCAAAAACTTTGTGCAATTTGCTAGGTTTCCGTGATTTTGATGATTGCTCTTTAAACTTGCACCTTGCGGATTCCACTATTAAGAAACCTATGGGAATAATTAATGATGTTCTTATTGTTGCAAATAGGAACTATGTGCCCGTAGATTTTATCGTTCTTGACATAGATTGCAATCTTTCATGTCCTATTATTCTTGGTAGACCTTTCCTTAGAACGATTGGTGCAATTATTGATATGAAGGAAGGGAATATTAGATTCCAATTTCCATTAAAGAAAGTCATGGAACACTTCCCTAGGAATAAAATAAAATTACCATATGAATCTATCACGAGAGCCACTTATGGATTGCCTACCAAAGATGGCAATACCTAGATCTATCCTTGCTTTTATGCCTAGCTAGGGGCGTTAAACGATAGCGCTTGTTGGGAGGCAACCCAATTTTATTTTTAGTTTTTGCTTTTTTCTTCTGTTTAGGAATAAATATTTGTTCTAGACTCTGGTTAGATGTGTTTTTATGTTTCAATTAGTGTTTGTGCCAAGTTAAACCTATAGGATCTTCTTGGATGATAGTTATTTGATCTTGCAGAAATTTCCAGAGACTTTCTGTTCACGAAAACAATTGTTAAGAATCACCAAAACATGATAAAATATTGATTCCAATTGATGCTGATCACTAAACAAATTGTCTAGGTCTTCCTATTTTGGCTTATTTTTTGGAGTTCCAGAAGTTTGCGTTAGTTATAGATTACTAGAGACTGTTCTGTTTTTGACAGATTCTGTTTTTCGTGTGTTGTTTGCTTATTTTGATTAATCTATGGCTAGTAAAAGAGTTTATAAACCATATAGAAGTTGGAATACAGTAGGTTTCACACCAATATAAATAAAGAATGTGTTCATTACAGTACCTTGAAGTGGTCTCCTATGATATCACTTTCATATACTAGTGGGAATTTTTCATTATAGAACTTGGCTTGTATATTCCAATGATGGGCTTCCTCAAAATGCCCTAGGTCTTCGTGAGCAAGCGAGTTGGATGCACACCCACTTAATTTATTTTGTTGAGCTTTCATATGCTTATAGCTCTAGTGCATCCGTTGCATGGCAATCCCTACTCACTCACATTGATATCTATTGATGGGCATCTCCATAGCCCGTTGATACGCCTAGTTGATGTGAGACTATCTTCTCCTTTTTGTCTTCTCCACAACCACCATTCTATTCCACATATAGCGCTATGTCCATGGCTCACGCTCATGTATTGCGTGAAGATTGAAAAAGTTTGAGAACGTCAAAAGTATGAAACAATCGCTTGGCTTGTCATCAGGGTTGTGCATGATTTAAATATTTTGTGTGGTGAAGATAGAGCATAGCCAGACTATATGATTTTGTAGGGATAACTTTCTTTGGCCAAGTTATTTTGTGAAGACATAATTGCTTAGTTAGTATGCTTGAAGTATTATTATTTTTATGTCAATATGAACTTTTGTCTTGAATCTTTCGGATCTGAATATTCATACCAAAATTAAGAAAAATTACATTGAAATTATGCCAAGTAGCACTCTTGTAGGATCGAAAGTATGTCTAGAGGGGGGTGATTAGACTACTTGACCAAATAAAAACTTATCCTTTTCCCAATTTTAGTCTTTGGCAGATTTTAGCTATCTTAGCACAAGTCAAGCAATCTTAACACAATTCAAGCAAGCATGCAAAGAGTATATGAGCAGCGGAAAGTAAAGCATGCAACTTGCAAGAATGTAGAGGGAAGGGTTTGGAGAATTCAAAGCGCAATTGGAGACACGGATGTTTTTGTCGTGGTTCGATATTGGTGCTATCGTACATCCACGTTGATGGAGACTTCAACCCACGAAGGGTAGCAGTTCTTGTGAGTCCACGGAGGGCTCCACCCACGAAGGGTCCACGAAGAAGCAACCTTGTCTATCCCACCATGGCCGTCGCGCATGAAGGACTTGCCTCACTAGCGATAGATCTTCACGAAGTAGGCAATCTCCTTGCCCTTACAAACTCCTTGGTTCAACTCCACAATCTTGTCGAGGCTCCCAAGTGACACCTAGCCAATCTAGGAGACACCACTCTCCAAGAAGTAACAAATGGTGTGTTGATGATGAACTCCTTGCTCTTGTGCTTCAAATGATAGTATCCCCAACACTCAACTCTCTCTCAAAGGATTTGGATTTGGTGGAAAGAAGATTTGAGTGGAAAGCAACTTGGGGAAGGCTAGAGATCAAGATTCATATGGTAGGAATGGAATATCTTGGCCTCAACACAAGAGTAGGTGGTTCTCTCTCAGAAAATGTGTATTGGAAGTGTAGGTTACTTTTGATGGCTCTCACCACGAATGAAGAGGAGGTGGAGGGGTATATATAGCCTCCACACAAAAACTAACCGATACACACAATTTACCAATCTCGGTGAGACCGAATTGAGAAACTTCGGTCGGACCGATTCAGCAAATCTAGTGACCGTTAGGATTTTCGATTGGGACCTACATGCAACTTCGGTAGGACCGATATGGTTAGGATTAGGGCATAACGCAGTCTCAGTGAGACCGATTACACAAACTCGGTGAGACCGACGTTGGTAATAAGCTAACCAGAGAGTTGGTCAGGTAAACTCGGTGGGACCGGTTCGCTCATTTCGGTGGGACCGAAATGTTACGAAAGGAAACATAGAGTTTACATTGCAATCTCGGTGGGACCGATCGCTCATCTCGGTGGGACCGAAACGTTAAGAAGGGAAGCAGAGATTACAATCCCATCTCGGTGAGACCGAGATCCCTATCGGTGAGACCGATTTGCCTAGGGTTTGTGGCAGTGGCTATGACATCTGAACTCGATGGCGCCGAATAGAAAGAATCGGTGGGGCCGAATTTGACTTTTGGTTTAGGTCATATGTGGATGTGAGAAAGTAGTTGAGGGCTTTGGAGCATATCACTAAGCACTATGGAGCAAGAAACTCATTAAGCAACACCTCATCCCTCCTTGATAGTATTGGCTTTTCCTATATAATCAATGTGATCTTGGATCACTAAAATATAAAATGTAGAGTCTTCAGCTTCTGAGCTTGATCCATTCCTTTTATCCTTAGCATTTTGAGGGGTCCACTTTCCTCATCCATGCCATGCCATTCATTGAGCTTTTCCTGAAATATTCGTCTTGGAATAATGTTAGCTCAGTGAGCTATATGTTGTTAGGAATTACCAAAACCACCCAGGGATAGTTGCACTTTCAATCTCGCCCTTTTTGGTAATTGATGACAACATACAGATCAAAGCTTCGACAAATGATAATAAGAGTGAAAAACATTGTCGCTTTGAGAAGTATGTGATAAGCAAGAGCTCCCCCTAAATTCGTGCATAGTTTAAGATTTGCTTTGGACTGCAAATGCACAAGAAGTTAGGCTCATGGGTTACTCTTCCATGTCACATACATCTTGGTGGAGCGCTCAAAATGATAATAATTGAATACATGCACTCATCACCAAGCAAAGTGAATGATCATATAGGGATAAAAAGGATAATGTCATCCAACAAGCATAAATGTAGCATATGATCAAACACATGATCATCCAAGTATCACATGAGACATAATGTATCTCAAACAAGCAAATAAAGTTCAACCACCAAAGCAAGAGAGAATAAAAAGAAACACTCTCTCTCGAAGCCTATGATCTATACATTTTTCTCCCCTTTGGCAACAAGTTACCAAAAAGTTCATAGAAAATGTATAGTACTAAATTGTCTCTCAGGCTTGATCTTCAGGTGGTGGTGTAGACAAAACGCCAAGGACGAAGGCATCAGTTGATGTAGATGGAGTCAGTGCGATGAGTCTTTGGAGCTGGTGGCACTTGAAGGCATGGCTAGTGCGGATGAAGTGGCTCTGGTGTCTGTCACTGGCACTGCAGCTGATCTCTGAGCTCTAGGCACTCTGGCAAATGCCTTACTGGTTGACTTGCACTTCCTCTCCTGCATATCATCATGAAGTTGCTCAACAACGGACTGGATCTCTGTGACCTTCACATCCATGTCATAGAACTTATGCTCCATGATCCTCTCTAGGCTCTCCTGGTTTCGAGTCAGGGTGGCCAGCCCCTTCTCAATCCTCAGAGTGGATGCAATCAAGTAGCCAAGTTGATCCTGTTTGCTCTTCAAAAAGCATTGAGATGCCTCTTCCATTTTTGGCATCTTGACAGCCTTCTCAGTCCTTGCCTTCTCCTTCTTAGCTTGTGCTTGCACTGAAGATGGTTCATCTTCATCCATAACCACTTGGTTGTCCTCAAAGTCTGGATAGATAGGCATGTGCTCCTTGTCCAACAGTGTATGTGCTGTGCCCATCTTGGAGTTAATCGGTTCACGGATCGTGGGGCATATCCACAACTTCTCTTTGGTCGTGAAATTTGTCCTCTTGATAGTCTCAACTATAAGGCTCGTGACCTTGAACTTCGTGGCACATCAAATAAGTGTAGAAGATTTATTGCATGGCCTCACGATCATGTTGTGATCACCGACTTGGGCAAAAGAGTGTGCCCGAGGATCCGATTAATGGTTGGCAGTCTGACGAGAAGATAATGTACTGATCCAAACTTGTGTGATTCTATAGCAGCATCTGGGATCTCCTTGTACATATGTGCCATAGAGTTGTGATCCATCTTCTTCTTGGCATAGACATCCAAGTCATCCTCTTCCTCCTTAGGTGGATTGATCAGATTAGCCCATTCTTCAATTGATGATTGGTACCTAGTACCTTCAGACATCCATACTATCCTGCCAACTGGATAGAAGTGTGATGTCGAGTAGAATTGCATTATGAGCTCCTCATTCCACTTTGTGAGCTTCTGCCCAACAAAGTCTGCCACTCCACAAGCATCAAGCTGTCATACACACCAGGATAGTGTTCTTCATTCTCCTTCATGTAGGTCCAGTCAACCCACATCATGTCACACACTATTGGCTTCTTGTCCAACAACACTGTCTCATAGAAATCATGTTGTTCCTTTGAGTGGAACCTGTAGTCAACAGTAGTCTTCCTTCTGGTGGCATATGGATCTGACTCTCTCCATAGCCTTAATCCTGAGTCTCTTCTGATTTTCATGTTCTCAGCTACAGGATGGGCATAATTATGATCTGGAATTTTAGGCTTCAATTTTCTCAAGACATGTGTCTCATCATCTTCTTCTTCAGCAACAATTTCAGGCACTAGGCCTTGTTCTTCTCAGCAGCTAGAATGTTCCTGGTACTCCTCTTAGGTATAGTCTTGGGTTTGGAGGCAGCTTTGGGTGCTTCTTTGGGCTTTGATGATGCAGCCCCTGACCTGATAGCATCACCCATAAGCTTTTGAGCCTTGGGTGCTGGTGCAGCAACCTTTTCTTCTTCCTCCTCTTCCATCATGGAAGGCTTTCCAATTACTCTGGCCATGGTCTTCTTGACCCTTTCCTTCCTCTACTTCCCTTCTGCAGCAGCCTCTTTGGGTTCAGATTCCAAAGATGCTTGAGTAGAGGCTCTGGCTTTAGACATGGGAATCCTTTTGGCGGGTACTTTGGTCTTCATACCAGGCTTAGTGGCAGCAGCTGTGCCATACTCCTTCTTGAGCACCTTTTTCTTGGAAATGGCCTCATCCTCAACAGCCACATAGTCTTCATCCTCAGATTTTGAGGTTCTCTTCTTTACGGTCCCGGTGGCAGCTTTGGGTAAGTTGCTTGGAGTGTTCTGCTACCCTCATCGAGCTGCTAGAGGGACTAGTGCCCTCACTCATTTGAATTTGCTCCTCTTCCTGCTCGGTTGTCACTCACGATCGGACATATTGCAAACACCGATCGCCCACTGTGAGTAGATATAGATGAGATAGAGTGGATGAGCATCACAAAATACAGAGATTTTTACAAAAGAATGAGTCAAAAACTTAGTTTTAGTTTTCCACGAAAGCATTTCGGATCAACCGATTTGTAAACTTCGGTGATACCGAAGCAGCTTTGGAACCTAAACTAGTGAACTCGGTCGAGACCAAGTCATAGTTCGGTGGCACCGAGACTGCTAGGGTTTCACAAAGTCCTGAACTTCGGTCACATCGATTTGCAATTCTCGGTGGACCGAGAATCACATGTGCAACGGCCTTAGCCGAATCGGTGGAACCGAGTTCTACAACTCGGTGGGTCCGAGATGGTTTTGGTGGAAACCTAACCCTAAATTTTCAATTCATCTCTAATCTACGGAGTGTTTTGTTGGATAGAATAGTTTCAATCGTGGCAAGATTGATGTTGAACACAATGTGCTAGGAATCGGATGGGGATAGCACAGTGATCGAGTCCATACCCTAGTTCGGCGATGAACTCGCTACTGCGGCAACGGTGGGGACGATTTCCGTTGATGGCGGTGGACACCAGCGACAGGAGGTGTCTGGCAACGAGGAGGACGATCCGGAGACCCTAGAGGCAAAGCGGGCTACGCGCGGGTGAAAGAGTTTGGAGAAGGTTTCCAAATTTTTGCCCGTGGGTATATATAGCCTGACCCTGTCGGTGTAACCGAGTGGAACAACTCGGTGGCACCGAGATGCATAACTGCAAGCAGTTACAACAACTCGGTGTGACCGAAAAGATCAAGTCGGTTGCACCGAGATTGAAAACCTAGATCGACTTAGTGATCTCGGTATGACCAAAATGGAAGAATCGTTCAGACCAAAACGCACAAAGAAGTTTTGGAAGTTTAAGTCTATGATGGATCGGGGGCTCCGAGTGCTCCTCACACAGAGTGGTTCGAATCTGACTTGATCAAATTTTGTGATGCAGCATGAATAGAGTTTGGGACGAGAAGAGCATAGATAGCTAGAGAAGGTTCTTAGGCATTCTTGTCCATCCACTTGGCAAAAGAAAAAGAAACCAATCAATCAAAACAACAAGTGGATATCCTTGAATGAGTAAAATATGCAACCAACATGCTCACACAATAAAATGGCAAATGAAATATGTGGCAAAGCATGCACAACCAATTCTAGCATCTATCAAGCAATTTGCGATGACTAGGTCATCTATATATGAGTATATTAAGTTAGGAGTCAAATGAGAACATTTGATCATAGGTCATACTCATTGTTTAAGCACAAGTGGGGTTACCACTTTTACATAATGCATTGATATGTTCACACCATCAGAGTTGCTTTAGCTCAATTTTTAGAGTAAAGATCCCCCTAGATGTGAGATCCCCCCTTAGAGGGATGAACTAACCTTGGGTTTTGTCGATGATGACTTCATGTAGGTGTTGAAGATGTGGATGCTCAATGTTGATGAAGATCATTTGGAGCAATCCTTTTGGAGTGAGTTGCACTTTCAATACCTACACGGATTAGTCCCACAAGGAACAAACAAGGATATCCATAGACATATAGTGATGCACACATAATATGATGTCTATGAAAGCATTAGGTTACCTTGTCCCTTGTCTTACCAACAAGAGGGTTTGTGACTCCTTGAACTAGTGCAAGATGTGAAAGTTGATTGCACTTGTAGTTGCCAAAATGATATGAGTGAAATATCTTTGTGGAGTCACCCTCAAGAACTCTCTAGTTCTTCTTCTTCGGGATCCACATCATCTTGATGGGAATCCTTGGAGTTGTAGTTGTACTTGATGAAGTAGAGCTTGACGTAGTCTTGGGAACCCACTTGACCAAGGCCTTTGGAGCTTCTTCAAATGCATCAATCTCCTCTTGAAGCTTATCCTTGCCTTTTTGCTTGTGGTCTTGTGGTGGAAGATCATCTTGAGCTTGTGTCCCCTTGAAGGAAGTAGGATCATACTTCTCTTGTTGAGGAACAAACTTCGTCTTGGGGTATTGATCTTCCGCCCACTCAACTCCATTGGCATAGAACTTCCGTTCAAAACCAACACCTTGGTTCTTCCGGTGCCTTCCTTGCTTGCGTACAATTTCCTCAAATTGCTTACTCCCGGCAAGGCTCTTGTAAACACCTTTCTCTATAATTCCCTTCAATAAGCTATTTTCTTGCTCAAGTGTAACTTGGCTAAGAGAATCATTAGTGGAATCAAGAGAACTACTAGAAGCAACAACATTGGATTTAGCATGATTATTGTTACTACTAGAGGAAGAATCCTTCTTGTTCTTGTTACTAGACTTGACTTGAGGCATGTAAGTAGATAAGAGTAAACACATGGCAACGTAAGAAGAACTTTTCTTACGGAGATCATCATTGATTGCCTTTAAGAACTCATGCTCTTGCTCAAGGTTGAGCTTTTCAAAGCGTAACTTCTCATGAGTCCTTAAAAGTTCTTGATGATCTTCTAAGATAGTTTCATGAGCTAACTTAAGAGTGTTTAGTTCTTTAGTTAGAAGCTCAATCTTCTCCTTATCATTGTCATTCGTTTTTATCTTGATTAACATGAGTAATTGACGTTTCATCATGGTATTCATCACTAGAGTTGTCAACAAGTAAATCATCATCACCTAACAAGTCATCTTCATCACTATTGAAATCAACATACTCAGGATGTGTTACCTTTGGACCTTTGGCCATGAAGCATCTTCCAATTCCATCATTTGGTGAATCAAATATATCGTAGGAGTTGGTTGACACAAGTGCTAGACCGGCAACACCTTCATCTTGAGTATATTCGGAGTCGGAGTGATAACTTCTCTCGGAGTGATTGTCGGAGTCGGAGCCGGATACCCATTCACCAACATGATCTTGATGTCGTCGTTTTGTGTAGCTCCTTGATGACTTGTCCTTCCTTTCCGAATCTTTGCTTCTCCGTGAGGGTCTCCGTTCATAACGATCATATCTACTCCTCCTCTCTCTTGGTGGTGATTCTTCTCTTCTACTTCTTCTCTTGGGTGATTCTTCTCCTCTTTTGTAGGGTGCCGTACACTCATTGGAATAGTGTCCGGGTCTCCCACAATTGTAGCAATTGCGCTCTCGACTAGAAGATCTTTTGTCATTGTAGGACCTTGACTTGGAGCTTCTCTCTTTGCTTCTATTCTTGTATAACTTGTTGAAGTCCTTCACCATTAAGCTCAATTCTTCATTGAAGGTTTGTTTCTCACTTGATGATGTGGGGGCTTCACATGAGGCTTTGTAAGCACCACTTGACTTGTTGTGAAGTTCCTCCTTATCCTTGAGTGACATTTCATGAGCAACAATTCTTCCAATGACTTCCGTTGGCTTGAGATCTCTGTAATTGGGCATCATTTGGATCAATGTGCACACGGTATCATATTTTCCATCCAAAGCTCTTAGGATCTTCTTGATGATGAATTTGTCGGTCATCTCTTCACTTCTAAGCCGGCAATCTCATTTGTGATAAGAGCAAGCCTAGAGTACATTTCAGCGACACCTTCACCATCCTTAATTTTGAACTTGTCAAGTTGACTTTGAAGCATGTCCAACTTGGATTCCTTGACGGAGTCGGTAACTTCATGCATATCAATCAAAGTATACCAAATTTCCTTTGCATTCTCAAGACGGCTGATTTTGTTGAATTCTTCGGGGCACAATCCGTTGAAGAGGATATCACAAGCTTGAGCATTGTATTGCAGCATCTTCAACTCTTCCGTGCTAGCTTCACGGTTCGGTTCTCTCCCATCAAAGAATTCACCTTGCAAGCCAATACACACAATAGCCCAAACGGCGGGGTTATGTCCAAGAATATGCATTTTCATCTTATGCTTCCAACTAGCAAAATTAGTACCATCAAAGTAAGGACACATGCGGTGATAATTTCCTAAGCTAGACGCCATACTCTCCTAGGTTGTGAAACCAAGGCTATGACCACCAAAAGCTATGGAAATCAAAGCAAATGGAGACCAAAGCTCCGATACCACTTGTAGGATCAAAAGTATGTCTAGAGGGGGGTGATTAGACTACTTGACCAAATAAAAACTTATCCTTTTCCCAATTTTAGTCTTTGGCAGATTTTAGCTATCTTAAGACAAGTCAAGCAATCTTAACACAATTCAAGCAAGCATGCAAAGAGTATATGAGCAGCGGAAAGTAAAGCATGCAACTTGCAAGAATGTAGAGGGAAGGGTTTGGAGAATTCAAACGCAATTGGAGACACGGATGTTTTTGTCGTGGTTCCGATACGTGGTGCTATCGTACATCCACGTTGATGGAGACTTCAACCCACGAAGGGTAGCAGTTCTGCGCGAGTCCACGGAGGGCTCCACCCACGAAGGGTCCACGAAGAAGCAACCTTGTCTATCCCACCATGGCCGTCGCCCATGAAGGACTTGCCTCACTAGCGATAGATCTTCACGAAGTAGGCGATCTCCTTGCCCTTACAAACTCCTTGGTTCAACTCCACAATCTTGTCGAGGCTCCCAAGTGACACCTAGCCAATCTAGGAGACACCACTCTCCAAGAAGTAACAAATGGTGTGTTGATGATGAACTCCTTGCTCTTGTGCTTCAAATGATAGTATCCCCAACACTCAACTCTCTCTCAAAGGATTTGGATTTGGTGGAAAGAAGATTTGAGTGGAAAGCAACTTGGGAAGGCTAGAGATCAAGATTCATATGGTAGGAATGGAATATCTTGGCCTCAACACAAGGGTAGGTGGTTCTCTCTCAGAAAATGTGTATTGGAAGTGTAGGTTCGTTCTGATGGCTCTCTCCACGAATGAAGAGGAGGTGGAGGGGTATATATAGCCTCCACACAAAAACTAACCGTTACACACAATTTACCAATCTCGGTGAGACCGAATTGAGAAACTCGGTCGGACCAATTCAGCAAATCTAGTGACCGTTAGGATTTTCAGTGGGATCTACATGCAACTCGGTAGGACCGATATGGTTAGGATTAGGGCATAACGCAGTCTCAGTGAGACCGATTACACAAACTCGGTGAGACCGACGTTGGTAATAAGCTAACCAGAGAGTTGGTCAGGTAAACTCGGTGGGACCGGTTCGCTCATTTCGGTGGGACCGAAATGTTACGAAAGGGAAACATAGAGTTTACATTGCAATCTCGGTGGGACCGATCGCTCATCTCGGTGGGATCGGAACGTTAGGAAGGGAAACAGAGAGATTACAATCCCATCTCGGTGAGACCGAGATCCCTATCGGTGAGACCAATTTGCCTAGGGTTTGTGGCAGTGGCTATGACATCTGAACTCGATGGCGCCGGATAGAAAGAATCGGTGGGGCCGAATTTGACTTTTGGTTTAGGTCATATGTGGATGTGAGAAAGTAGTTGAGGGCTTTGGAGCATATCACTAAGCACTATGGAGCAAGAAACTCATTAAGCAACACCTCATCCCTCCTTGATAGTATTGGCTTTTCCTATAGACTCAATGTGATCTTGGATCACTAAAATATAAAATGTAGAGTGTTGAGCTTTTGATCTTGAGCCAATCCTTTTATCCTTATCATTTTGAGGGGTCCACTTTCCTCATCCATGCCATGCCATTCATTGAGCTTTTACTGAAATATTCGTCTTGGAATAATGTTAGCTCAATGAGCTATATGTTGTTAGGAATTGCCAAAACCACCCAGGGATAGTTGCACTTTCAATCTCCCCCTTTTTGGTAATTGATGACAACATATAGATCAAAGCTTCGACAAATGATAATAAGAGTGAAAAACATTGTCGCTTTGAGAAGTTGTGATAAGAAAGAGCTCCCCCTAAATTTGTGCATAGTTTAAGATTTGCTTTGGGCTGCAAATGCACAAGAAGTTAGGCTCATGGGTTACTCTTCCATGTCACATACATCTTGGTGGAGCGCTAAAAATGATAACAATTGAATACATGTACTCATCACCAAGCAAAGTGAATGATCATATAGGGATAAAAAGGATAATGTCATCCGACAAGCATAAATGTAGCATATGATCAAACACATGATCATCCAAGTATCACACAGACATAATGTATCTCAAACAAGCAAATAAAGTTCAACCACCAAAGCAAGAGAGAATAAAAAGAAACACTCTCTCTCGAAGCCTATGATCTATACATTTTTCTCCCTCTTTGGCAACAAGTTACCAAAAGTTCATAGAAAATGTATAGTACTAAACTATCTCTCGGGCTTGATCTTGGTGGTGGTGTAAGGCAACGCCAAGTCTGAAGGCATCGATTGATGTAGATGGAGCTGGTGGAGTAGGTCTTTGGAGCCGGTGGCCTTGAAGGCATGGCTGGTGCGAGATGAAGTGGCTCTGGTGTGCATCACTAGCACTGCAGCTGATCTCTGAGCTCTAGGCACTCTGGCAAATGCCTTCTTGGTTGACTTGCACTTCCTCTCCTACATATCATCCTGAAGTTGCTCAACAACAATTTGGATCTCTGTGACCTTCACATCCATGTCATAGAACTTCGCTCCATGATCCTCTCCAGTGCTCTCTGGTTTCGAGTCGGGTGGCCAGCCCCTTCTCAATCCTCGAGTGGATGCAATCAAGTAGCCAAGTTGATCTTGTTTGCTCTTCAAAAATCTTGAGATGCCTCTTCCATTGTTGGCATCTTGGCAGCCTTCTCAGTCCTTGCCTTCTCTTTCTTAGCTTGTGCTTGCACTGAAGATGGTTCATCTTCATCCATAACCACTTGGTTGTCCTCAAAGTTTAGATAGATAGGCATGTGCTCCTTGTCCAACAAGTATGTGTCTGTGCCCATCTTGGAGTTGATCAGTTCCTGGATCTGTGGGGCATATCCACAACTTCTCTTTTGGTCGTGTTTGTCCTCTTGATAGTCTCAACTATAAGGCTCATGACCTTGAACTTCTGTGGCACATCAAATAAGTGTAGAAGATTGATTGCATGGCCTCTTATCATGTTGTGATCACCTGACTTGGCCAAAAGAGTGTGCCTGAGGATCCAGTTAATGGTTGGCAGTCCTGACAGAAGATAATGTACTGATCCAAACTTGTGTGATTCTATAGCAGCATCTGGGATCTCCTTGTACATATGTGTCATAGAGTTGTGATCCATCTTCTTCTTGGCATAGACATCCAAGTCATCCTCTTCCTCCTTAGGTGCATTGATCAGATTAGCCCATTCTTCAATTGATGATTGGTACCTAGTACCTTCAGACATCCATACTATCCTGCCATCTGGATAGAAGTGTGTTGTGAAGTAGAATTGCATTATGAGCTCCTCATTCCGCTTTGTGAGCTTCTGCCCAACAAAGTCTGCCACTCCACAAGCACTAAAGCTGTCATACACACCAGGATAGTGTTCTTCATTCTCCTTCATGTAGGTCCAGTCAACCCACCTCATGTCACACACTATTGGCTTCTTGTCCATCAACACTGTCTCATAGAAATCCTGTTGTTCCTTTGAGTGGAACCTGTAGTCAACAGCAGTCCTCCTTCTGGTGGCATATGGATCTGACTCTCTCCATAGCCTTAATCCTGAGTCTCTTCTGGTTTTCATGTTCTCAGCTACAGGATGGGCATAATTATGATCTGGAATTTTAGGCATCAATTTTCTCAAGACATGTGTCTCATCATCTTCTTCTTCAGCAACAATTTCAGGCACCGGGCCTTGTTCTTCTTAGCAGCTAGAATGTTCCTGGTACTCCTCTTAGGTATAGTCTTGGGTTTGGAGGCAGCTTTGGGTGCTTCTTTGGGCTTTGATGATGCAGCCCCTGACCTGATAGCATCACCCATAAGCTTTTGAGCCTTGGGTGCTGGTGCAGCAACCTCTTCTTCTTCCTCCTCTTCCATCATGGAAGGCTTTCCAATTACTCTGGCCATGGTCTTCTTGACCATTTCCTTCCTCTTCTTCCCTTCTGCAGCAGCCTCTTTGGGTTCAGATTCCAAAGATGCTTGAGTAGAGGCTCTGGCTTTAGACATGGGAATCCTTTTGGCAGGTACTTTGGTCTTCATACCAGGCTTAGTGGCAGCAGCTGTGCCATACTCCTTCTTGAGCACCTTATTATTGAAAATGGCCTCATCCTCAATAGCCACATAGTCTTCATCCTCAACAGCCACATTAGCTAGATGGCTTCCTCTCTCTTTTTGGATCTCAATACAATGTTCTCCCCCTCTCTCGTGGAGATCTTTTTGATGTAATCTTCTTTTGCGGTGTGTTTGTTGAGACCAATGAATTGTGGGTTTATGATCAAGTTTATCTATGAACAATATTTGAATCTTGTGAATTCTTTTATGTATGATTGGTTATCTTTGCAAGTCTCTTTGAATTATCAGTTTGGTTTGGCCTACTAGATTGATCTTTCTTGCAATGGGAGAAGTGCTTAGCTTTGGGTTCAATCTTGCGGTGTCCTTTCCCAGTGACAGTAGGGCAGCAAGGCACGTATTGTATTGTTGCCATCGAGGATAACAAGATGGGTTTTTTTATATCATATTGCATGAATTTATCCATCTACATCATGTCATCTTGCTTAAGGCGTTACTCTGTTCTTATGAACTTAATACTCTAGATGCATGCTTTGGATAGCGGTCGATGTGTGGAGTAATAGTAGTATATGCAGGCAGTGAGTCGGTCTACTTGTCTCGGACGTGATGCCTATATACATGATCATACCTAGATATTCTCATAACTATGCTCAATTCTCAATAATTACTCAACAAGAATTTGTTCACCCACCGTAAAATACTTATGCTCTTGAGAGAAGCCACTAGTGAAACCTATGGCCCCCGGGTCTATCTTCATCATATTAATCTTCCAACACTTAGTTATTTTCGTTGCTTTTGACTTTGCTTTTATTTTACTTTGCATCTTTATCATAAAAATACCAAAAATATTATCCTATCATATCTATCAGATCTCACTCTCGTAAGTGACCGTGCAGGGATTGACAACCCTTATCGCGTTGGTTGCGAGGATTTATTTGTTTTGTGTAGGTGCGAGGGACTCGCGTGTAGCCTCCTACTGGATTGATACCTTGGTTCTCAAAAACTGAGGGAAATACTTACGCAACTTTGTTGCATCACCCTTTCCTCTTCAAGGGAAAACCAACGCAGTGCTCAAGAGGTAGGACCCTGCCTTATTACTCCCGCCTAGTAAAATTTTCAGTTGCCACAGTATTTCCTCAAACACCACCTTGCCCCCCCCCCCCGCCCCCCTCCACACACACCACACACTCCTCAAAACCTCCACTCACACAGACACACACAACCCTCGAAACCATTGGTAGGTCGCCGCCATCGCCGGCGTCTCCATCCTCAACCTCTGCCTGTGTGACGGGGAGCTCGAGGAGCCGATGACCAAAAAGAGGTTTATCGCGGCCTTTCGCTCGACGCCGGTGAGGTGGCTGCCGAGGTGTCCCCGTCGTCCTCCGCGGGCTCGATCCATCGTTGCCGGTCCCGCAATCCGCCCGCCGCCACACCCCTATGCCGGTTCGAGGACATCCCCATCCTCCCTCGGACCCGGCAGCCGGCGAGGTCCTACCTCGGGGTCCGGCAGCAGCGGTGGGGGACGTGGGTCGCCGAGATTACAGATCGGGAGACCCACACCCGCCGGTGGCTCGGTAGCTTCCACACGGCCGAGCTCGCGACCACGGAGTATGATCGCTGGCAGGTCGGCTACCACGTCGCGACGGCTAGGCTCAATTTTCCCTTCGGCACTCGTCCGGTCAACCTCATTCCGCCTGAGCCAGGGGTGGTGAGCTCGGCTATGGCGCGAGAGGACCGCGATGCGTCTGAGCGCCTCGAGGACGAGGCCGCCGATGAGGCCTACATGCAAGTGCTCCGCCGGCAGCACCCGGAGCTCGTGGAGGCGGAGCGGGCGATCTTTGCTGGCGGGAGGGCGGCGAGGTTATCGTGCTCTCCTCCAATGACAAGGTCGAAGGCGGCGAGGACGGCAGCGTGGAGGGCGGCGAGGTTATCGCGCTCTCCTCCGATGAGGAGGTCGAAGGTGGCAGCGATGGCGGCACGAAGGGCATCGAGGTGGGCCCTGAGGACGAGGAGATCGACGTCAACGAGTGGAGGAGTGCGTTCCCCAACGACCCTGACGACGGCACCGGCCCGGACCCGGCTCGTGGCACACCGTACATGACGAGGAAGGATTGGCTCGATCTCTACTTCGACCGAAAGTAGTTTAGCTTAGTTTAAATTTATGTTTTTTGTTCGGTTATGCAAAACTATCTATGTTTATGTTTGAATGCATGCTACTTTCGGTTGAACCTGCTTTCACTTGATCAAATTGAAGTTTACAACCTTAAGTTTAGGGTATCGACTAGAAAAGGCCAAAAATGGCTAGAGTATATATATATATCAACTAAGGGTTTTAGTCCTTCAACTTTTTAAGGATCGGCTAGAGATAGCCTTATGACTTGTTTATTTCAGTTCTTCACAGTGTGATGCTCTATATGTGCAACTATTTGCCGTGCAGTTCAATTTCATCAATAACAGTTTCAACAATACCACTATGAATTACGATATTTGGTTCTTTATTAAGGATATTGCGCTTAACATGCCTTTTCGCTTTTTTAACAATAACTAGTGTACTATAGACACGCATGATACTGTTTGAATGACTATTTGCTTATTTTTAAATGTTATGCCCGATGCGATTAACACACCTTTCCACTTCTTGTTTTGCTTAACTAAGCGTGCTTAAGCCTGCACACTGAAGCTATCATTTGTAGATTATGTTGTCTACCATGGATATATTTGGTTGATGTTTAGCCTATTGTGCTTAACATGCCTTTATATGTACTCATGCAGGACAATACTGAGAACATTGTTGTTTTCCATCGAGGTTAGTTTCATCGCATTGCTTATATGTACTCACTGTTCAGGATATCGGTAGCTGGTACCATATAGCCCGGGGGCTGATAAGGGATTAATCGTCGAATCGGACATTTCACTGAATATATCTGTAACCCATTTATCAGTAGGTTAACTAGAGCCATATTTAATATATCTGAGGCTACATAGCAACATGCATTGTACTGAATGACTAAATATGCAATCCCAGGCTACATAGCAACATGGAAGAGTGTTACCTTAATGTTCTGATGATGTCTAGATATACATCTAATAAAATCTTATATAATGGGATGGAGGGAGTGTTGTACTACATCATTTGTCAATTGTTGTTTAGCTTCTAATATTAACTTGGTGCTTTTAGGTACATATATCATTGCCAAAGATCCACACTTCGACCCTTTCTACGTATGGGGCAATGAGATATTCATGAACCAGCATCAAGTGAGGAAACTGATAAAGATTGTTATTAAAATGGGTCAAAAGATGTCAATCAAACTATTTGTTTACACTTTACGCAAGACAACAGTGAACTGCAAGATGGTATGTAAGAACCCTGTAGCATTCTTTTTACTGCCCATAATGAGTTGTGTTAGATGACAATGTCTGAATCTTTTTTCTCTTGCAGTGGATCCTGAAGCAGTTTACTCAACATTACCTCTCAAACTACATGATTGGCGGCCGGCCATCACAAGGGGTTGGACTAGAGTCTTGCATGCCTTCTGCATCTAGGAGAGCACAATAGGGCCATTCCGCTTCACCTGGTTCAGCAACCGGAATGTCTGTCGCCTCTTTCTTTACCATCTGTAATAGTAAAAGTATGGAACCCTGGTTCATCATTCTTTATTTTGTGCTTATGTAATTCCTAAACATATGTACCTGTGAATCGCATAATGCATTGGTAGTTTGAACCTGATGGATATGAATAAAGCTATAGCCTACTTTCTGTTGGGGATCGTTGCAGAAATCAAAAAAATTCTATGCATCACCAAGATCAATCTATGGAGAGACTAGCAACGAGAAAGAGAAGGGAGTGCATCTTCATACCCTTGAAGATTGCGAAACGGAAGCGTTACAAGAACACGGATCAAGGAGTCGTACTCGCAGCAATTCAGACCGCGGTTTATTCCGATCTAAGCGTCGAACAACGACGCCTCCGCGTTCAACACACGTACAGCCCGGGGACGTCTCCTCCTTCTTGATCCAGCAAGGGGGCAGGAGAAGTTGGGGAAGAACTCCGGCAGCACGACAGCGTGGTGGCGGAGCTTGCAGTTCTCCTGCAGGGCTTCGCCAAGCTCAACGGAGGAGGAGGGGGTGTTGGAGAGGGGGAGGTATGTGCCTTGGATGAGGTGTTGCTGCCCTCCCTCCTCCCCTCTATTTATAGGGCGAAGGGGGTCGGGACCTCTAGATGAGATCTAGAGGGGGGGGGGGGGCGGCGGCCAAGGGGAGGGGGCTTCCCCCCAAGCCAAGGGGGGCGCCCCCTTTAGGGTTTCCCCCCAACCCTAGGCGCATGGGCCCTAGGGGGATGGCGCCCAGCCCACTTAGGGGCTGGTTACCTTCCACATACAGCCCATAGGGCCCTCCGGGGCAGGTGGACCCCCGGAACCCCTTCGGTGGTCCTGGTACAATACTGGCAAACCCCTGAATACTTCCAGTGACCGTATGATGACTTCCCATATATAAATCTTCACCTCCGGACCATTCCGGAACTCCTCGTGATGTCCGGGATCTCATCCGGGACTCCGAAAAACATTCGGTAACCGCATACTAATTCCCATAACAACTCTAGCGTCACCGAACCTTAAGTGTGTAGACCCTACGGGTTCGGGAATCATGCAGACATGACCGAGACATCTCTCCGGCCAATAACCAACAACGGGGTCTGGATACCCATGTTGGCTCCCACATGTTCCACGATGATCTCATCCGATGAACCACGATGTCGAGGACTCAATCAATCCCGTATACAATTCCCTTTGTCAATCGGTACGTTACTTGCCCGAGATTCGATCGTCGGTATCCCAATACCTCGTTCAATCTCTTTACCGGCAAGTCACTTTACTCGTTCCGTAATGCATGATCCTGTGACTAACTGCTTAGACACATTGAGCTCATTATGATGATGCATTACCGAGTGGGCCCAGAGATACCTCTCCGTCATACGGAGTGAAAAATCCCAGTCTTGATTCGTTCCAACCCAACAGACACTTTCGGAGATACCCGTAGTGCACCTTTATAGCCACCCAGTTACGTTGTGACGTTTGGCACACCCAAAGCATTCCTACAGTATCCGGGAGTTGCACAATCTCATGGTCTAAGGAAAACATACTTGACATTAGAAAAGCTTTAGCAGCATTTAACTACACGATCTTGTGCTATGCTTAGGATTGGGTCTTGTCCATCACATCATTCTCCTAATGATGTGATCCCGTTATCAATGACATCCAATGTCCATGGTCGAAACCATAACCATCTCTTGATCAACGAGCTAGTCAACTAGAGGCTCACTAGGGACATGTTGTGGTCTATGTATTCACACATGTATTACGATTTCCGGATAACACAATTATAGCATGAACAATAGACAATTATCATGAACAAGGAAATATAATAATAACCATTTTATTATTGCCTCTAGGGACTATTTCCAACACTTTCAAGTTTAAATTAGGTACAATTTTAAATAGCAGCAATTAAATTAGGGGGAAATTACGGTGTGCAGGTCATTACGGCACACACGGTTGGTAAAACACAAACGTTTGCGATATACACCATAATCTGAGATGGTTCACAGAGAGGAAACGTGTGCAAGCATGCAATACGCAGTTGCCCGTTGGTAAAGCCATGGCGTGTGATGTCGAGACACTATCACATACGGTCAAAAGCGGGAAAACTAAATGTGTGTGATTGTCTACCTATTGTACACGGTTTATAATCATGAACTGTTTGTGATGTGCCAGAATCGTAAAACTCCCGTGTTCGAATCTGCCCGGAAAGCTCCGTGCGGTTCGAATCTGCCTGGTTGTAGGTAAAACCACAAAACTCCGACTGCGATGTCAATGCGAGCACAAACGAGAAGCAAGGATGAAGCGTTTGGGATATTCGAGATATCGGAAACGGTTATATATGGAGTACTGTATGCATCAAGGCTCCCTATCCCCGACGGTTTCTGGGTCGTGTGGGAAGGACCCCCCTATCGCCGTCTCTCACTAGGCGACGGTTCCAAATGCTGTCGCGGAAAGGGTTAAAAAACCGTTTGTATAGCACCGACGCATACCAGTGAATTTCTCAGCCACACTTGCGTGGCATGCCACACTTTGGCTTGGCCACACTAGTCTCCAACCAAACAGACCCTAAAGGACAATATTGATTTTTGTAAGGAAAATTGCCTGTTTGTTTTGCATACTGAGCCATGAGTGTACTATCTCATATCATGCACATTACTGAATTGTAGTGCTGCTCTGGTTGCCCATTCATTCATTGTGTCAATATTGCTTCCGTATTACCTTACTTGGCTGATGATAGCTGTGCCATATTGTGTTAATTTGGTGTAGGCTGGTGTGGTCTAGTTGCCCAAACGTTCGTTGTGTCAATGTTGCTTTTCTATTATATGACCTGGCCAATGATAGCAATGCTAGTGTGTTAATTTGGTGCAGGCTGCTGAAGATAAGAAGACAAACTCTGAAAACAGCAAGGCAACCCCATTGTTTCTTTCCAATAAATCTAGGCCAGGTAATGTGCCAATAACTGTTAATTAATCTGTTCAATTCCCCTCCTAATTTATGTTATGATGCAATGGTCGAGACACTCTCCACTATCAATAATACAAGCCTGCCAAAATTGCCATCTGAATCTGTTCAGTTTCCTCTGTCTCAAATGCAATGGAAAAATGTATGTTTCTGAACCAATTACTGGTTGAAGCAATGATGAAAATGCTGGAGGAATCAGAGGTGCACATTTGTGCACAACAACAACTGATCAATGTTTTCAGAGACAGCGTAGCAAAGCAGGAAGAACTTGCCCACATGCTTATGGGTGTCATCCGCGCTAAGGTTGCAGATTGTGATGTTGTGGATCGTTAGGTTCTGTTCATTTATTTGCACTGGCATCAATCTTTGATTGCCTAGTGGATGTAATTTCCTACAATATATGCTGGATGTGCAACATTTTTTCCTATATGACGTACCTTTGCTTAGAGCGCCTCGCATTCTAGCTAAATGGTCGCTAGGAAGCTAAAAAAGCAGTGAAATTATTATTTAGCATGAACAGTCATGGGCCCTCTATGAAGGAAGCAGCCCACTGCCCTTAATGAGCTTCGCTAATGGGCTCGCAGGGGCCAAAATTTTCATAGGCCTTTGATTGATCGGCTTTGGTCATGTGCATAATTGCTCATCCTAATGGGCTCAAATTATCTAATTGGACCTACAGACATGTTCTAATTTTAGTGGGCCCATTAAGTTAATGGGCCGTTACCAGGTCAAAAGTTACTTGTCAGCCCTGTTACCTCCTGGGTCGTTAACAGGCCGACATCGAAGCGAGCAACAGGTGAGCCCATTGGATTTCACAGGCCGTTAACAGGCCGATACTAAGGTCGGGCTACATACAGCCCAACTATACTGTGGGCCACTAGCAGGTCAAAAGAGACAGCGGGCTCGTACTGGACCATTAAGAGCACGGGTCGCTAAGAGGCCGAAAGTCAGGTCGTACTGTATATGGCCCAACTGTGTTGTGGGCCTTTAGCAGGCCGAAAAAGAGACCGGGCTGGTATTGGACCATGAAGAGCATGGGCCATTAAAAGGCCAAAACTCAGGTCCGACTGCAGCATGGGCCGTCAACAGGCTGAAAGACACACCGGGCCAGAAATTGGCCCAACACTTAAATGGGTCGCTAAAGGGCCAAAAGATGTACATCCTAAAAATTGGCCCATCCCTGGAATGGGTCGTTAAAGGCCGAAACCACATCTGGCCGATATTGAGCCCAAATATATAGCGGGTTGTTAACGGACTCAAACTGACGATGGGCTGCAATGGTGTCAAATCGTTAACGGGCCGTTGACGGGCCGAATTGGCACATCTCGTATGGGCCGTGGGCTTAAATGGACCTGACACAAGTAGGCCTTATATGGGCTAGCCTGCTTATTTTTACTGGGCCGACCTTTTTCACCGGAATGGGCCATTGTTTGGCCGTGCCACGTGTCGACCGATCATAGGCGCCATCTGTCCAATGAGTGGATGACATCTATCCGAACGGTGAGCCAACACGTGTTTCCTTCGGTGAATGAGAATTTTACACGTGGAAAATCCCCATTGGTCTGGGTTGTTAACGGGTTATCGGATCCAAAACCGGCCCCGATAGCTTAACAGCGACCCATTACGGTGGATGCCACGTGTCGGTTACCCTTGATGAAAGCACTTCCATGATGCGCCATTTATCGTCATGGAAGTGGACACTTCCATGATGATAATTTTGGTAATGTCATGGAACACTTCTATGATAGCACAGGTATGACTATCTTGATACTGTCATAAAATCATCATGGATGTACATGCATGATAGAAAACATGACCTACTGTGACAACCACGTATCATCAAGGAAGTGTATTTTTTTGTAGTGAGTATATCATATCCTGGGGACTACGCACAATACCAGGAGCAAGAGAATTAAACCATAACTTAGAATCACCCTTTAACGAGGAAGGAACCAATTTGATAATATAGTAATAGCGATTTTTTTTCCTCCTGAGCAAATAGGGTGGCTATATCATTCAACTTAGTAAGATGTGCCACAACAGTTTCAGATTCATAACCATAGAAAGGATCAGATTCAACCAAAGTAATTAACTCAGGATCGACAGAGAATTCATAATCCTTATCAGTAAAAAAGATAGGTGAAGTAGCAAACATAGGGTCATATTGCATCCTAGCATTCAAATATTTTTCTTTCAGTTTAGCTAATAGTTTCTTAAGATCTTCTCTATCGTTGCAAGCAAAGGAGTCTCTAGCAGTTTCTTCATCCATAATATAACCCTCAGGTACAACGGGCAATTCATATCTAGGGGGAGAATTATAATCTTCAGTTTCAATAATATCATCAGTTTCAGTAATTTCATTCTCTCTAACCATAGCAAGTTGTTCATCAAGAAATTCACCTAGTGGCACAATATTATCAAGCAGAGAAGAAGTTTCATCATAAGCATCATGCATAGCATAAGTGGCATGATCAATAACATGCGACATATCAGAATCAATAGGAGGTTTAGGTGTCGCAAGTTTACTCAAAAAAGAAGGTGAATCAAGTTCAGAGTTAGATGGCAGTTCCTTACCTCCCGTCGTAGTTGAGGGAACAATCTTGGTTCTTTGATCTTTCAAATTCCTCATAGTGATCAACAAATATAAATCCCAAGTGACTCAGAGAATAGAGCTATGCTCACCAGCAACTGCGCCAGAAAAAGGTCTTGATAACCCACAAGTATAGGGGATCGCAATAGTTTTCGAGGGTAGAGTATTCAACCCAAATTTATTGATTCAACACAAGGGGATCCAAATAATATTCTCAAGTATTAGCAGATGAGTTGTCAATTCAACCACACCTGAAAGACTTAATATCTGCAGCAAAATATTTAGTAGCAAAGTAGTATGGAAGTAACGGTAACAGTGGCAAAAGTAACAATAGCAGTTTTGTAGCAATCGTAACAGTGGCAATGGAAAAGTAATGAAGCAAAGATCAATATGAAACGAGCTCGTAAGCAATAGATCAATGATGGATAATTATTTCGGATGGCATTCATCATGCAACAGTTATAACGTAGGGTGACACAGAACTAGCTCCAATTCATCGATATAATGTAGGCATGTATTCCGAATATAGTCATACATGCTTATGAAAAAGAACTTGCATGACATCTTTTGTCCAACCCTCCCCGATAACGGCACCAGAAAAAGGTCTTGATAACCCACAAGTATAGGGGATCGCAACAATTTTAGAGGGTAGAGTATTCAACCCAAATTTATTGATTCGACACAAGGGGAGCCACAGAATATTCTCAAGTATTAGCAGCTGAGTTGTCAATTCAACCACACCTGAAAGACTTAATATCTGCAGCAAAATATTTAGTAGCAAAGTAGTATGGAAGTAACGGTAATAGTGGCAAAAGTAACAGTAGCAGTTTTGTAGCAATCGTAACAGTGGCAACGGAAAAGTAACGAAGCAAAGATCAATATGAAACGAGCTCGTAAGCAATAGACCAGTGATGGATAATTATGTCGGATGGCATTCATCATGCAACAGTTATAATATAGGGTGACACAAAACTAGCTCCAATTCATCAATATAATGTAGGCATGTATTCTGAATAGAGTCATACGTGCTTATGGAAAAGAACTTGCATGCCATCTTTTGTCCTACCCTCCCGTGGCAGCGGGGTCCTATTGGAAACTAAGGGATATTAAGGCCTCCTTTAAATAGAGTACCGCACCAAAGCATTAGCACTTAGTGAATACATGAACTCCTCAAACTATGGTCATCACCGGGAAGTGTCTTGACTATTGTCACTCCAGGGTTGCCGGATCATAACACGTAGTAGGTGACTATAACTTGCACGATAGGACCAAGAACACAAATATATTCATGAAAACGTAATAGGTTCAGATCTGAAATCATGGCACTTGGGCCCTAGTGACAAGCATTAAGCATGGCAAAGTCATAGCAACATCAATCTTAGAACATAGTGGATACTAGGGATCAAACCCTAACAAAACTAACTTGATTACATGGTAAATCTCATCCAACCCATAACCGTCTAGCAAGCCTGCGATGGAATTACTCATGCACGGCAATGAGCATCATGAAATTGGTGATGGAGGATGGTTGATGATGACGATGGCGACGGTTTCCCCTCTCCGGAGCCCAAAACAGACTCCAGATCTGCCCTCCCAAGGAAGAATAGGAGGTGGCGGCGGCTCCGTATCATAAAACGTGATGAATCCTTCTCTCTGATTTTTTTTCCGCCGAACGTGAATATATGGAGTTGGAGTTGAGGTCGGTGGAGGTCCAGGGGACCCACAAGGACAGAGGGCGCGCCCCAGGGGGTGGGCGCCCCACCCTTGTGGACAGGGTGTGGGCCCCCTTAGGTTGATTCTTTTGTCAATATTTTTTATTTATTCCAAAACTGATCTCCATGAAGTTTCAGGTCATTCCGAGAACTTCTATTTCTGCACACAAAAAACACCATGGCAATTCTGCTAAAAACAGCGTCAGTCCGGGTTAGTTCCATTCAAATCATGCAAGTTAGAGTCCAAAACAAGGGCAAAAGAGTTTGGAAAAGTAGATATGATGTAGATGTATCATAGACACTCTCCCCCTCGTTGCTAGGCATCTCCGTGGATAAATCATTGTGTATGCATAGTTTTTTTTTCATGCAACGATTCCCAATAGTGGCATCCGAGCCAGGTCTATGCATAGATGATATGCATGAGTTGAACACAAAGAGTTGTGGCCGGTAATAGTCATATTGCTTATCACCAACGTCTTATTTTGATTCGGCGGTATTGTGGGATGAAGCGGCCCGGACCAACCTTACATGTCCACGCACATGAGACCGGTTCCACCGACTAACATGCAACTAGTTTTTGCATAAAGGTGGCTAGCGGGTGTCTATTTCTACTACTTTAGTTGAATCGAATTTGACTACGGCCGGTCCTTGAAGAAGGTTAAAACAACAAACTTGATGAAACACCGTTGTGGTTTTTGCCGTAGGTAAGAATGGTTCTTGCTCGAAGTGTCGGATCACGTGTTCCGGCAAAACCCTCAAGGTTCGAACACTGGGGTGCGCACGAAGATCTCCCCCTACCGATCCGCGTCCTAGCTTCGCTAAGATCTCAAGGACTAACTCGACGAACTCGCAACCCAAGGGACACAAGATTTATCTTTGGTTCAAAGCCAATTGCTAGGTGTAATACCCTACTCCAGTGTGTGGTGGTGGATTGCCTCTTGGGCTAAGGATGAACAGTTACTAGGGGAAGAATAGCCTCCTGAGGTTGAGGTGTTCTTGTGCTTGGTGTGTGGCTAGGGGATTGGCTAAAGATCGGATCGAGCTCCCCCTCTCCCTACTGTGGTGGCTAGTCCTATTTATAGAGGCCCTGGTCCTCTCCCCAAATATTGAGCGGGAAGGGAGCCAACAATGGCCAATTTCAAAGGGGACAGCTAGTACAGTTTATCCTGACAAAAGCAGTCTTCGCTTGCAAAAGGCTCTGGTGGTGACGCCGCCTTGGGCTCCATGATGACCTCCGTCTTGCTGTCCTGCTGGTCTTGGTCTCGTTGCTCCGATATGGAAACATTTGCTTGACGCCTCGGTACTCCTCGCCTGCGCTTGCTTGCTTAGCAGCAAAGAGGAAACAAGGACACTGTGCGTGCTGGCACCCGCCTGGCACCCGCCTGGCCTTGATCATCATGGCTCACGTCATGAGAGACTCGCGAGGTTTTCCTTGCCTTGATTTCTGCGCCCCTCGCGAGCCTACCTGGTGAGGCCGCTCCCAAGGAGGTCTTTTGTCGTCCGCCTCGCGAGGCTTGGCCCCTCGCGAGGTTCTTGAATGCTTGTTGGTGAAGATGGGTCGTACGGGCCCGCTCGCAGAGCCACGCCATGGGCCGCAGGAAGGCAAGTCTGGGGACCCCCATTCCCAGAACGCCGACAGTAGCCCTCTGGCCCAAGGCGCGCTCGAGCTTGGCTTCGAGGCGAAGCCAAAGGTCAAGTGCGGAGCACCGCGGGCCCCAACAACCTGCGGCCTTGGTCGACGCGTGGCGGTTGATTGGACGTGGGCGTCTCCGCTTCCCCACGCTGCCTCGGCAACTGCCCGACTTGACAAAAGGCTGGCGTGGACAACGCTTGTCTTCACTGCTTCCCTTTGCCTTGCTCAGATCCCCTTTCTTGTGCCCTGCCTCCGAAATCCTTAGATCTGCTTCCATCCCACACCGCATCAGCGACCAATGGTGTCGCGTAAGGTCAAGCCCTCCTCATTGCCGGCTTGGTACGAACAAGCGCTCGACGCGCCCAACGTCTCGGAGAAGTGCCTTGCTGCTGACGGCGGGGGAAAGCAACGAGAGGGGGATGACGGGGCTCTGGGTTGCCTTCGACGCGCCGGAGCCTGAGGGGAGTACTTTTTCCCCCTTCTTCATGAGTAGCATCGCTGTGGGGCTGGTTCCCCCCTTTTCTGACTTCTCCTACGAGGTCCTCGACCACTACGGGCTGCAAGCGCTGCATCTTCATCCCAACTCCATCCTTCTCTTATCCATCTTCGCCTACTATTGCGAGGCGTACCTCGGCGTGATGCTGTCCGTAGCTCTTCTGCGCCACTTCTTCTTCCTCCACATCAAGGAGGGTCACGCCTCCGGGTGTGCCAACTTCATCGCGGCCGGCAAGGCCAACTTGATCTCGAAGACATGGAAGAAAGCTGAAGGCTTCCGGAGCAAGTGGGCCATGATGGACGCTAAATGCGTCCACCCGCGCCTGACGCTGCCAACGGAGATGCCCAGTCCGACAAGGGATCGTCATGTGCGAAGCTCTCCGACGAGCGGGCGACATTGGTGCTGGAGTAGATGAAGACCGACCTGAAGCCGGGCAACGCGAAGGCGGCGAAGGTGACAGGGGCCATGCTCCTGAGGGAATTCCTGATGCTGTGTGTGGCCCCGCTTCAAGCCCGTACGCGCCCCCTGTGGGAGCTTGGGGATGAAGAGGACATGGTTCGCCTGAGCCCGAAGGCCTTGTCCGACGGAGAGCTGTCCGCGGTTCTCTGCCTCCTTGTTGGGGACGACCAGGAGTACTCGCCGAGCATCTTCACCCCCTTGTTTTGCCGTGAGGACAGGGCGCAAGTCGTGGCTTCCAGGCTGACTTTTGACGGGCGCGGGCTGGTGCCGCCGGTGCCTACCGGTGCCCCTGCTGTGCCGAAGCCAGTGGAGCTGTCCTCTGACGAGTCCCACAGGGAGGAAGAAGGGGAGGAGGAAGACTCAGATGTGACTCCCGAAGGGATGGGGGAGACCTCCCCCTTGAGCAAAGCTGACATCCTCCAAGCCCTGCCAGATGATGCCGAGGCCGACGCCCGCCAAGAGAAAGGGGAGCTGCCCGTTATCCCGACAAGGGGCAGGTCATCGTTGGTCTCCCAAGATGTTGCTCCTGCCTAGGCGCCGTCTGAAGATGCTTCCGGCCCTTCCGCTGCGCCGTTTTCTGCTCCCGGAGTCTGCGCGCCCACCCCTCAGGTCTCGAAGCTCTCAGGCTTCAAGCTCACGAACCGGAGGGTGGACTATAATGCTGTGGACCAGTAAGTGCTTGTGCTCCATCTTGTTCTTGCTTATACTGCCGCTTCCTAACGCTCGTCCTTGGTTGACCAGGCTGCCACCTTCGGCGAAGAAAAGGAAGGAGGATGCAGTGGCCACCCTGGGACTGAACCATTTGCAGCGGCCGCGCCCCCCTCCGTGGAGAAAGAAAACATCAGCTCTCGTACCTCTCCGGCCTTGTCGCCTCCGCGAAGCCTGGAGAGGCATCGTCCGGAGGAGTCAGCCCCCAAGGCCTCGGTGGCTCCGGAAGTGTCGGTGTCCGGCTCGGCTGCTGAGGTCCCACAGGCTCGGGAGCCCTTGGTCTCCCAGGCCCTAGTGATGACGTCGCCTCCTCCTCCCGCTGCGCCACTACACCCAGGTTCTTCTGCCTCCTCCGCTGTCTTGGAGCGTGCCCATTCGGAGATGGCCCAGCTGCTGGAAGATCTCCTGGGCGCGGACCTGCACCTGGTAGCCGGGTGCCTGGAGCTGGCCTCTAGCTGGCTTCACTCTGACTCGGCGGCTCGAGCGACGCTGAGCCAGGCTGCGACGGCCTCCGAGAAGGAAAAGCGGGCCGCCGCCCAAGCTGCGACCGATCGCGAGGCGGCGCCGAAGGACGCCGAGGCCGCCCATGGCCGCTGCCGAGCGCTAGAGGACGAGCTAAAGAATCTACGCGACCTGCACGCAGAAGAAGCTCGTGGCCGCCAGGCGAAGGGGGAGGAGATGAGGGCCCGGGAGGACGCCGTCAGGGACCGCGACGCCGAGCTGGGAGAGTTGGCGAAGGCGCAGGCCGCGGAGCGCGACTGGCTGGAGGAGTTGGAGCGGAAGGTGAAGGCGAAGGAGGTCGATCTTGACGCCAAGGCGAAGGTCCTGGCCGAAGACCGCGAGGCCTTCGCGCTTCTCGAGAAGAGGTCTCGCGTGACACTGAAGGCGCTCTACAAGAAGGGCTTGGAGAGGCCACTGACCACCGACGAGGACGGCCCCGCCAAGGTGCTTCCCTACTTGGTTGACACGCTCGAGGAGGTCGTGGCCGGCATTGGTCCCATGGTGGAGGGAGAATCTCGCGTTCTTTCCTCAGCCGCGCTAACGCGGGTCTTCAGCCACCTTCATCTTCGCGACCCTTCCGCCCGCCTTGACGAGCTGCTGGAGCCTATGGATGACGAGCGTTATGCGGCCGCCGCCATGGCCGTGAAGGGCCAGGTGGAGGCCCTGCTGAAGAAGTTCCGCGGCTTCGCGCCTTCGACCGGTGGTGTCCAGGGGTGACCTACGGCTGCTTTCCTGCTTCATTCCTGGAACATGCATCACGCCTCGTGAAGGCGTTTAAACTTGTGCTTGGTATTTGGGAGAACAATATGGTTTGTAATAATATTTTCTTTGAGATTTTGCGATTTTATTCCTATTTGCTTTATGTTCTACTTCTGCAGAGCCCGCCCACGCGCATACCTCAGCCACCGTTGGACCGACCGGAGACCAGGACGGACCCAAGGAGTGAGGGCTACGTGATTAGCTAGGCTCTGAGTCACGATGCTCAGAGTCCCTTGACGCGCAAACAGCTTATAGGAAGAAGACGCGAGGATAGATTTAGTGTTCTACGTCGGCAGGGCCCGACCACACACATACCTCAGCCGCCGTTGGACCGACCGGAGACCAGGACGGACCCAAGGTGTGAGGGGCTACATGACCAGTTAGGCTCCTGAGTCGCGATGCTCAGGAGTCCCCTTGTACATGCAAACACCCTCCATACCTTTGCCCTCGCCGAGGCTCGGCTTGGTAGGGGCGAGCGACGACCAGGTCCGAGGGACCTGGCTAGGGTAGCGTATGCTTGGGCGTGACCCGAGTGCAGCCCCCGTGCCCAGCCCCCTCGCACGACTCTCCCGTGGGGAGGGTGTTGCGGTGAGGCCGGACACTGAGCTCTGGGGCTCCCTGAGGTTGGTGCGGCCGTGAGGCCGCCCTCAGTTGTTTATCACCAGCGCGGAGCATAGTGCTTCCGCTTGTGCACGGGCATAGCCGCTCCTCGGCAGTGTCGACGGCCAGCGCGGAGCATGGTGCTTCCACTAGTATGTGGGAGGGGGACTCCCTACTATGGAGAGCCCCCGGGGCGTGTAGTGCCCCGCCCTGACACGTGGCCTGCATGGCAGGGCCAGACGAGGTGTGTCTGGGCACTCGTGAGTTAGCGCAGGACTCACGAGGCCCTACCTCAAGGTAGGTTGCACCCGGTCTTGGTTTATGTTCGCTGCGCTGGTCCTGCGAGGTGGTCAGACAGCCTGCGCCGAACGAATCTCCTGAGGTTATCGCGTGAGAAGGCCAAGCACCAACGGCCCCAGGAGGTGACGTGAACGGGGCCGGCCCGCCAGACAGAGCTCAGCCGTTGGATTTATCGACGCTGCAGGGACGGGCCCGAGCACAGACGCCGTGCTTAACCTACTCACGCGAAGGATCCTGAAGAAAGACGGCCGGCGCGCGGCTCCCATGGTGGGTGACGATCGAGCAGGTAATAGTCATAGGTAGATTAAGCATGGAAAGCAAACTGGCTTAAGTAAATGCAAGGAAGATACAGGCCACTGGGTCAGGCCCGAGCGGGTTGGGGATGATGCAGCCCGAGGGGGCACCCCCAGCAAGGTAAGCTAAAGACATAAAAAGGGATACATGCCACAGGGATGGACCCACGTGGCCCGGGAATGATGCAGCCCGGGGGGCGCTTCCAGCTAAATAAACTTGGAAAATGTCACCTGGTTCTGTTGATGAAGGGATGTTGGGGCAGCTGAAGGTACGTCGAGGAAGTATGAAGTGAAGGGTTCGCTCCTCACGAGCCACCGGGGCCTTGAGCCTCGGGAGGCTCTGGGGGTCCAGGCGGTTCCTTGAGGACCGTATCCATCTCCTTTAGGACGGCGTGGTGCCTGGCCTCCTGAGTCATCAGGGCACACCGCAAGTTGCGCTGATAGGCAGACGCCACGCTCAGCAGGGCAAAAGGCATGCGAACGTAGCTGTGCGGTGGACCCTCGCAGTGTCCCACGCGCGAAGGCCAGAAGAGCTCCTGAGATGCGGCCTTGTTGAGCCCTGGGACGTCGATGCAGATGCGCAGCCCGGCATCCTCGCCTGGATGGGGAGTTGCGCCTGGTGAGCGGCGGTCGCCACGCATGGCCCTTGCGTCTTGCAGTTCCTGAGTGGTCCTGGTGATGAACTTCTGAGCGGTGGGCGCTCCTCGCCCTGTGTTCTCCTGAGGGAAATGTGTCGTGAAGCACGCCTCCAAGTAGTGCCCGAGTGCCTCCCTTGTGATGTTGGCAAGGTCTGAGGCCCTCCAGAAGAGAGCCCCTGAGCCCTGCTCGAGAAGGCCGCTGGCACGCCTTCCTATGCGAGGGAGGGAGGCACTCCAAGCGCGGGCGGCGATCCTGACGAGGTTCTACTCGCGACGCCACCCTCCTGAGGTCTTGCGCGGAGCTGCTGCTTCTTCTTCTTGGGGGTGGCCTCAGGAGGGCACTCGCCCTTGCTGTCGGGGTGGTCGATTGCTGCAGCTTGGAAGGCACGCTCGAGGGAGCACAACGCGTCACTTTCTTTGCACGGGACCGTGATGATTCCGCCACTTCCTGGCATCTTGAGGACGTTGTAGCCATGGTGGGTCACTGCCATGAACTTGGCGAGGGCTGGATACCCAAGGATGGCGTTGTATAGTAGGCGAATGTGGGTGACGTCGAAGTTGATGCACTCGGTGCGGTAGTTGCTGCGTTCTCCGAAGGTGATGGGAAGGCGGGCATGCCCGATCAGGGTGGTGGAGCCCTCGGTCACTCCTGAGAAAGGCTTGGTAGGCTGAAGCTGGTCATAGGGCACTTGAAGGTTGTCAAATGTGTCGACGGACAAGACGTTAAGCCCTGCGCCGCCGTCGATGAGAGTCTTGGTGACTTGTACATTGCGGATGACGGGTGAACAAAGCATCAGGAGGGCGCCAGCGGTAGCCGCACACTTGAGTTGATCTGCCGAGCTGAAAGTGATGGCGCACTTGGACAATCTGAGCGGGCGCGTGGCCTCGAGCTTGGGGAGGACTGCATTCACCTCATGAGCAAACTGTTTGAAGATACGGTGAGAGGCTGGGGCTTGAGCTCCGCCTGTCGGTGTCAAAACCGGCGGATCTCGGGTAGGGGGTCCTGAACTGGGCGTCTAAGGCGGATGGTAACAGGAGGCGGGGGACACAATGTTTACCCAAGTTCGGGCCCTCTCGATGGAGGTAATACCCTACTTTCTGCTTGATTGATCTTGATGATATGAGTATTACAAGAGTTGAGCTACCACGAGATCGTAGAGGCTAAACCCTAGAAGCTAGCCTATGGTATGATTGTTGTCGTCCTACGGACTAAACCCTCTGGTTTATATAGACACCGAAGGGGGATAGGGTTACACAAAGTCGGTTACAAGGGAGGAGGTCTACATATCCGTATTGCCAAGCTAGCCTTCCATGCCAAGGAGAGTCCCATCCGGACAATGGACGAAGTCTTCAATCTTGTATCTTCATAGTCCAACAGTCCGGCCAAAGGATATAGTCCGGCTATCCGAGGACCCCTAATCCAGGACTCCCTCAGTAGCCCCTGAACCAGGCTTCAATGACGATGAGTCCGGCGCGCAGATTATCTTCGGCATTGCAAGGCGGGTTCCTCCTCCGAATACTCCATAGAAGATTTTGAACACAAGGATAGTGTCCGGCTCTGCAAAACAAATTCCACATACCAACGTAGAGAGAATAAAATTTCCACAAATCCAATCTGCCGACAACTTTTCAAAATGTGACGTACTGCCATGGTCTGGTCATGACGAACCATTTTTCTGAGCCTGCCACTGCACGTGTTGCGAGGCGGTTTTATTAGCACGTCCTATCAAAGCAGAGATCGTGTCCCTTTTTTCACGGGATTGTCGTCAATATGGGTATGGGTAACCCAATCATGCCTGTTGGTATGACTCCTCGATTTTAGGCAAGTCCCAAACGGCCACACGGAGGACACTTGATATTCATCCTCTTTATAAAGAGGCCTAGGCCTGTCCCCTTCTTCTCGCGCTCAATCGAATCCTTCCCCCACCTCGAGTTCCAACACCCAAGGCTCAGGCTAGGCGCTTCGGACCTACGATCATGTCTGGATCAATCCTTCAAGGTCGATGGGTGCCCTCCTCCGTCACAGAGGAGGACATCAAGAAGCTAGGTATTTGACCGGCGAAATCTCGCACAGGATGCCTGCTCAAGGGCAGGTCATTCCCCCTCCCGAACCTGGTGAGAGTGTCGTATTCGTCTCCCACTTCCTCCGAGGGCTAGGTTTCAGTCTAGATCCCTTTGTCGGAGGGCTCATGTTCTACTACGGGCTCGATTTCCATGATCTGGCTCCAAATTCCATCCTTCACATATCGTCGTTCATCGTCGTGTGTGAAGCCTTCCTCCACATTACCCCACACTTCGGCTTATGGCTCAAGACCTTCAATGTGAAGCCGAAGATGATTGAGGGGCGACACGCAGAGTGCGGAGGTGCCGTAATAAGCAAAGGCACCGATGTTCCATGGCCAAAGGGTTCCTTCCCGGAGGTGTCCAGTTTATGGCAACGGGAGTGGTTTTATATCACAGCTCCCCGGGGTACTAAGTGGGTAGCCGCCCCTGCCTTGCGCTCGGGCCCCCCGCCACAACTGGCGTCATGGGTCAACAAGGGTCTGGACTGGGGGCCAGTAAATGATGTGCCGACATTGCAGAGTCGCATCCGAGATCTCCACGAGAGAGATGTCAGCCTTGTTAAGGTAACGCAAGTTATGCTAGTTCGTCGAGCCCTTCCTTGCAAACGTCAACCTTTCCGTATGTGGGAGTTCAACCCGGAAGGACCGCAAACTATTCAGCACTTCTTTGGCCTGACGCTCGAAGAGATGTACAGATCGTCCTTCAGATCACAAATAGAGTGTCCGGACACCTCCGAGGATGCGGGTCTGAACTGCAATCGTCCAGACACTCAAGTAAGTAATTCTGTGGCTGAACATGCTGTCTTTTAATTTATCACAACATCATTCTGAAAAGTCGCCTTTTGACCAGGACTGGATAAAAAAGGCAAAGATGATCAGGTGTCCGGCCCCCCTTCCTGAGGGCTCACCGGATCCTGTAGTAGCCAGGATGCTTGAGCTTGCGCCTTATCAAGCGCCATCAGGGGAAGGTAAAGGAAGGAACAAAGAAGCCGAGAGAGAGCCTCACTCACTATTCATCCAAACCGGGGGAATTAGTGCCTCCGCGAAGTAGGATAACCGGGGGAAATAATCTAAAATTCCCCCCCCCCCCCGGGGGAAGGAAGAGGACCGCCTCTGAAGACTTGGAGTAATGGTCTCCAAGCGAGGGAAGAATACTTTGTCGGAGGGTCCTACCCCGGAGGGCATCCTTACCGCACAGTACCCACAAGGGGACCAACCCTCTACCGAGTTGTAAGTAAATGAAAGTACTTTATAGTAAATATATCCTGCTTCGTTTCCGAGAACGATAACCGAGGCGTGTGTCTTGTAGTTCGGATCGTAGCCCTTCTCGACAGAGTTTGTCTTCGGGGGATCTTCTTCCGGAGATGATGGAGAGCGAAACACCTCCCCGTGCCTCCCCGACTCGTGAAGCGGGCGACCCTGAGGTGTCGTCACGGAGGATTTCTCCTGATCTGCCAAGGCCAGAAGGTAAACCTTCGGCCAACCGAAGTCCATGGTATTCGGCTCCTAAGGAGAGCCACAGAAAGAGTCCGGAACCGTCCGGTGTGCGATCGGACGCACTGATGAATCTTCTGGAGCAAGCGGTTGTCTCGGAAACGCATTGTGCACTAAGGCACGGTGGTTGAGAGGTTTCATCTGCCGAAAGCGGGTTGCATGAAGCTTTTATGAGTCTGCTGAAAGGCTTTGAGGTACGTGAAGTAATATATATTTTTTGGACAATACTGCACACGCTAGGTGTGGCCTATGCAGATAGTAGCCCCTGAGACTCTGGTTGCTGTCGAAAAAGACGGCAAATAGAGGATCGTAGTCCCAGGTAATAACCGTGTTGCTTTCATGGGCAGGTGGCTGCGGGTCTGGTGGCTGGCCAGACTGATGAGTTTGCGAACTGAAGCGGCAACTTGATGCGGCAGATGCCGACATTGTGCTTGTAAACTAGCGGCTTGACGAGGCACAGGGTATGTATTCTCCTAGGATCAATACATATTAAGAGGAGCATGATGCTAGTATCTGTAATATGCTATGACTGCAGATAGAGCTGTCGCCGTGGAGACCCTTCGGGCAGAACTTGCCCGAGCCAAGGAACAAGCCAGGAAGAGTGATGTGGCCGCCCTAAAGGCGGTCGAAGGGCTAAGAGCCGAACAGGCTACCCATTTCCAGAGCAAAGATAAAATAGCCAAGATGGCTATTGAGCTGAAAGATGCCGCCGAAAGGTATGAGCTTCTTGAAAAGGAAAGCCAAGCGAAGGCGGCAGAACTGAAGGAGGCCATGGAAGCAGCCAAGGAAACCTGCTCGCAAATCAGAGCGGTGAAGGAGGAAATCCGTCAAGCCGGAGATATTGCGGCTGGGAAGCCCTTTTTGTTGCGGACGAGGTTTGGAGACCCAAAGTATGCCCCTCTGTAGGATCGAAAGTATGTCTAGAGGGGGGTGATTAGACTACTTGACCAAATAAAAGTCCAGCCTTTTCCCAATTTTAGTTCTTGGCAGATTTTCGCAACTTTAGAACAAGTCAAGCAATCTTAACACAATTCAATCAAGCATGCAAAGAGTAACGGTTGCGCGAGTCCACAGAGGGCTCCACCCACGAAGGGTCCACAAAGAAGCAACCTTGTCTATCCCACCATGGCCATCGCCCACGAAGGACTTGCCTCACTGGCGGTAGATCTTCATGAAGTAGGTGATCTCCTTGCCCTTACAAACTCCTTGGTTCAACTCCACAATCTTGTCAGAGGCTCCCAAGTGACATCTGGCCAATCTAGGAGACACCACTCTCCAAGAAGTAACAAATGGTGTGTTGATGATGAACTCCTTGCTCTTGTGCTTCAAATGATAGTCTCCCCAACACCCAACTCTCTCTCACAGCATTTGGATTTTGTGGAAAGAAGATTTGAGTGGAAAGCAACTTGGGGAAGGCTAGAGATCAAGATTCATATGGTAGGAGTGGAATATCTTGGCCTCAACACATGTGTAGGTGGTTCTCTCTCAGAAAATGTGTATTGGAAGTGTAGGTTCATTCTGATGGCTCTCTCCACGAATGAAGAGGAGGTGGAAGGGTATATATAGCCTCCACACAAAATCTAACCATTACACACAACTTGCCAAACTCGGTCGGACCAATTCAGCAAATCTAATGACCGTTAGGATTTTCGGTGGGACCGACGTGCAACTCGGTAGGACCGAGACGTTACGAAGGGAAACAGAGAGATTACAATCCCATCTCGGTGAGATCGAGATCCCTATCGGTGAAACCGATTTGCCTAGGGTTTGTGACAGTGGCTATGACATCTGAACTCGGTGGCGCCGGATGGAAAGAATCGATGGGGCCGAGTCTGACTTTTGGTTTAGGTCATATGTGGATGTGAGAAAGTAGTTGAGGGCATTGGAGCATATCACTAAGCATTTTGAGCAAGCAAGCCATTAAGCAACACCTCATCCCTCCTTGATAGTATTGGCTTTTCCTATAGACTCAATGTGATCTTGGATCACTAAAATAGAAAACATAGAGTCTTGAGCTTTAAGCTTGAGCCAATCCCTTTGTCCTTATCATTTTGAGGGGTCCACTTTTCTCATCCATGCCATGCCAATCATTGAGCTTTCCTGAAATATTAGTCTTGAAATTGTGTTAGATCAATGAGCTATATGTTGTTAGGAATTACCAAAACCACCTAGGGATAGTTGCACTTTCACCCTCCGGATAAATTATGGAGTTCTGCAGACGCGTACTTGGATTTAGCAGCGAGCACCGCTTATGCAACCAAGTTTTTCAAAGATCAGAAGGATCATGTAGTGGAAAGGTTGTTCTGGTCACAGTTCCGCACTCCAACGCGTCCGCTCCTGTTAAATGAACAAATGGCCGAGTGGGCCAAGCTCCATAGGTTGTCTGGACTTGCTATGAGGTCCGTCGTGGATCACCTTTGGCCGGGGGGACCGAGGCCGAATAGTTATTTTGGCCTAGTGGAACAATTCCTTGGTGTTGTGCCGCATATCGACGCTGTGAAGAGGTCGGCGTGCATAGAGGGTGCGCGGATGGCTCTTGCCCGTGTCAAGACGTACTGGGCAGAGATGGAAGCCACCACTATTGCATCCCAGAGTTCGGCGGTAGGCCGGGTATCGGCCGAGCACTATTTTGAGGAAGTCTTAGAAGGCGCTCGTGTAATAGAGGCTCAGTGCTCGAAGCATATCATGTTCTAGTGACATGTATCTCAATTGTAAGAACAATGCTTATTAAATTATAAAGGATGTGTTTATCCTTTTGCCTGAAAGTATTATGATGCCTCCTGTGCGGCCGTTTATGTATATATGTATATAACCTGAAAGTTTGTAGTCGCCGGTTTCAAATTTACGCATATAATGCGGGGTGTTCGCAAAAACGCCAGATTCACACTTGATACTACGCCTTGGTCCATTGAGGAGGTGATAAGCGCGTGACGAGGCAATCAGACTATATTGCTTTAACACTTTCACTTAGCCATAGGAGTTTGACGGTGGGACTACTATATAGCCCCTGGTACCTCCGTGCTCATCTGAATACGGGGCGCGTACATACATGACCGGGAAACGGCCCTTCGTTAATGCGGAGGAATCCCGAAGATTCCGCTAAGTCATCGAGTGGTTGACCAGTCTCGCGCTTTATCATGACAGTCAATTTTTCGGCTTTCTCTACTGAGGTGCTCGTCCGGATGAACCAGGGCACAATTGCAGTAGTTCTCCCGGCGCCACCTTAGCCGATAGATCGGAACGTAAGGTAGCAAAACATGGGAGCCGGGCAAACCCAACATTTGACCAAAGACATGATTCGGAGCTTATGCATATAAGGCCAAACTTGCGACGTCGAACACTCCCTAAGGTATTCGGTCTTTACAACATATACCGGGCTGAATAACGCCCTTGATGATGATCCCTGAGTGTCCAGGTACGTGCATCGTTCTGACATGGAGAAATGCCAATAACGTCAGCATCGCTCTCGGTTATGCTGAGTATCCGGAGGGTGTGAAGCAACAAGAGACAGTAAAAAAGGTTTACGCAGGGTCTTAATCTAAAAAGAAACCTTTGAGCGGGGCCCTGCTACACGTCTGCGCTTGTGTCTCCGTTGTGTCATATCCTGGAAGGGTGTAGCACGATTACCATCTGTAAAAGAGAAGGACTTAGGTGAAAGTTGTCGTGCGAAAAAATTGGTTATTCTCAATAAACCATTAGAAATCAAGATAATTAAGGTCGAGCCGAACTGTAGTCCTTTTACATGCGGGAAGCCCCTGGTACTGCCTATGAGGGTAAATCCATCGAACCAATCTTAGGTATATCTAAGATGTTACAGCTAGTGATGTGCCGGACTCGTCTAACCGTGTCCGCGGTCTTGACGACCGATCATTTATTCTGGTTGGAGAGGCCGTTTAGTGTTCGGCTGCTAAAGCCGCCACAGTTCTTCCGTCCATAAGGAACGCTCGATATTTCTGCTAATTGTGATAATGCCACGTGGACCGGGCATCTTGAGCTTAAGAGAAGCGTAATGCAGTACTGCATTAAAACAAGCAAAAGCAGCTCTTCCGAGTAGTGCTTGATAGCCACTTCGGAATGGAGCAATGTCGAAGGTTAACTTTACGCTTCGGGAGTTGTCTGGAGAACCGAATACAACCTCTAGTACTAGAGAGCCCGTGTAGCGAGCCTCTGAGCCTGGTATTACTCCTTAAAGGTAGTATTACTGTGGATGATTTTTGTCGGGTCTATCCCCATTTTGCGGACTGTGTCCTGATATATCAGAGTAAGACTACTGCCGCCGTCCATAAGGACTCGTGTGAGATGGTATCCATTTATTATTGGGTCTAACATCAAGGCAACCGATCCTCCGTGCCGGATACCTGTCAGGTGATCCCTGCGACCAAAAGTGATCGGGTAGGCCAACCAGGGGTTGAACTTAGGGGTGACGGGCTCTACGGCGCGTGTGTCTCGGAGTGCATGTTTGCTTCTCCTCTTCGTCACGTGGATCATGTTCGTTGTTTTCACCTCTGGTGGGAATTTTTTTCTGTCCCCCAGTGCTTGCTGGCGAGGCTCGTCCTCGTCTTCACTTGGTGCCTCCCTCCCCTTGTGTTCGGCGTTTAGCTTACCGACCTGCTTGAAGACCAAGCATTCTCTGTGGGTGTGATTTGAAGGTTTATTGGGGGTGCTGAAAGTGCGTTATATCGACTAGAGGGGGGGTGAATAGGCGATGTTTATGAATTCTTCACTGAGGAATTTGCCGATGAGGAAATTCCTTAGCGAAGAACTACTTGCAATGGAATAAGTACTTTCGTAAGTAAGCATAACAGAATACGTGCATGGTCATCATGATGAAATGAAGACAATCACAGAGTACGTAAAGCGTAATCACAGGATAACACAAGATGAAGACAAACAGATCAAGAAATTGAACCGAGGAAATTGAGAAAGTCTTGACCAAAGTCTTCAAACACAGATATGAACAAACACTCAACACAAAGAATGAGGAAATGGAAGAGTTGAGGAAATAGAACCGATAAGCTTGGTGAAGACAATGATTTGGTAGACCAGTTCCAAGCTGCTGTCTCGGTTGTAATGCGTCTGGTTGGAGCGGCCGAGTATTTAAACTCGAGGACACACAGTCCGGACACCCAGCTTGTCGAAAGCACGCAGCTCAGGACACCAAGTCCTCACTGTATTCTCCTTGAACTAAGGTCACACAGACCTCGTCCAATCACTCGTGGTAAGTCTTCACGCGACTTCCAAACCTTCACAGACTACGTCACTCGGCGATCCACAATTCCTCTTGGATGCTCTAGACCATGACGCCTAACCGTCTGGAAGAAGAACAGTCTTCAAAGGTAACACGCGTTGGATCCACGCAGGATCAATCTCTTCAGTGATGCTCAATCACTTTGGTTTTGTAGGTGTTTGGTTTCGGGTTTTCCTCACTCAATGATTTTCGCTCAAAGTCCTCGGAGGATGGGATGCTCTCAAATGACAAGTGTCAGTTTCTCTCGGAGCAGCCAACCAGCTAGTGGTTGTAGGGGGCAGCTATTTATAGCCTAGGGAGCAGCCCGACATGATAAGACATAAATGACCTTCAATGATATGACCGTTATGTGGATAAGATATTTTGGGACAGTCATGCCAGAAGACAAAGAACGGTCGGAAATTTGACTCTCAAATTCCTCAGGGCTATCATGTTCCTCACTGTGTAGGCAATTCACACTGGCGAATTCCTTACTCCTCAGTCAGAACAAATTCCTCAGCGACGAGAAGAACTTCACCTCTATCACTAAAGAAATTGACTGAACTGTATGAGATTTCCAAAGGCTTCACTCGAAGGGATTGGTAGGTGTAGGATTTTGAGTTGAGCATCACATGGAAATTTTCCTTAGTATTTCCTCGACCCCCTTTAACAAAGACGGTGTTTCCTATGACTCAAGAAAGAGAAAATGAAACTACGAAAACAAAAGTCTTCACGCTTCATGTTCCTCAAATGAATACCAAGTCTTCAAGGTCACACCAATTTCTTCACTTTCAAAGTCTTCAGAATACCAAAGTCTTCAGTCGAAGAACTTCATTTTTAGGGGTCGACTTTCTCTATAAATATCAAACTCCTCATAGACTTATAGACCTGTGTACACTCATAAACACATTAGTCCCTTAACCTATAAGTCTTCAATACACCAAAATCACTAAGGGCACTAGATGCACTTACAATCTCCCCTTTTGGTGATTGATGACAATATAGGTTAAGTTTTCAACGGGGATAAACATATGAAGTGTAAATACTGATATTGAGGAATTTGATTGCAAGATATGAAGAACTCCCCCTGAAGATGTGCATAGTGAGGAATTTGCTTTTGATGCAATGCACATTTGAAGAGTTGAATCATGGAGATCTCCCCCTATATCTTGTAATTCATACACGCATTTGACATATAATATGAAGAATTTGAAATGCATGATGAAATATGGTGACTGATGTAATTCAGCATGCGTGTATTAACATATAGCGAGGAATAAGCATGCAGAGGAACACATCAAAAGTATCAGAGCACCATCGGGTTTAAGATTACAACTCGATCCAATAAAGTATCAGAAGAGCGAGAGTTGTAACTTAGTAAAAAAACACCCATATAATAGACCCGCTTGAAGACTAACTCAACTTTCTCCCCCTTTGTCATCGAATGACTAAAAGGATCGAAACTGAGGACTAACGCCCCTGAAGAATATCAAGTTGATGGAGGAGCGCCAGCAGCCGGAGTCGATTGGCGTAGTAGGGCCTGCCGCTTGTCGTCCAAGTCTTCATTTTCATCAGTGTCGCGCGATGAAGAATAGGAGCTGGCCACCAATGAAGGAACCTTGAACTTCTTGAATTTCTTCGGTGGAGGTGCAGACCAGTCAAATTCTTCCTTCAGACCCATTTTCTTCAGATCTTCTTCGCTGTAGACATGAGATAGAACAGCCCAGGTACGGTTGAAGGTTTCATGGAGGTAGTATTGGTTTTTCTTCACTGCATTGTGTGTTGAGGTCATGTTGTGAAGAATTGAACCAAAGTGACGCTTGACCCATTTATGATTGCGATCAACTTTCTGATGAAGATTGAGGAGTAACTCACGATCAGTCATCATCCTGGGTGCTGTGGCTTGAGGATTTTCCTTGGCAGAGTTGTTGGCAGCAGAGTCATGTGTGGCAGAGTCATCATTGGTGGAGTAGGATGGAGCCTTGCGAAATTGACCATCCAATGGACGAATGCCTTCATCTATCACAGCAGTTTCCTTGCCTTTGTCATCAGCTGAGGAAAATGTCCGTTTGAGGACTTCAATTGGAGGCAAGTAGCTGCAGTGGTTCGGAGTATCAGCCTTGTAATTGAGTGAAGACCTTGTCCTGATGAACCTCATAATCCATGGTGCATAAGGCTTCAGCTCAAATGGTGACATAGCAATATTCGCCAGAGTCCTCATGAAGAAATCATGGAACTTGACCGGAACGCCATGAATGATGTTGAAAAGCATATTCTTCATGATGCCAACAACCTCTTCATCATTTGAGTCGTGGCCTTTGATAGGACTCATTGTCTTCGTCAGAATGCGATAGACAGTCCGAGGCACGTACAGTAATTCCTTGACGAGGAATTTGGTTCGTGGGGCCTGCCCTGGCTTCAAAGGCTTCATCAGCACTTGCATGTAATGATTTTTAAGCTCAAGTTCATTGTAGACGCAACGAGCACCATCAAGGGGAGGACTAAGTGGGAGGGCACGAAGCAATTCAGTTGCTGGTGCCTTGTAGTGAGTATTTTCAGACATCCAGTCCAGCACCCATGAGTTCACATCTTCAGAATTTCCTGTGATGTGCGGCGCATAGAATTGAAGAATGAGTTCTTCATTCCAATCACAGATGTCAGTGCAGAAATTCAGCAATCCAGCATCGTGAAGAACACTGAGGACTGGCTCGAAGCCTGGCAGAGATTCCATGTCCACGTGAGGAATGTGTGCATGATCGAAGAATTTGTCTTTGTCGAATAGCACAGAGGAATAAAAGTTGGCTTGACTAGCAGTCCGTAAACGCCTCTTCCTTATGCGAAAGCGTAATCATAAGGGTTGTAATCAATGAAGAAAACATGCTCGCCAAAGAAGTCTTCAGCCTTGAACTTTTGCTTGCGCGAGAATGGATCCTTTGGTTTTGACAGAGGAGTGTCAGTGAGTTGCATCACTACCTCAGGAATCACAATCTCAGGTTCTTCAGGCTGAGGATTTTCTGGTTCCTCTTCATTTGCAGTCTGCGTGTTCAGAGGATCAGCAGCAGCAGGTTCTTTAGCACTAGTGGCTGGAATTTCTTCATGCACAAACGAGGTGGGATGAGTTTCTTCAGAGCCCAGTTGAACAGTTGGTGCAGGGGACAGAGGTATATGTTGTATTGGGGTGAAGAGTGGAGAATTGGGATGCTGACTTTCCCAAAAGTCATCATTCATCACAGGCGTAGTGCATCCAATATCCACGTCTTCATCTTCAATTTCTTCAACACCAGCCTCTTCAGCTGTGAACTGAGGCATAGGTGAGGAAATGATTGGTGTTGAAGGGATCGCATCCACTTCAATTTCTTCATCAATCTGCTCTGACGAAGCAGCAGAATGATTTTCTTCATCAGATCTGCTAGGGATCACATATTCTTCACCAAAAGGAACAAGGTCCTTTGATGGCATGGTGGAAATTGGAATAACATCAATTGGATTTTCAAACGAGCTGGTCATAGGCTTCATTTTCTTCGGGGCTGAAGAATTTGACGCAGCTGATGCTTTCCTTTTCTTCACTGCAGCTCGCTTTGCAGCCTTGGTCTTCTTCACATCTGATGCAGATGGAAGGATAGGAGTTGGTGTAGGTGCGGGAGGAGCTGAGGAACTTGTCTGAATTTCCTCGGTAAGAATCGATGCTTGCCACTGATTTCTTGGGCTTTCTTCAGCGCACCACTAGTGGATGCCCCGGCAATTTCTTCAAATGGTGGAATGGAGTCATCAGCCCTGGAACTAGCATTTTCTTCAATAGGATGAAAATCATCAGCGGTGCTGGCATGTTCTTCAGTAGGCTGAGCAGAGGCTCCAGCCTGAGGAACTTCTTGTTGCGTTGGAGCTGCAACATTGGTGAACTTCTTAGTCAGGTTGACAAATCTGACTTTGGCTCCTTGCCAATCAGCATAATAAGCATCAAAGTCATCGCCGGGGGCTTTGATTTTAGACTGGATCTTGAGGAGTTCATCAGTTGTCATTCTAACAACATTTTTCCTCAGGAACTTCTCTTTCCTGAATTGAGCCTTCTTGATCTGCCTAGCCTTCTCAAATTTCCATTTATCTTCAGTGATGAAATGGGTCAGCATGTGACTTTGTCCAGGAGTCAAATGAAAATCAGGCATAGGGGTGTCTGGATCCTTGTGCCAGAGATCAATGTACTCGAGGATCGCCCTTGGATCCAAAAGCAGTGGCACAGGTGTGCCTTTGGCTCTAGCGGCCCTTTCTTGTCATCTCTCGATGATTTCTGCAAGTTCATCATCATCAGCTTCATCGTCAGATGGCACTTGGAAGGCAACCTGTTTCTTCTTCGGACTTAGCCGAGGACCTCGTCCAGCAGTTGCCTTGGTCTTTAGCAGAGTGGGGCCTGATGAAGAATTTGGTGCAGCTGAGGAACTCGCTGAGACACCAGAGGCAATAGAGATGCCTGCAGTCCTTTGGCACGTGGCCAGATGCACAGGTGCTGAGGACTTTGGAGGAGCTGCTGAGGACTTTTGAGGAGGAGCTGAAGATTTGGGAGGAGCAGGAGCAGCATGAGGAACTGGCCGTGAGGGCTTTGAAGATTCTGGCCGTGAGGGCATTGCTGAGGAATTTGGCCATGAGGGCACAGCTGTTGAAGCACTTGGCTTGTGTGCGGGCTTCTTTGCCATAGATTTTCTTGGCTTGACAGAGGCCTTAGTGGAAGCAGCAGCAGCAGAGTCTTCATTGAATTTCCTCACTGCTTCTTTTGCTTGTCTCGCCAACTTGGCTTGGCGCTTGGCCCATTCTTCAGGAAAATCTTCACCACGCTTGATGCTGGTGGGGTCACCTTCTTGGCCAGGTGCCAATGGAGCTCTTGGGCATGGAGGATTAAGTGCGAATTTCTTCATATACTTTGGAGTAACATACTGCATTCTCCATTCTCTTGCCCATCTCCTTTCAATCCTCTGTATGCGCACCTTGTGCTGATTTTTGTTCTCCTTTCCGAACTTGGCTTCATCAAGTGTGCAATAGTCAGCATAGATATCCTCAGGTATTTCAAAGACAGTCATGACCTCAGGCCTCTTTCCTCCTTTCTGTGGCTTCTTACCGTCTGTCATATTCTTCAGTTGAGGAATTTGAACAATCGAATTCTCTGAAGTAGTATGCAACTTTTCTTCAAGGAACGCTGCAAATGAGTTAAGTTGATGAGAACCTAGTGATTCAAAGAATGGACATGAGTACCTGTGAACAGAGTATAGTTGCGAGGAATTTGGAGAGGTCATATGCGTTCTCAGAAGGTTTTTCAAAAAGAACAAGTTTGAGGAATTTGACCAGATGAGCCTTGAAGAATTTCACTAAGCGTTCTTTGTCTTAGGTTCCAGAGTTGTATAGATCGAAGATCCACACAATTGAGGAATCTTGAAGAAAAATGATGCTTAGAGAAACGAATCAAGAACAGATGACTAGTGAGGTGTTTTGTGTGTGAGGATTTGAAGAATAAAACACCTTTGAAGATTTTGAAGAGAAACTTTGGATCAAAGAGGGCAGTAAAAGTAACTTTTAATTACCCTGGATGAAGAACACGACGAACTGAGAAGTGTAGATTTGAAGCTCGTCAGTTCAGATCTTCCACGCCCTAACTCGGCGGAGGAAGACAGCTACGATGGCGGCGGAGTGAAAATTTCCGCGGCCGACGCGAGTACGACGGTGACGAGGTCGAGGCAGTGAAGCTCTTCCTCACCGGCGACGATGGAGTAGCGGCGGCGCTAGGGTTTGAGAAGCTCGAGCGAGAGAGAGAGCGGTCGAGCGGAGTAAAATAAGTGAGGAAGGGGAGAGGGGTATTTATAGCCACGGTGAAAAATTGTTCGCCCGAAGATTTAGGACGAACATGCCCCTGACCCTTCTCATTCGCTTGACATGTGTCACCCACGTACTGGAAAGTGGAGATAGTGTTAGATCGTGGGTGAATAGATAAGTCTATCGTGGGATGCGGAACGGTTTGAGTGGCAAAACCGAAAATTTGGATAAGATTAGTTTTAAAGTTTTGTTCGCAATTTCTTCAGCTGACAAGGACACAGTGAAGATTTTGAACGAGTTTCAAATAGAACGCACATGAAGAATTTGTGAATAGATTGGGTTGAGTATAGCATAGAGGGGAAGGGTCCGATCACATTCACTTAGCAGAAAATGCAACTTGAAGAAATAGCCATAAGTGAATGATGTAGAGGACATAAACCCATATATATATATATATATCACCCTGGGTGAGGAATAGTTATTCTTCACCCACCTCTATTTCAACATCTATGCACCGTAATTTTACGTTCCGTAAATTTTATCTTATTTTAGACATAAAAAGAGAATGTAAGAAAACCTATAATCGTCGTAAAAATATTTTATGTTCCGTAAAATTACAAATGTAAAAACATAGTGTAAAATGTACATAAAATACAATTTTTGACCTATATTTTTTATGACAAATTTTATGCAGTAAATCAGTATGAATGTAACTATTTGTATTTGAAATGTAATTTATATTTATGAAATGATCGTAAGATTACCTCGGGTGAAGAATAAATTATTCTGCACCCTGGGTGATGAATAGTAACACTATATATATATATATATATATATATATATATATATAGCCAATGAATAAAAACGACGGAAACAGTGAAGATTTTGCAAAGTTGAAGAATTTGAAAAACTGAAGAATTTCGAAAACTGAGGAAAAACTCAAATTGAAGATTTTCAACTTTGGTGGTGGCGTGACCCAATCGTATAAGAATGATGATTTGGACACCGCTGCATAATTGTCGTAGGGTTCGAGAATCAAATTCTTCATTAATTTCTTCACACTTAGAGTGTTATTCTTCATTGATTGAAGAAAAATGTTTCTTCATGTGTTGTACATCTAAGTCATCAATTTTGCATAAGTGTCGGATGTGTGTCCTTTTCAAAGAACATTCAAGATTCTAAGATATTTAGCTCACACCGCAACTTGCTAAATCTCTTCTCATCCAAGGGCTTTGTGAAGATATCGGCTAGCTGTTCTTCAGTCTTCACATGATCAATAAAGATGTCGCCCTTCAACACATGATCGCGAAGAAAATGATGACGAATCTGAATGTGCTTTAACTTTGAGTGCTGAACTGGGTTGTGAGCAATCTTGATGGCACTTTCCTTGTCACAGTAGAGAGGCACATTCTTCACGTTGATGCCGTAGTCCTTGAGAGTTTGCTTCATCCACAGTAATTGAGCACAACAAGAACCAGCAGCAATGTACTCAGCTTCTGCAGTATACAGTGATACGCAGTTCTGTTTCTTCGAGGACCAACAGACTAAAGATCGTCCGAGGAAATGACAAGTACCAGATGTTGACTTGCGGTCCACACTATCACCAGCATAGTCAGAGTCAGAATATCCGATGAGATCAAAAGTAGAGCCCTTTGGGGTACCATAATCCTAGTGTTGGTGTGTGAGCTAGATATCGAAGAATATGCTTCGGCCTTTATGGTGTGATTCCTTCGGTGCAGCTTGAAATCGGGCACACATGAAAACACTAAGCATTATATCTGGCCTAGATGCACATAAGTACAATAAAGAACCAATCATGGAGCGGTATACCTTGTGATCAAAGTCAATACCATTTTCATCGATTGCATAGATGGCCATTTGTGGGCATTGGACTTTGCAATCTTGCATGCGAATTTCCTCGTAACATCCTTGAGGTATTTCTCTGAGATATGAATATGCCATTCTTGTTGTTGACGAATTTGAAGACCTAAGAAGAATTTCAACTCTCCCATCATAGACAGTTGATATTCTTCACTCATCATATAGGCAAATTCATCACTATAACGTTGGTCAGTACAGCCAAAGATAATATCATCAACGTATATTTGGCACACAAACAGTTCACCATCATAAGATTTAGTAAAGAGAGTAGGGTCGAGTGAACCGGTTGTGAAGCCATTCTTCACGAAGAATTCCTTCAAAGTATCATACCACGCCCGAGGGGCTTGCTTGAGGCCATAGAGGGCCTTGTTGAGTCTGAAGACTTTGTCGAGATTCTTTGGATCTTCAAAACACAGGGGTTGAGCAACATATACTTCTTCCTCAAGCTTACCATTGAGGAATGCACTTTTCACATCCATTTGATATAAAGTGATATCATGATGGTTAGCATAAGCAAGTAATATGTGAATAGCCACAAGTCTAGCAACAGGTGCAAAAGTTTCATCGAAATCAATTCCTTCAACCTGTGTGTAGCCTTGAGCTACAAGTCGTGCCTTATTCCTCACTACAAGGCCATTTTCATATTGTTTGTTGTGGTAGATCCACTTTGTGCCAATGATATTATGCTTGCGAGGATCTCGACGTTTGACCGCCTCCAGACATTGTTGAGCTCGAACTGATGTAATTCTTCTTGCATGGCCTGAATCCACTGCGGCTCCAGAAATGCTTCATCTACCATAGTGGGCTCTGTGATAGAGACAAAAGCATAGTGCCCACAAAAGTTAGATAAATATGAAGCTTTTGAGCGTGTGAGAGGACCTGGTGCTTCAATGTCATCAATGATCTTGTCAACTTGCACTTCTTTTGCAACGCGAGGATGAGCTGGTTGTCGTCGAGGAATTTGATCAGCATTTTCTTCAGCACCATTTTCTTCAGCATTATCTTAAGGTGCATCAGCTCGACGTTCTTCACATTCTGGAATGAATTCTTCAGCAGATTCTTCAAGAGGGAATGACATCCTCGATCGCCTTGAACTTGATAGAATCCTCAGGTGTTGGTTCATCTATCACAGAAGGTAGGTGCTCTCTTTGCGAGCCATTAGTCTCATCGAACCGCACATCTACAGTTTCAACAACCTTGTGAAGAGCGTTGTTGAAGACTCTGTAGGTGTGCGAGTCCTTTACGTAACCAAGCATAAAACCTTCATGTGCTTTCGGTGCAAATTTAGCATTGTGATGAGGATCTCTAATCCAACATTTAGCACCGAAGACTTTGAAATAACTCACATTGGGTTTCTTGTCAGTGAGGAGTTCATAGGCAGTCTTCTTGAAGAATTTGTGAAGATTTACTCTGTTGACGATGTGGCACATAGTATCAATTGCATCAATCCAAAAACGACGAGGCGTTTTGTATTCATCAAGCATAGTGCGAGCCATCTCAACAAGAGTTCTGTTCTTGCGCTCCACGACGCCATTTTGCTGAGTATAGGGAGCAGATAACTCATGAGTAATACCAAGTTCATCAAGATCATCATCAAGACCGGAATTCTTGAACTCGGTTCCATTGTCACTCCTGATGTGCTTGATTTTCACACCAAAGTTGGTTGAAGCCCTCGAGGAAAATCGTTTGAAGACTTCCTGCACTTCATGTTTGTAAGTAACTATGTGTACCCATGTGTAACGAGAGTAATCATCAACAATAACAAAGCCATATAGAGATGCATCATTATTGACTGCTGAGTAATGATTAGGACCAAAGAGGTCCATGTGAAGCAATTCGAACGGTCGAGTAGTGGTCATGATAGTCTTCGCTGGATGCTTGGCCTTGGTCATTTTTCCAGCTTCACAAGCTCCACACAGTTGATCCTTGAGACATTTGACATTCTCAATGCCAATGACATGCTTCTTCTTCGCAAGCGTGTGCAAATTTCTCATGCCTGCGTGACCAAGTCGTCAATGCCATAGCCAGCCTTTTGAAGCTTTTGCAAGTAGGCACACGGCTGGTTGTGGTCACAGAGAGAAATCAACAATATACAAATCTCCTCTCCTAAAGCCTTCAAGACTTTGGAATTGTCGACTTCCATAATCACAACACAACGATACTTGCCAAAGACAACAACCATATCAAGATCACAAAGCATTGAGATCGACATGAGGTTGTATCCTAAGGACTCAACAAGCATGACTTTGTCCATGTGTATGTCCTTAGAGATCGCAACCTTACCTAGACCCAATACGACTTTTGACTTTGTCAAGAAAGATGATATGCTTCAGATGTAGCGGTGATAAGGGAGCATCCATCAATAGATTCTTGTCACCAGTCATGTGATTTGTACATCCACTATCGAGGACCCACTCATTGGCTTTGGGTTGATCATCCTGCAGATGAATTAATGCAACTTACGATCTCATATACTTCATCAGTGAAGAATATGATATCAAGTTCATCAGATGAAATTCATCAAACAGTAAAACAGATATAGCAGTATGAGGACGTGTGAAATGAAAGTTCATTTCTTCATGATTCGCCTGCGTCCTTTCAGGCAATTTTGTTAGGCCCCCAACAAATTTCTTCAGACGTTAAAGCACGTCTGGAGACCTGACCCTGCAGAAGAGATTAGTTCTTTTTCTTCACCACCCACATCTGAAGGGGTGGCAAAGAGTTCATCATTCTGCGATCTCCATATGAGAATGGTGGCATAGAGGCCAAACGATTTCGTTTCACATAAGAGGGGTTAGGGTAAGCATATGAATAGGCAGAGAAATTCTTCGAGGACTTATGAACATAATGGTTTGAAGAATAATGCACATATTCATAGCCCTTAGCTCTACCTCACGAAACAGAGTTGTTAGCACGATGATAATCATATGAGGACTTTGATCCTTTTGAGGAATTTGATCCATATGAGGAATTTGGTCCGTATAAGGACTTGGATCCATATGAAGAATTTGGTCCATATGAAGAGTTTGATCTGGGGTTCCTATTCTTCACAGGTGGTGTCATGAGGACATTCACCTAAAGACTTTCAAGGCACTTCTTGGGAACCCAAATTTTATTCATAGGAGAACCATTCCTGCAGATATTGCCAACATATCTAGCAAATACTTCACCATTCTGATTTTTGAACAATTTATAGTTGGAGTCAAATGACTCATCAGAAGAATGAGGAGATTCACATGTAAAGCTAGATAAGTTAGATGGGTCAACTAGAGGTCTCTTTGCAGCAACCCATGATGTTTTGGGGTACTGCTCAGGCTTCCAATATGTTCCATCAGCATTGAGTTTCCTCTCAAAGGCAATACCCTCTTTCCTAGGGTTTCTGTTGAGGATATGCTTTTTAAGCACATCACAAAGAGTCTGATGCCCTTTGAGGCTTTTGTACATGCCTGTCATGTACAATTCCTTCAGCCCTGCATTGTCAGTGATACTAGCAATGTCCTCAGATGAGGAATTAGTGATAGCGGAGGCGGTGAAGAATTTGTAACAGTTGAAGCATTTGAACATTCGGTGAAGAATTAGCAGATTCACGTTCAATGCACTTTAAGCATGGAGGAACAAATTATTCACGAGAAGCGCTGATTTGTTGAGCTAGCAATGAATCGTGCTCATACGAAGATCTTCATAACTCACTCTTAGCTTCTCAAGATCTTGCTTTCTTTGAAGAAATTCATAAGAAAGCTTATCGTGATCGAGACAAAGAGAGTGTTATGATGACCTTGAAGGCTGTCAAACCCTAGACTAAAGTCTCGAAGATTTTCGATCGGGGCTTTAGTGCGATCCATTTCTTCACCCAACATATCATTACTTCTATCTAGCATGTTTTGAACCTTTTCCAAGGCCGTTTGTTGTTTAGTGGCAATGCAAACAAGTTTGGTATAACTAGGTTCAATATCATCATCAGATCCATCATCATCAGATTCATCGTCACTAAACTCGGATGAGGAACATTCGGTTACCTTGTCATCCTTTGCCATGAGACATGATGCAGAAGATGATGATTCTGGTTCGAAAGTCATCGTTTTGAGAGATTCCTTGAAGTCCTCAAACCAGGGATCATGACGGGTTCGATGACCTTCATAGACATCAGAGATTCGGTCCCAGATAAGCTTCTCATTGCAAAGATGCATAATGCGCTTGAATTCATCTACGGATAGGCGAGGAGCAGATGATGTCCTTCTCCATGATGTCAAGTCGAGTGTACTTGCGAATGTCATCGTCACCGCCTTCTTGCATATATCGGTAAGACCAATCTCGTTGATCGTCCACGACTCAACATCCATTGCCATGAGGCGCTTCCTCATCATCGCCTTCCACTTGGGATAATCATGACCACAAAGATAGGGCATGTCACTTTCTTCATACCAAAGGTCGACATAACTAAAACTCCGTGGTTAAACCAAAATCACACGTAACAAGGGAGTACCTTGCTCTGATACCAATTGAAAGTGCGTTATATCGACTAGAGGGGGGGTGAACAGGCGATTTTTATGAATTCTTCACTGAGGAATTTGCCGGTGAGGAAATTCCTTAGCGAAGAACTACTTGCAGCGGAATAAGTACTCAGAAGTAAGCACAACAGAATATAGGCATGGTCATCATAATGAAATGAAGACAATCACAGAGTACAGAAAGCGTAATCACAGGATAACACAAGATGAAGACAAACAGACTGAAGAAATTGAACTGAGGAAATTGAGAAAGTCTTGACCAAAGTCTTCAAACACAGATATGAACAAACACTCAACACAAAGAATGAGGAAATGAAAGAGTTGAGGAAATAGAACCAGTAAGCTTGGTGAAGACAATGATTTGGTAGACCAGTTCAAGCTGCTGTCTCGGTTATGCGTCTGGTTGGAGCGGCTGAGTATTTAAACTCGAGGACACACGATCCGGACACCCGGTCGGCCGAAAGCACGCAGCTCAGGACACCAAGTCCTCACTGTATTCTCCTTGAACTAAGGTCACACATACCTCATCCAATCACTCGTGGTAAGTCTTCAGGCGACTTCCAAACCTTCACAGACTAGGTCACTCGGTGATCCACAATTCCTCTTGGATGCTCTAGACCATGGCGTCTAACCATCTGGAAGAAGCACAGCCTTCAAAGGTAACACGCGTCGGATCCACGCAGGATCAATCTCTTCAGTGATGCTCAATCACTTTGGGTTTGTAGGTGTTTGGTTTTGGGTTTCCTCACTCGATGATTTTCGCTCAAAGTCCTCGGAGGATGGGATGCTCTCAAATGACAAGTGTCCGTTTCTCTCGGAGCAGCCAACCAGCTAGTGGTTGTAGGGGCGACTATTTATAACCTAGGGAGCAGCCCGACATGATAAGACATAAATGCCCTTCAATGATATGACCGTTATGTGGATAAGATATTTTGGGACAGTCATGCCAGAGCACAGCAACGGTCAGAAATTTGACTCTCAAATTCCTTAGGGCTATCATGTTCCTCACTGTGTAGGCAATTCGCACTAGCGAATTCCTTACTCCTCAGTCAGAACAAATTCCTCAGCGACCAAAAGAACTTCATCTCTATCACTGAAGAAATTGACTGAACTGTATGAGATTTCCAAAGGCTTCACTCGAAGGGATTGGTAGGTGTAGGATTTTGACTTGAGCATCACCTGGAAATTTTTCCTTAGTATTTCCTCGACCCCCTTTAACAGTACGGTGTTTCCTATGACTCAAGAAAGAGAAAACGAAACTACGAAAACAAAAGTCTTCACGGTTCATGTTCCTCAAATGAATACCAAGTCTTCAAGGTCACACCAATTTCTTCACTTTCAAAGTCTTCAGAAAGTCTTCAGAATACCAAAGTCTTCAGTCAAAGAACTTCAGTTTTAGGGGTCGACTTTCTCTGTAAATATAAAACTCCTCATAGACTTATAGACCTGTGTACACTCATAAACACATTAGTCCCTTAACCTATAAGTCTTCAATACACTAAAATCACTAAGGGGCACTAGATGCACTTACAGGTGCCATGAATTTGACATAATTTGTCTAGAATCTTGTTTGGGCTGGATGGTCCATCTGTGCTGCCTGTGAAAGGCTTTTTCCGCTGACCCGGTCGAGAGCCCCTGAATCCGGCGTTTACCGCTGTTTTATCTGAGTTGTCTTCTTTATTTCGATGCTTGCTTTTACTGTCGTGGTTTTCCATTACCATCCCTGACTTCGGATGTGCCTAGGTCGCTGGTGCTACTACGGGCTAGCCAGCTATCTTCGCCCACGCAAAAGCGGGTCATGAGGCTTGTTAGGGCTGCCATTGTTCTCGATTTTTCTTGGCCGAGGTGTCTGGCGAGCCATTCGTCTCGGACGCTGTGTTTGAAATCTGCTAAGGCTTCGGCATCCGGGCAGTCGACGATTTGCTTCTTCTTAGTGAGAAATATGTTCCAAAGCTTTCGGGCTGACTCTCCGGGCTGTTGAATTATATGACTTAAATAAATGCGCATCTGGAGGTCGGACATAGGTCCCTTGAAAATTAGCCCTAAAACCATCCTCAAGCTCCTCCCAACTTCCAATTGAGTTTTCGGGGAGGCTCTTCAGCCAGTGCCGAGCTGGTCCTTTCAGCTTGAGGGGTAAGTACTTGATGGCGTGGAGATCGTCTCCGCGAGCCATATGGATATGGAGGATAAAGTCCTCAATCCAGACCCCAGGGTTTGTCATTCCATTATAGCCTCTATGTTCACGGGTTTGAATCCTTCTGGAAATTCGTGGTCAAGCACCTCATCAGTGAAACATAGGGGGTGTGCAGCACCCCTGTATTTGGATGTCATGGCGTTCTGACGGTTGTAGTGTTCGGTTTTGGCTGTGCGCTGGAGCGCGTTTCCTAGATCCATAGATGGATCTGGTCACGCCGGCCTTCTGACGCAAGTCCTCGCGTGAATCGTGTGCTGACTTATGTGCGGCCTTGTTAGCCGCTCTATCGCGGCCACGAGGTGGTCGATCCGACCGGTCGGCCGTTTTGTGTTTCGGCTGTGTGGGCTCTAAGGCCTCATCATCAAATTCAGGCAACAGCTTGCGCTTTGGATAGCTCTTTGTGTGGTAACTACCACCATACTTTTCTTCAGTGTCGAGCACTTTGTTCCATCTACTGTTGAGCGTATTCTGCGCAGGCTTAAGCCTTTGCTTCTGCTTCTTCAGACTCCTCGCGGTGGTAATAAGCCTTCTGCGGAGGTTCTCTTGTTCCAAGTGCCTTTCCGGGATGATGTGTGAATCCTCGTCCGGACTGTTTTCCTCTCCGGAGGGAGGTTGATGAGCTTTATCCTCGGCATCACCGTGTTCGGACAGCGGATCCGTACTATGTTCCTCATTTGCAGGTTCATCCTTCTCTATCGATGGGTCAATGTAGTAGTCGTTTCCTTTGGAGACGACTGCGGTGTTATTTTCTCTTGCGCTGTTATCGCTGTTTTTGCAAAGGCGGGATTTGGAGCGGCGCCTACGCCGTCGCTTTGGTTGCTTCTCGAGGGAGCTATTGTTCGCTGCATCCTTCCATTACTCGTCATTGTTTTCTTTGGGTGTATCCGCCATGTATATGTCATGTTATGAAGTGGCTGTCCAGCGTCCTGTGGGCGATGGTTCCTGTTCCTCTCCTGCATCGTCGTCCATGCCGTCGATGTCTTCGGAGTCAAAATCGAGCATGTCGGTTAAATCATCGACAGTGGCTACTACGTGGGTGGTGGGTGGGGAGCGAATTTCTTCGTCGTCCGCATCCCATTCTAGCTGAATAAAGTTCGGCCAAGGTTCTCCTCACAAGGAGAGAGACCTTAATGAATCTAGCACATCGCCAAAAGACGAATGCTGAAAGATATCCGCGGAGGTAAACTCCATGATCGGTGCCCAATCAGATTCGATAGGCGCGGACGCGGGCGGCTCAGAGCCCATCGCCGGGGACGAATCCAATGGTTCGGCAGCACGGGTCTCGTAGGAGGTGAAGTCGGTATTCGGCGCTATCGCCACTGAGTGTGTGGCCTCCGTGGCGGGGTCCGTCCACCCGTCCATAGATGGCGCAATTTGTTCCGTATTGAGGGTCGGAGTAGTTGCAGGTGTGATCTCCCGAACACTGTCCGACGGTAGAGCTAAATCATGCTCGTCGTAATTGTGCGGCGCACCTGACATGGGCTCGAATCCGCCAAAGATCAAGTCTCCGCGGATGGCGGCAGTGTAGTTCAAGTTTCCAAGTCTGACCTGATGGCCAGGGGCGTAGCTTTCGATCTGCTCCAGATGGCCAAGCGAATTGGTCTGCAGTACGAAGCCGCCGAATATGAAGATCTGTCCGGGGAGGAAAACCTCACCGTGGATCGCATCGTTGCTGATGATTGAAGGAGTCATCAAGCCTTATGGTGACGGCACAGTGGAAATCTCAATGAAAGCACCAATGTCAGTATCAAAACCGGTGGATCTCGGGTAGGGGGTCCCGAACTGTGCGTCTAAGGCAGAAGGTAACAGGAGGCGGGGGACAAAATGTTTACCCAGGTTCGGGCCCTCTCGATGGAGGTAATACCCTACTTCCTGCTTGATTGATCTTGATGATATGAGTATTACAAGAGTTGATCTACCACGAGATCGCAGAGGCTAAACCCTAGAAGCTAGCCTATGGTATGATCATTGTCGTCCTACGGGCTAAACCCTCCGGTTTATATAGACACCGGAGGGGTCTAGGGTTACACAGAGTCGGTTACAAGGGAGGAGATCTACATATACGTATTGCCAAGCTTGCCTTCCACGCCAATGAGAGTCTCATCCGGACACGGGACGAAGTCTTCAATCTTGTATCTTCATAGTCCAACAGTCCGGCCAAAGGATATAGTCTGGCTGTCCGAGGACCCCCTAATCCAGGACTCCCTCACCGCCCAAGATGCAGGTGATAGCACGCGGCTCCTGGAAAGCCTCAGCCCCCTCATCTTGATGGTGGTCGTCGTTCCTTCTTGGTGGTGGAAGCAGTGGAGCAAGCCCAGCATTGCCCTAAGGACGGTCCTCGCGAGGCTGATCCCTCCAGGCTCCCTCGCGAGACTAATCTTGCCAGCGGTCCTCACGAGGTTGGTCGCGCCACTCCTGGCGCGGGCCACGGTCATCCCAGCATCCGCCACCATGTACTCCTCCTCGGCTGTAGCCCCGGTCATTGAGCTCGGGGCGTCGACCGAAGCGTCCTTCTCGAATGGCTCTGAGCTCTTGACAGTCGCTGGTGTTGTGGCTATGCTCGTTGTGGAATGCATATAATGGTCGGCAGCTCTTGGATGACTCGGGCTGGTCTCTGCCGCGCTTGGTGTCTGCCTCCGCCGCGAGCACAGCTGCTCCCTTGCGCTTCACGTCCTTGGCCTTGGCTTTCTTATCCTCCGTGTCCTTGGCTCTTGCGCACTTGGTCACCAGGTTGAATAGCTCCAAAGTCGTGCACCGCTCCTCGTGGATGGCGAGCTCCTCCTTCATCTTGACGTCGCGGACGCCATCAGAGAACGCGGAGATGATGGCCTCGTTCGTCACCTTGGGGATCTTGAGGCGAACGTTGTTGAAGCGTTGGATGTACTTCTGGAGGGTCTCTCCTGGTTGTTGCTTGAGGCGGCGTAGGTCACCCGCGGCCGGTGGGTGGTTGCGAGTGCCCTGGAAGTTGGCGATGAAGCGGTCGCGCATCTCATCCCAGGAGGAGATCGAGCCTGGAGGTAGGTTCAGGAGCCACGAACCAGTTTGCCATGAATTTCTCATTGCTGTTGGCCGCGTCGATGCTCGGCTCGTAGAGCTGCAGGAACTCCGCGGGGTCGGGGGTGCCGTCGTAGCGCGGAGGCAGGTCTGGCTTGAACTTGCCCGGCCAGGCGACGCCACGCAACTCTAGGGTGAAGGCGCGGCAACCGGCCGTGGTCACCGGGGCTCGTCTTGGAGGCGGAGCGTGGTCTTGGCGCCTGTCGGTGTCAAAACTGGCGGATCTCGGGTAGGGGGTCCCGAACTGTGCGTTTAGGCGGATGGTAACAGGAGACAAGGGACACGATGTTTTTACCCAGGTTTAGGCCCTCTCGATGGAGGTAATACCCTACTCCTGCTTGATTAATATTGATGATATGGGTAGTACAAGAGTAGATCTACCACGAGATCAGAGAGGCTAAACCCTAGAAGCTAGCCTATGGTATGATTGTTGTTCCGTCCTACGGACTAAAACCCTTCGGTTTATATAGACACCGAATAGGGTTAGGGTTACACAGAGTCGGTTACAATGGTAGGAGATCTACATATCCGTATCGCCAAGCTTGCCTTCCACGCCAAGGAAAGTCCCATCCGGACACGGGACAAAGTCTTCAATCTTGTATCTTCATCGCCTAGGAGTCCGGCCAAAGATGATAGTTCGGCTATCCGGACACCCCCTAGTCCAGGACTCCCTCAGTAGCCCCTGAACCAGGCTTCAATGATGACGAGTCCGGTGCGCATATTGTCTTCGGCATTGCAAGGTGGGTTCCTCCTCCGAATACTTCATAGAAGGTTTTGAACACAAGGATAGTGTCCGGCTCTGCAAAACAAGTTCCACATATAACCGTAGAGAGAATAAATTTTTGCACAGATCTGCTAACGTATTCCGCGGCGTGACATCACACCACAGCCAGGCCTTTATTTGAATCGTTTGGCGAGGCGGTTTCCTTGACACGTCTTATCAAAGCGTAGATTGTGCCCCCTTATTCCGGGATTCTCATCAATACGGATGTGGGTAACCCAACCGTGCCCGTTGGCACGCCTCCTCTATCGAAGGCAAGTCCCAATCGACCACGGGGAGGGCTCTTGGTATTCAACCTCTTTATAATGAGACCAAGGCCCCCTTCTTTTTTTCACCCTCCATCGAGTTCGCCTCACGCTTCGAGTTCTAACACCCAAAGCTTCAGATTTAGGCGCTTCGGACCTTCGATGATGTCCGGCTCCGATCAGCTCGGCCGATGGATGTCTTCTTCCGTTACAGAAGAAGATGTGCTAAAGCTGCGAGACGCCAGGTATCTAACCGGCGAGATTTAGATAGGCTGCTGCTTGTGGCAGGTCATTCCCACTCCCGAGCCCGGCGAGAGCGTGGTGTTCGTGTCTCACCTCCTTCGGGGTTTAGGCTTCCCGACGGATCCCTTTGTGCGGGGGCTCATGTTTTATTATGGGCTGTATTTCCATGACTTGAATCCGGAGTCCATCCTCCATATCTCGTCATTCATTGTCATATGTGAAGCCTTCCTCCGTATTACCCCTCACTTTGGATTGTGGCTCAAGACCTTCAAGGTGGAACCGAAGATGATCGAGGGGCAACAAACAGAAGTGCGGAGGGGCGATTATAAGCAAGTGTCTTGATGCTCCGTGGCCCGAGGGCTCTTTTCAAGAGGAGCTTGGTTTGTGGCAACGGGAGTGGTTCTATATCACCGCTCCCAGGGGCACCAATGGGTGGCGCCTCCCGCCTTCCGTTCAGGTCCACCACAGCGGCTGGCGTCATGGGTCAACAAGGGGCTCGACTGGGGGCCGTCCAAGGATGTTTGTCGGTGTCAAAACCGGCGGATCTCGGGTAGGGGGTCCTGAACTGTGCGTCTAGGCGGATGGTAACAGGAGACAAGGGACACGATGTTTTTACCCAGGTTCGGGCCCTCTCGATGGAGGTAATACCCTACTCTCGCTTGATTAATATTGATGATATGGGTAGTACAAGAGTAGATCTACCGCGAGATCGAGGAGGCTAAACCCTAGAAGCTAGCCTATGGTATGATTGTTGTTCGTCCTATGGACTAAAACCTCCGGTTTATATAGACACCGGATAGGTTAGGGTTACACAGAGTCGGTTACAATGGTAGGAGATCTACATATCCGTATCCCCAAGCTTGCCTTCCACGCCAAGGAAAGTCCCATCCGGACACGGGACGAAGTCTTCAATCTTGTATCTTCATAGTCTTGGAGTCCGGCCGTGATGATAGTCCGCTATCCGGACACCCCTAATCCGGACTCCCTCGGTAGCCCCGAACCAGGCTTCAATGACGATGAGTCCGGCGCGTTGATTGTCTTCGGCATTGCAAGGCGGGTTCTTCTCCAAATTCCATATACCTGTCAAATAGTGTTCGGCTTCTGATAAATGCTGCGCTCCTTGGCTTCTGCGCCCAATAATGGCCATCTTCCACGTGCTTGAATGAATGCGAAAGGCCAGGGTATTTTTACAATTACCCCCTTAGCTGTGCAAATGAGCTGCCTATAAAAGGGGCGAGGATCTAGATCTGAGTCACATCATCCCTCCTTTGAAGCTTTCATCGGGCGCTGACCAAAGCCCATTCCATCGTTGACAGTCGACGCGGCCCCTCCTCTCGCGCTCCCAGCCCTCAGCCTGGAAATTGGGAGAGATGCTCAGTCCCGCATAGTGAGCTAGTTATACTCCAAACCAAGGGATTTCTTCCCCCGGCCTTCATGGTTCCAGTTCGAGCCGGACTCGCCACCTACAAGGGCGGAAAGTAAGCGGAGAGTGTCCCCGACCCCTCTAAAGGAGAGCGGGTGTGCTTCATCTCTTATCTAGTAAGAGGACTCGGATTTCCAATCCATCCGTTTCTCCGGGGGCTCTTGGAGTTCTACGGCCTCCAGTTGCACCACCTTACGTCTGCCTCCATTTTGCACATTGCGGGCTTCGTGGCCCTCTGCGAGCTATTCTTGGGCGTCGAGGCCCATTTCGGGCTGTGGAAGAGATTATTCTGCCTAGTAGCCCGTTCTCATGAGGGGTCAATATATCAAGTGGGCGGAGCCGAGCTATGGCGCATCGCCGGGACCGGATACCTATACGGAACCCCAAAGAAGGCGTCCGAAGACTGGCCCTCAGAATGGTTTTATATGGAGGACGTCCGCTGCGGATCCTGTCGGATCGGCCTTCCGGAGTTCAGCAATGCTCCTCTGAAGAAGCGCCTAAGCTGGCGCCCTCGAAGCCCCCGGAGGGAAGATGACAAGGACGTCCTCTATTTGATGAGCCGAATAAGGTTACTGGCTCATGCCGTATTAACCATGATTGGAGTCATGGCAATCTGCATTATGAGGGGGGTGCAGCCGCTCCAATATAGGGGCCACCCCATGTGGGACTTCAACGGGGAGGATGACGCCACCCGCCATGGCCGCAAAGGGCCGGGATCGGTCACCGAACTGGTGAAGATCTTGTCTGCTATGTACAAAGGGGAGGAGGAGGATTTCCTCCGCGTCAATCCACTGAAGGAGTTTTCTTCGAATAATCCTCGAAGCTGGGTAAGCAAACATCTTTGTGACCTGTCCGATCCATGTTCCCGTGGTTAAATATCTCATTTCATGGTTTTTGCGCAGGAACTGCGCCGGACTTTGGAGAAGATACACAGCCCGTCCCCACAACCCGAGGATCCGGAATGGTCCCTTGATCCGACCTCCGAAGAGGATCCGGATATAAAGGTGGAGTTGATCGACGGGGTGTTCTACCAACTTAGCATCGACAATGCTTTGGTTGCCATTACGGCCGATTACCCCGGAATACTTCCAGCCTCACAGGTAACTGAGACCGAGGTTCCAAAATCCTGATAATGACCCACCCATGCATATTTTTTGATCACCGTATACCAATGGTGTTTTGCAGGGGGTACCTTCGAGGCAGGAAGCCGAGCCCGTGGCGGCTGGCCAACAAAGGGCAGTGCGGCCCCGCAGGCTAAAAAGAAGTGCGGTTCGGATCGAAACTCTGCCGCAACGGTATGGCGTGTCACCATACTCCCAGGATTGATTCCTAGAAGGCGTACTAACGCGGGTGCTCTTTTCAGGAAAATGGCTCGTCAATTTGAGTCCGGAGAGGTTGCAAATCGAACCTTCACCGGCCAGGCTTCAAAGCCGGGTCCGGAGGCTGAGGCGAGCACGAGACGTGCGTCGGATGCCCCTCCGACAGAGGATGCCGACAGGTTGTCCGCCACCAACTCCGAGGTGGAGAGCACCTTGAATCACAGCGCCACGGACAGTTCTTCGTGACGCGTGTTTCTCCCAAGAGGCCCCGAATGCCTTGATTAGGAGATGCGCACCTCCGTGCTGCTCAAGATGGTCTAGCCAGAGGCACGGAGCAGTATGTAAAGGACATACGGGTAAGGAAATTTGACAGTTTATATATGCCAGTAGCCCCCGAGACTTAAAATAGTTAGAATAACTAATTTAAGGATCATTTGTTATGCAGGATCTTACAGAAAAGAATACCCGACTGTCCTAGGAGCTTGAAGAGTGCAAGGCCCAACTTGAGGCCGCACTGGCCGCTTCTGGGAGGAGCCACAGAGACCCCCTCCGGTAATATACGCTCAAGATAAATAGTTTATGAAGTGCGGCGTGTGTAAATCTGACAAAAATATTGCAGATGGCGCGGACTAGATCCGGACAAGCAAGAGCTCTTGCGCCAGCTAAAGGCTGGCGAGGCGTGCTGCGAGGGTGCGGCAGGAGAAAAATAGCCTCCAAGATGCCAACACCAAGCTGGGCGAGGAACTAAAGGATGTTCGTGCCCAGTTGTCTGACTCCGTAAAGGAGAATCGGCGGCTTCATCGCGGCATTTCAGTAAGTGCTTGAATGAACTTTGAAAGAGTTCGGCGAGGAAGGCGACTAACATAAACATGTATGTAGGTTTGCTCACAGTGTCGCCCCGAGGAGGAGATGCCCAGTTCTTGGGTGATCTTCTTCTGAAGCTGCGTCGCTACCGCTAACGAGTCCGGCAGGTGATGAAAGGCATTGGCCAGGCCTTTTGGCCATCTATCTCCTGCCGAAGGCATTGGGGAGCTGGCGGAGCGGCTTCAAGGAGCACGTGGCGCTCCGGCTATGGAAGATATCAGCCTACCGTCAAGGCGCCAGGGAGGCCTGGGCCATGGTAAAGACGCGGTACACGAAGGCTGACCCAAACCACATGGCCGAGGTCGGACCTGTGGGGCATGATGGGATGGAGATCCCTGTAAGCTTAGTGTATGGCCAAGTAGAATTGGCCGCTAAGTATTCCCTGCAAGATTGTAAATTAGACAGCCTATTAGATGGCATTGAGGAGGAATACAATGGGTCGAGTTGACTATGTAAAATTATGACATGAAAAAATGTCTTCTAGCCGGATTGTCGATCGTTTGTCATAGCGGACCTTTTCGCTTCGACCTCCGGACCCGATAGTCCGGAGTGTGTCCGAATACCTTCGTGGTTATATAAGAACCAGGGTATGCATGGAGACAAAGGCGTGGGGTCATTGTTCTTTATGTCAGACAAGTGCCCAACTAGTTATGTTATATTACATGGGTAGTAAGAAACATCTTCAGGAGAATAGTTCCGTTAAGGGTTCCTTTCGCTGGGATGCATGCCCTAAAGTGCATGTCAAAGCTGCTATGAAAGCGAGAAAATCATCAGGGGCAGATGGGTAAATAATTAAAAATCATCTTTCAGTTCACCGACCGAATATTCCCTTAAGAACGCTTGCTTTGGCTTCACCCGACCGAGGTACACATCCGGCTGACGGCGATAACAATCGCAGAGGTGCTCCCTTTATCACCTAGCCGAACAATCGGGAATGTAGGGGTAAGCACAGAGCCAGCAACCCAGCTTGGCCAAAACTTAAGTCATATCGATGCATATAATGGTGAATAAAAGGTACATGCGGAAGTTTAGCATGTGTTGGGCATAAAGCCCGTATAAGTAAGCTACATTAAAGAAGCCCCAGGTATAATGAGCGCGGACAGCGCGTCAAATATGTCTTGAACAAAGCGCAAAGCGAGCCTCTAGAGGCTGCAAAAAGAAGGAGGAGGAACGAGAGAAATAAAAGACAGCAAAAATAACAAATTTGGACGGAGGAAGGAGACGAACTTGGAGTCCGGCACTTAGGCATAGAATCTTCGTAGACGGGCTGTGTTCCATGGGTTCGGCTCGAGTCGGTTATCCGATGCGTTTCGCAGACGGTGTGCTCCGCCGGTCAGGACCTGGTCAATGATGAAGGGACCTTCCCATTTGGGCTTGAGTTTGTCCTTTTTATTGTCCGGCAGGCATAGAACTAGTTCGCCAACGTTATAAGCTTTGGCCCGTACTTCCCTGCTTTGGGAACTTCGAGCCTGCTGTTGATAGAATGCGGAACGAGCTTTTGCCACGTCGCGCTCCTCCTCCAATGCGTCCAAACTGTCCTGCCGATCGAGCTCGGCTTCTCTGTCTTCATACATGAGCACGCAAGGTGAGTCATGTATTATGTCGCAGGCAAGACTGCCTCTGCGCATACACCATGAAAAATGGTGTGAATCCGTAGTACGATTCGGGCGTGGTCCGCAGCCCCAGTGCACGGAGTCGAGCTCCTCAACCCAGTGCGTGTTAGATTCCTTGAGGGACCGCACTAGTCTGGGTTTAATGCCGCTCATGATTAGACCATTTGCTCGTTCGACTTGGCCGTTTGTTTGAGGGTGATAGACTGAGGCGTAATCGAGCTTGATGCCCATGTTTTTGCACCATAATTTGACCTCATCGGCCGTGAAGTTGGTGTCGTTATCAGTGATAATACTGTGGGGGACAGCATAACAGTGCACTACCCCTGATATGAAGTCTATCACTGGTCCGGATTCGGCCGTTTTAACAGGCTTGGCCCCTATCCATTTGGTGAATTTATCCACCATGACCAATAGGTATTTTTTCTTGTGGGTTCCTCCCTTAAGGGGTCCGACCATGTCAAGCCCCCAGACCGCGAACGGCCAGGTGATAGGTATAGTTTTGAGGGCGGTGGGTGGCATGTGGCTTTGGTTAGCAAAAAGCTGGCAACCGATGCATTGTTGGACTAAATCATGTGCATCTGCCCGGGCCGTCGGCCAATAAAATCCTGTACGGAAGGCCTTGCCTACAAGGGCCCGGGCTGCGGCATGGTGCCCACCCAGTCCGACATGAATTTCAGCCAGGAGGTTGCGCCCTTCCTCTTCGGAGATACACCTTTGAAGGAATCCGGTAGTGCTTTTCTTACAAAGCTCTCCCTCGTGGAATTTATAGGCTTTAGATTGCCGTACTATGCAGCGAGCCTCATTTTGTTCTTCGGGGAGTTCCTGCCACGGGGCGATAACCGCCATTATTTCGTGAGCGGAGGGTGTTATCTCGGGGCCAGAGCCTCCAAATGTGTCAGAGTGTTCGGCGTCAGGCAGTGCGGTTGGGTCCGGATTGTTATTGCGGACTCCTTCCCATAGTACGGATGGCTTGAACAGCCGTTCCAAAAGATATTGGGTGGGACAAGACGCCGCATTTTGCACCGATGCGTGCCAATATATCCGCCGCCTGGTTGTTATCCCGGGCTATATGATGAAATTCGAGCCCTTCGAACCGTGCTGACATTTTTAGGACCGCATTGAGGTATGCTGCCATTTTCGGGTCTTTGGCATCAAAGTCTCCGTTTATTTGAGATATTGCGAGGTTCGAATCCCCACGCACCTCTAGGGGTTGAATGCCCATGGAGACTGCCATCCGGAGGCCGTGCAGAAGGGCCTCATATTCGGCTGCGTTGTTGGAGTCCGTATACATTATCTGAAGGACGTATTGGACTGTGTCCCCGGTTGGGGACGTCGGGGCAACGCTTGACCCAGCCGGCCAACATTTTGGAGCCGTCAAAGTGCATGATCCAATTGGAGTATGCGCCGTACTCTTTAGGGAGTTCGGCTTCGGTCCATTCGACCACGAAGTCGGCTAAAACCTGTGACTTGATAGCTCGTCGTGGCTTGTAGGTTATGTCGAATGGAAGGAGCTCTATGGCCCATTTAGCAATCCGGCCCGTCGCGTCGCGGTTGTTTATAATGTCATTAAGAGGTACTTCGGAGGCTACCATTATCGAACACTCTTGAAAGTAGTGTCGTAGCTTCCGAGATGCCATGAACACCGCGTATGCTATCTTTTGATAGTGTGGGTACCGGGACTTGCATGGAGTTAGGACAGTGGACGCATAGTAAACCGGTTTTTGAAGAGGGAACCTGTGTCCGTCCGTTTCTCGTTCGACAACGAGCACCGACAACTTGATGTGTTGCGGCGATATATAATAGCATTTGTTCGCCCACGTTGGGCGTGGCCAGGACCGGGTTTGTTGCCAAAATGGCCTTTATTTCTTCGAGTCCGGCCGTGGCGGCCTCCGTCCACTCGAAGTGTTCGGTGCGCCGGAGGAGGCGGTAAAGAGGTAACGCCTTTTCTCCCAAACGGGAAATAAAGCGGCTTAGAGCCGCTACGCATCCCGTCAATTTTTGTATTTGTTTGAGGTCTTTTGGAATATCCAATTGTGACAGAGCTCGATCTTGGCTGGATTTGCTTCAATTCCTCTACGGACACAATGAAGCACAGGGAGCTTTCCGCTGGAGCGCCAAGACGCATTTTTCCGGATTGAGCTTGATGTCATATTTTCGAAGATTGTCGAATGTGAGCCTCGGTCGTCCACTAAAGTTTCGACGTGCTTGGTTTTGGCGACCACGTCATCTACATATGCCTCCAACTGTTTTGCCGATCTAGTTTGCGGACATATACGAATCATCCGCTGATATGTTCTTGTTGGCGTTTTTAGCCCAAAGGGCATTGTGTTGAAGCGAGCGGGCCGTATGGAGTGATGAATGCGGTTGCAGCTTGGTGCAGCTCCGCCATCTTGATTTGGTGGTAGCGAGTGCAGCGTCGAGGAAGCACAATGAGTCGTGTCTCTGCTGTAGCATCAATAATTTGATCAATTCGGGGAGGGAAGGGATCCTTTGGGCAAGCCTTATTAAGGTCTTTAAAATCAACACATAGGCGCTGTGGATTTATCCTTCTTTGGTACCATCACCAGGTTTGCTAGCCAGTCCGGATGTTTTATATCTCTAATGAATCCGACTTCCAAAAGTTTGGCTAGCTCCTCTCCCATGGCGTGTCTCTTGGGTTCGGAAAAGCGCCGAAGAGCCTGTTTGGTAGCTTGAATCCTTTGAGGATATTTAGGCTGTGCTTTCGGCCACCGGCGTGGGATTCTGGCATGTCCGAAGGGTGCGAGCAAAGATGTCCCAGTTTTCTTGTAGAAATTCTCATAGTCTGGCGTCTACATCAGGGTTTAATTGTGCCCCAATGGAGGCCGTCTTTGCGAGGTCCGTTGGGTGGACTTGGAATTTGACTATTTCATCCGCTGGTTTAAAGAAGTGGACTTGGATCTTTTATCAAGTATCACATCATCCCTGTTCACCGTGGAGCGCATCATGATGAGTTCCTCGGCCGCTAGGGCTTGAGATAGTGCCTCGAGGGCTAGTGCGGCTGTCTTGTTTTCCTTGAGTGCTATGTTCGGATCACTAGCAAGAGTGATGATTCCGTTAGGTCCGGGCATTTTAAGCTTCATGTACCCATAATGGGGTATAGCTTGAGAAATTGTGAATGCCTCTCGTCCTAATAAAGCATGATATCCGATGTTGAACGGGCCACTTGAAATGTGACCTCCTCGGACCTGTAATTCTCCGGCGAGCCGAACACTACGTCCAATGTGATTTTTCCTGTGCAGCATGCTTCCCAGCTAGGATTATTCCTCTAAAGGTTGTGCTGCTTCGCTCAATGCGGTTCCAGTCTATTTCCATTTTTCGGAGGGTTTCCTCATAGACGAGGTTTAGTCCGCTGCCGCCATCCATGAGTACCATAGTAAGGCGGCAAATCCACTATCGGATCGAGAACCAATGCGGTGGTGCTCGGGCTGTTCGAATTTAGGTTAAATCCTTTGGCATTAAAGGTAATAGCCGTGTCACTCCATGGATTTATTGTTGCTACTTGGTAGACTTCGGCAAGGTTGCGGAGTGTTCGTTTTCGCATGTTATTTGATGCGAAAGTCTAGAAGACTGTTAACACCGTACTGGTGTTTCTGGGCTGTGATCCTGAATCTAGAAGCTCTTCGCCACTTTTGGCCACCTGCCGTAGTATCCAACATGCTAGAAGGCTATGAGTTGGAGTGGCGCCCTGTGCTATGAATTTTGCGAGGTCCGTTTAGCCAACCCTCGATGCAGTTCCGTACCCTTTAGGGGTTTTGGTTTTTGGTATTTGACCCAGGTGCTTGATAATGATGCACCCTTTTTTCGGACTAGGAATGTATTCGGGGCCGGATTATCCCAAAATTTACTTTCGGTTTTCCAGGCACTCTCCATCGCACAGTACTTTTGTACTATGGTCACCAAGTCAGCAAAGCGTGTAATTTCGCGATGACTTATGGTGTTTAGGATTCCCTTGTCCGTGCAATTATTGCAGAAAATTGGGATTGCGTCCTCCTCTCGGCAGTCCTTTATCCTGTTCAAAACCAGGAGGAATCGCCCGATAATGATGTCTTTTATTTCAGCGGGCTCTTGCCGAATTCGAGAGAGATCGCTAATGTTTGGGTGGGCGGGTGGAACTAGATCCGGAACCCCGTCCAATTTAGGACTCGGGGGCTGAGAAGTTTCCGAACTCGGAAGTTTGGATTTTTGAGTGTTATCAAATGAGTCCAACCCACAACCTGACTTTAAGTTCAGGGCTTGATCGACATCCGTCCCTCTGCGGGAATCCGGCATGGAGGGATCGGGAATCCGGACGTAGCTAGTCCTTAAGGTAGAAGAAGAATCGCCGCATTGTTCCTCTATCACGGCAACATGATGGGTAGCCTGGGGAGAGTTGATCTCTCTCAGATCGGTTTTAGGCCCGATCCGGTCGTAGTCTGTGGCGACTCCCAGGGCGGCGATGCGATTGAAGAGCTCGTTTATGGAGGAGAGCTCGATCGGATCTAACTGTTCGGCAAATTCTGAACTAACATGGAGATTGGTTTCGATGACTCGAGAGGTCATCATCGGCGCGGTGGCCGAACTAGCGGTCATGAGAAAACCGCCTAGCCGAAGAGTCGACCCGGTGGCCAAGGCTTCTTTGGCGATGGCATCGTCTTTAAAGGCGAGATGAGGCATCCTACGATGGCGGCGACGCAGAAGGAACTCTCAATGAAAGCACCAATGTCGGTGTCAAAACCGGCGGATCTCGGGTAGGGGGTCCCGAACTGTGCGTCTAGGCGGATGGTAACGGAGACAAGGGACACGATGTTTTTACCGAGGTTCGGGCCCTCTCGATGGAGGTAATACCCTACTCACCTTGATTAATATTGATGATATGGGTAGTACAAGAGTAGATCTACCATGAGATCAAGGAGGCTAAACCCTAGAAGCTAGCCTATGGTATGATTGTGGTTCGTCCTATGGACTAAAACCCTCCGGTTTATATAGACACCGGATAGGTTAGGGTTACACAGAGTCGGTTACAATGGTAGGAGATCTACATATCCGTATCGCCAAGCTTGCCTTCCACGCCAAGGAAAGTCCCATCCGGACACGGGACGAAGTCTTCAGTCTTGTATCTTCATAGTCTTGGAGTCCGGCCGTGATGATAGTCCGGCTATCCGGACACCCCCTAATCCGGGACTCCCTCAACGTTCCTCTGTTGCAGGGCCGTATTCGAGACCTCAAAGAAAGAGAGATCAATCTGGTCGTAGTGGCGCAGGTTATGTTGATTCGGCATATACGCCTTACATAGCATCGCCCCCTCCGTCTGTGGGAATTTAATCCGGAGGGACCACGAGTTCTCCAACATTTTATGGGTACGACGCCCGTGGAGATGTATAAATTGTTCTTCGGATCACAAGAGAAGTGTCCGGACCTGACTGAGGACGCAGGACTAAGCTGCAATCGCCCAGATACTCAAGTAAGTAGTCCTGTACCCGGACAGGCTGTCCGTTCATTAATCATAAACTTGCCCTTAAAGGAGCTGTTTTTTGAACATGAGTGGATAGCGAAGGCAAAGTTGATAAGGTGTCCGGCTCCCCTCCCAGAGACCACGTCGGATCCCATGCTGACCAAGATGTTGAAGGCCGCGCCTTTTGAAGAAGGCGAAGGGGGGAGCGGGGAAGCAACTGCCTCCACGAAGGAGGCTTTCAAGGAAGGAGAGATCAAAAGTCCCACCCTCCAAGGAGAGAAGAGGACCGCTTCGGAAGATCCGAGGTCAAGGCCTCAAAGAGGGAAAGAAATCTTCGTCGGAGAGTCCGGTAGCTGGGAAGTACCCCAGCCGCACAATTTCCCCAAGGGATCAGCCCTCCAATGAGCCGTAATTAAAAAGAAGGGGTCCTGTGAATAAAGAACATCCTGTATTTATTTACGAAGATAACCAAAATTGTACCTTGTAGTTCGGATCTCAGCCCTTCTCGTGAGCTCGTCTTGAGGATCTTCTTAGGAGATGATGGAGAGCGAAACGCCTCCACCTGTTGCACCTTCATGCAGGCGGACGACCACGAGGTGTCGTCACGGAGGGTTTCTCTGGGTCGGCGGGGCGGAAGGTCAGCGCCCGGTGGTGTCTTGATCGGAGGAGCTGAAGTATCTGCTGGGGCGAGCGGCCATCTCAGAAGATCACCGTGCGCTAATGGGTGCGGTGATTGAAAGAATTGCGTCCGCCGAGAGCGGATTGCATGAAGCCGTCAGAAGCTTGTTGACGGGGTTCGAGGTACACAAAAATGATGTACCTTCTGACAGTTATGCATATAGAATGCGCCATGTATAGATAGTAGCCCCTGAGACTCGGTATGTTGTCAAAATTGACAGCGTGCCGAGGATCATAATCTCAATTATAACATATCGCCGCTCCTAAATAGGTGGCGGGGCGTCCGGTGGCCAGCCGGACTGATGAATTTGCCGAACTAAAGCGGCAACTTGACGAGGCGGATGCGGACATCGCGCTCGTCAACAAACGGTTTGACGAGTCACAAGGTATGCGACTTTTCCGTGGACACTTGGTAAGGGAGCATGACGCCCGTGCCTTACTACGGGTATGCTTAATGCAGGTGGTGCCGCTGCTGTGGAGGAGCTGCGGGCGGAACTCGCCCGGGCTAAAGAGCAAGCCAGAAATAGTAATGCGGCCGCTTTAAGGGCGGCCGAAGAGCTAAAAGCCGAACGGGCTGCTCACTGCCGAAGCAAAGAGGAAATGGCCGATATGGCCATAAAGTTGAAGAATGTTACCGACCGCTGCGGGGTTCTTGAAAAAGAACGTCAAGCGGAGCAAGAGGACCTGAAAAAGGCCACCGCCGAAGCCAAGGATGCCCGTTCCGCAATAAGAACTCCAAAGGAGGAGCTGCGTCAGGCTGTGGATGTGGCTGCTGGAAAGCCTTTTCTGCTACGGAGGAAGTTCACGGATCCGAAGTATGCTCCGTTGGACCGGTTGTGGAGTTTGGAGGATGCTTATCTGGATTTAGCGGCGAGTGCCGTGACGCGATCGAGCACTTCCGAGGCGGAAGGGCGCGAGAAAGGAAGAGTTGTTTTGGTCGCGATTCCATAGTCGGGCGTCCTATTCCGTTGTCCGATCGGTTGGCCGAATGGGCCGAGCTGAATCGATTGTCCGGACTTGCCATGAAGCATGTCGTGACTCATTTGTGGCCGGGGAGGCCTCAGGCGAAGAGTTATTTTGGCTTAGTGCAGCAGTTCCTTGGTGCGGTACCGCGTATCGACGCAATGAAGCGGTCGGCGTGCATTGAGGGTGTGCGGATGGCTCTTGCCCGTGTCAAGACATGCTGGGCAGAAATGAAGGCCGCCGACGTTGCGTCCCCAGATTCGGACGGAAGCCGAGTACCAGTCGAGCGCTATTTTGAGGAAGTTCTTCCGGGCGCTCGTTTAATAGAGGCGCAGTGCTCGAAGGATGTTATGTTCGAATGACATGTATAATTTTATGAAACAACGTTTCAATTTAATGTAAGAGCTTTTGATACTTGTGCCTTCAAGTAGTAAACTACCTCCTGTGTGGCCGTTGATGTATATATGTATATAACCTGAAAGATGGTGGTCTTCGGCTTCAGCCCCCATGCACATAGTGCGGGGGTGTTTGCAAAGAAGTCGCGCTTTCCACACTTAATCCAACATCTTGGTCCTGTAAAGGAGGTGGTAGCGTAGCAAACTAGGCAACCGGACTATAATGCTTTATCACTTTCACTTAGCCATAGGGGTTCGAGGGTGGGGCTACTATATAGCCCACAGGGCACCGCACTCTCCGAAGTCGGGTGCGTATATGCACGACCGAAAAGCGGTCCTTCGTTAATGCGGAGGAATTCTAAACATTCCGATGAGTCATCGAGTGGTTGACCGGTCTCTCGCTATATCATGATAGTCAGTTTTGCTTTCTCTCGAGGTGCTCGCCCGGCCGAACCGGGCACAATCGCGATAGTTCTCTTGGTGCCGTGTTAGCCGATAGAGCGGGCGTAAGGCAGCAAAACACAGGGGCAGGCAAACCCAACATTTGACCAAATACATGATTCGGAGCTGATGCATATAAGGCCTAACTCGAGACGCGAACACTCCCTAAGGTATTCGGTCTTTATAAAAGCAGGCAGAATAATGCCCTAAGCCCTGGTGTCCAGTGCGTGCAAAAATTCAGTGCGGCCCGATGCCAAAGCGCCAGCCTCCTCCTCGGTTATAGCTAGGAACCGGGGATGTGTATCAACAAGAGACGGTAAAAAGGTTTACGTGAGGTCTTAATCTGAAAAGAATCCTTGCAACGGGTCCCTCTTGCACGTCTGCGCTGTGTCTCCGTTGTGCCGTATCCTCGACGGGTGTAGCACGTTGTTCATCTGTAGAGAGAGGAACTTAGTTGAAAAGAAAAGGATCGTGCAAAAATGTACTTTATATGAAATAAGCAGTATGGTTCGAAAAGTAAATAAAATTGAGATTTATTGTCTCTTGTTGTACAGCGTGCAGCCCTTATGCGGGGTATGCCGCTAGTAGGCGCGGACTCGTCTAGCCGTGTTCGGGTTCGAATTACCTATTCAGTGCTTTGGTTAGCGGAGCCGGGTTGATGTGGGGCTGTCAAGGCAGCATTGCATTCTTCCGTGCTCGAGTAACATAATACTCCCTTTTAATGAGATGATCGCGTGGACCGGGCATTTTAAGTGTAAGAGATGCATAATGCGGTATTGCGTTAAAGCGGCGAAAGCTTCACGCCCAAGTAGTGCTTGATAGCTACTTTCGAATGGGGCGATGTGGAAGGTTAGCTTTTTGGCGGAAGTTGTCGGATGAGCGAACACAACTTCTAACGATGAGGAGCCCATTACAATGGGCATATAGGCCTGGCATTACCCCTTTGAAGGAGGTGTTGCTATGGCGAATTTGGTTGGGTCTATCCCCATCCTGCGGATTGTGTCACGATATATCGGGTTTATGTCCTTGCCGCCGTCCATGAGGACTTGTGTAAATTGGAATCCGTCAATTATGGGGTCCAATATCAAGGCAGTCCATCCTGCGTTAGGATACTTTCGGAGTAGTCACGATGGTCGAAGGTGATTGGTTTTGACAACCCGGTGTTGGTACTCCGCTAGGGTAGTCTGCGGTAGCCTTGATTTAGCGGGCGCCGCTCTGTTTTTCCCTTTTATCACGTGAAGTGAGTTTACTGTTTTAACCTCTTGTGGGAAATTATTTTGTTTTCCGGGGCTCTGCTTGTGGTGCTCGTCATCATCCTCACTTGGTGTGTCGAGCCCCTTGTGTTCAGCGTTGAGTCTCGGACCGCTTGAAGACCCAACAATCTCTGTGGGTATGGTTTGCGAGGCCTCCCGGAATCTTGTGGATTTGACATATCTTGTCCAAGATTTTGTTTAAGTTGGATAGCTCATCGCTATCGTCCTTAAGGGCAGTTTTTATTGTTACGCCGTGAGCTTTTGAATCCGGCGTTGATCGCGCTCTTTGGACCGTCCCCTTAAACGGCGTTGGTCCTTGCTGCGTCGTGGCTTCCCATTCCCATCACGACTTGGATGTACTTGGGTCGCTGGTACTGCATCTTGCTAGCCAGCTATCCTCTCCCGCGCAAAAGTGGGTCATGAGGCTTGTTAGTGCGGCCATTGTTCTCGGCTTTTCTTGGCCGAGGTGTCTGGCGAGCCATTCATCTCGGACGTTATGTTTGAAGGCTGCTAAGGCTTCGGCGTTCGGACAGTCGACTATTTGGTTCTTTTTGGTAAGGAACCTGTTCCAGAATTTCTGGGCTGACTCTATGGGCTGTTGAGTTATGTGACTTAGATCGTCTGCCTCCGGAGGGCGGACATAGGTCCCCTGAAAATTTTCCCGAAATGCATCCTCGAGTTCTTCCCAACTTCCGATGGTGTTTTCGGGAAGGCTTTTAAGCCAATGCCGGGCTGGCCCTTTGAGCTTGAGGGGTAGGTACTTTATGGCGTGGAGATCATCTCCTCTAGCCATGTGTATGTGGAGGATGTAATCCTCGATCCAGACTCCAGGGATTGTTGTTCCGTCGTATGCATCTATGTTTACGGGTTTGAATCCCGCTGGGAATTCGTGATCCAGCACCTCATCGGTGAAACATAGGGGGTGTGCGGCACCCCTATATTTGGGTGTGCCGTGATGTTCGGATATTTGGCTTGTTGCATTGCTTTGAAGAGCTTGCTTTCTCGGCCCATAGATGGACCTAACTGGGCCGTCTTTTTGATGCGAATCCTTATGCGGATCGCGTACCGGCTTGTGTGCGGCGCCATTTGCCGCTCTCTGTATGCCGTGGGGTCGTCCATACGACCGGGTGGCCTTCTTGCTTTTTGATTGTGGGGGCTCTACGGCCTCCTCATCAAATTCGGGCAGTAGTTTTCTCTTTGGGTAGCTCTTTGTTCGGCGACTGTCGCCGTATTTGTCTGCGATGTTGAGTACTTTGCTCCATCTGATTTTGAGTGCATCTTCCGCTGTTTTGAGCTTCCGCTTCTGCTTTTTTAGGTTACGCACAGTGGCGACGAGCCTTTTGTGGAGGTTCTTCTGCTCCAACAATTTGTCCGGCGTGAGATCGTCCGGACTATTATCTTCGCCGGGGACGGGTTGTTCATCCAAGTTGTCCTGTTTGGACGGTTGCTCGGTAGCATGTTCGTCGTCCATTGGTTCGCCCTGCTCTATGGCTGGCTTTTTGTCGAGGCGGGACTTGGTGCGGCGTTTACGTTGCCGTTTTGACTGTTTTTTGAGGGATTTATTCTTCGCAGTGTCCCGTTGTTCCTCGTCGTCACTTCCTTTAGGTGTATCCACCATGTATACATCATGGGACGAGGTGGTTGTCCAGTATCCTATAGGTGCTGGTTCATGGTTGTCTCCTACATCGTCGTCCATACCGTCGATGTCTTCGGAGTCGAAATCGAGCACGTCGTTTAAGCTTTCGGCAGTGGCTACAAAGTGGGTGGTGGGTGGGCGTTGAATTTCTTCGTCGTCCGCATCCCAACCTTCCTGTCCGTAGTCCGGCCAGGGCTCTCCGGATAAAGAGAGAGACTTTAGTGAATTCAGAATGTCGCCAAAGGGCGAGTGCTGAAAGATGTCCGCGGCAGTGAGCTCCATGACCGGCGCCCAATCGGATTCGATTGGCAGGGGCGCGGAGGATTCGGAGTCCGGAGAGGAGTCCGGCACCCTGGAATCACGGTTTTCGCAAAGGACAGGGATGGAGTTCGGCTCAATCGCCGTTGAGATCATAGCCCCCGAGGCGGTGTCCAACCACTCGTCCTCGATCGGGGGAACCGGCTCCGGATTAAGGGTCGGAGCAGGCACTGGTGCGGCCTCCAGGGCACTGTTTGGCGGCAGAGCTAGATCGTACCCATCGAGACAGTGCGGCACGCTCGGCTGCGGCTCGAATTCGTCGAAGATCAAGTCTCCGCGGACATCGGCCATATAGTTCAAGCTTACAAATCTGACCTGATGGCCAGGGGCGTAGCTTTTGATCTGCTCCAGATGGCCAAGCAAATTGGCCCGCAGTGCAAAGCCGCCGAATACAAAGATCTGTCCGGGGAGAAAAGTCTCACCCTAGACCGCGTCATTGTTGATGATCGATGGAGCCATCGGGCCTATCGGTGACGACACAGAGGAACTCTCAATGAAAGCACCAATGTCGGTGTCAAAACCAGCGGATCTCGGGTAGGGGGTCCCGACGTGCGTCTAGGCGAGATGGTAACAGGAGACAAGGGACACGATGTTTTTACCAGGTTCGGGCCCTCTCGATGGAGGTAATACCCTACTCCTGCTTGATTAATATTGATGATATGGGTAGTACAAGAGTAGATCTACCACGAGATCGAGGAGGCTAAACCCTAGAAGCTAGCCTATGGTATGATTGTTGTTACATCCCTACGGACTAAAACCCTTTGGTTTATATAGACACCGAATAGGGTTAGGGTTACCGCAGTCGGTTACAATGGTAGGGGATCTACATATCCGTATCGCCAAGCTTGCCTTCCACGCCAAGGAAAGTCCCATCCGGACACGGGACGAAGTCTTCAATCTTGTTTCTTCATAGTCTAGGAGTCCGGCCAAAGATGATAGTTTGGCTATCCGGACACCCCCTAGTCCAGGACTCCCTCAGCGCCCGCGCACTGCCACGGCAAGCGGCGCGGGGCCCTGCCACGGCAAGTGATCCTGATGCGGCGGTGCGGGAAGCGGTGGAGCGTTCTCTTGCGGGCGAGGGACTTCTTGGCAGCTTCTCTCTTCTTGCGAGGCGCCGGGCCTGGCGAGTCGCGCCCGTGGGGCACAAGGCCTTGGCGCCAAGACTCCGTCTTGGGGCAGAGGTGGTGGAGGCGCTCAATGGGCCACGCCGCTTGCGGCTGGCGGAGGGTGATGCAGCGAGAGGGACGGCACAGGGGAGCCCCCTGCAGCACTGACAAGCTCGGCGATGCGGTCGAGCCAGTCCTCGTAGAGGTCGTCGACGGGGCAGTAGCGCAGGAGCTCGCGCACCATGCACAACGCGGCCTACGCGTCCACAGGAGCGCGACGAGCGGGGGATGACGAACCGGCCGGGGTCAGCGATGGAGTGGCGGTGTGTCCGTCCTGTCGCACCGAGGGGTGCCGCGAAGATGCTTGTTGCTTGTTCCCCGCCGGGCCGGTGGCGGCGTTGGCGGCAGGCGAAGGAGAACGACGGGGTGGCCCACCGATAGGAGTCGTCTCAGCAACACGGGTGGCCAGGGCAGCCCGGCGCTCAGGGCGAGCGCGGCGTGCGTCCGCCATGGAGACGACGAAGCAATGGGATGCAAAGCGACGGAAGGAAAACTTCGGTGCACCCCTACCTGGCGCGCCAAATGTCGGATCATGGGTTCCGGCAAAACCCTCATGGTTCGAACACTGGGGTGCGCACGAAGATCTCCCCCTACCGATCCGCGTCCTAGCTTCGTTAAGATCTCAAGGACTAACTCGACGAACTCGCAACCCAAGGGACACAAGACTTTTACTGGTTCGGGCCACCGTTGTGGTGTAATACCCTACTCCAGTGTGTGGTGGTGGATTGCCTCTTGGGCTAAGGATGAACAGTTACAAGGGAAAGAACAGCCTCCTGAGGTTAAGGTGTTCTTGTGCTCGGTGTGTTGCTAGGGATTGACTAAAGATCGGATCGAGCTCCCCCTCTCCCTACTGTGGTGGCTAGTCCTATTTATAGAGGCACTGGTCCTCTCCCCAAATATTGAGCGGGAAGGGAGCCAACAACGGCCAATTTGAAAGGGGACAGCTAGTACAGCTTATCTTGACAAAAGCAGTCTTCACCTGCAAAAGGCTCTGGTGGTGACGTCGCCTTGGGCTCCATGGTGACCTCCATCTTGCCGTCCTACTGGTCTTGGTCTTATTGCACCGATATGGAAACCTTTGCTTGACTGCTCGGTACTCCTCTCATGTGCTTGCTTCCTTAGCACCAAAGAGGAAACAAGGACACTGTGCGCTGGCGCCCGCCTGGCCTTGATCATCATGGCTCACGTCATGAGAGCCTCGCAAGGTTTGCCTTGCCTTGATCTCTCCTCCCCTCGCGAGCCAACCTGGTGAGGCCGCTCCCAAGGAGGTCTTGTGTCGTCCGCCTCGCGAGGCTTGGCCCCTCGCGAGGGTCTTTAATGCTTGTTGGTGAAGATGGGCCGTACGGCCCGCTCGCAGAGCCACGCCGTGGGCTGCAGGCAGGCAAGTCTGGGGACCCCCGTTCTCGGAACGCCGACACAAAGCCCGTAGCAGCCACATAAAACTTGCAACAACAAAGTAGAAGACATCTAACTTGTTTTTGCGGGTCATGTTGTGATGTGATATGGTCAAGATATGATGTGATATATGTTGATGTATGAGATGATCAAGTTTTGTAATATCGACAACTGGCAGGAGCCTTATGGTTGTCTCTTTATTGTATGAAATGCAAAGGCCATGTAATTGCTTTACTTTATCACTATGCGTTAGCGATAGTTGTAGAAGCACAGTTGGGGAGACGACCACGACGCTACGATGGAGATCAAGATGTCAAGTCGGTGACGATGGAGATCATGACATTGCTTTGGAGATGGAGATCAAAAGCACAAGATGATGATGGCCATATCATGTCATATATTTTGATTGCATGTGATGTTTATCCTTTATGCATCTTATTTTGATTAGAATGGCGGTAGCATTATAAGATGATCCCTTCACTTAATTTCAAGATAAAAGTGTTCTCCCTGAGTATGCACCGTTACTACAGTTCATCGTTTCGAGACACCACGTGATGATCGGGTGTGATAGACTCTATGTTCACATACAACGGGTGTAAGATAGTTTTACACATGCAGAGTAGTTGGGTTAAACTTGACGAGCCTAGCATGTACAAACATGGTCTCGGAACACTAGAGACCGAAAGGTTGATCATGAGTCATATAGTAGATATGATCAGCATAGAGTTGTTCATCGTTGATGAGTACCCCATCTCACGTGATGATCGAAAATGGATTAGTTGATTTGGATCACGTATCACTTAGATGACTTGAGGGATGTCTATTTAATGGGAGTTCATTAGTAATTTTATTAAATGAACTTAAATTTATCATGAACTTAGTCTTAATAGTTTTTGCATATCTATGTTGTAGATTAATAGTTCGCGATATAGCTCCCCTATATTTTTGATATGTTCCTAGAGAAAACTAAGTTGAAAGATGGTGGTAGCAATAATGCGAACTGGGTCTGTGATATGAGACTTATCCTCATTGCTGCACAAAAGAATTATGTCCTTGATGCACCGCTAGGTGACAGACCTATTGCAGGAGCAGATGTAGGCGTTATGAATGTTTGGCAAGCTCGATATGATGACTACTTAATAGTTTAGTGCACCATGCTTTACGGTTTAGAACCGAGATTTCAAAAACGTTTTGAACGCCACAGAGCATATGAGATGTTCCCAGAGCTGAAATTGGTATTTCAGATTCATACCCATGTTGAGAGGTATGAGACCTCTGACAATTACTTTGCCTACAAGATGGAGGAGAATATCTCAACCAGTGAGCATGTGCCCAGAATGTCTGAGTACTACAATCGTTTGAATCAAGTGGGAGTTAATCTTCCAGATAAGATAGTGATTGACAGAGTTCTCTAGTCACTATCACCAAGTTACTTGAACTTCGTGATGAACTATAATATGCAAGGGATGACGGCGATTCCCGAGCTCTTCGCGATGCTAAAATCGGCGAAGGTAGAAATCAAGAAAGAACATCAAGTGTTGATGGTTAACAAGACCACTAGTTTCAAGAAAAAGGGCATGGGAAAGAGAGGGAACTTCAAGAAGAATGGCAAGCAAGTTGCCGCTCCCGAGAAGTAGCACAAAGCTAGACCCAAGCCTGAAACTGAGTGCTTCTACTGCAAAGGGAATGGTCACTATAAGCGGAACTGCCCCAAATACTTGGCGGATAAGAAGGATGGCAAAGTGAACAAAGATATATTTGATATACATGTTATTGATGTGTACCTTACTGGTATTAATAGCAGCCCCTGGGTATTCGAAATTGGTCCAGTTGCTAAGATTAGTAACTCGAAACAGGAGTTGCAGAATAAACAGAGACTAGTAATTAAGGGTGAGGTGACAATGTGTGTTGGAAGTGATTCCATGGTTGATACGATCACCATCGCATACTCCCTCTACCTTCAGGATTAGTGTTGAGCCTAAATAAATGTTATTTGGTGTTTGTGTTGAGCATGAATATGATTTGATCATGTTTATTGCAATATGATTATTCATTTAAGTCAAAGAATAAATGTTGTTCTATTTACATGAATAATACCTTCTATGGTCATACACCCAATCTGAAGGGTTTATTGAATCTCGATCTTAGTGATACACATATTTATAATATTGATGCCAAAGGATGCAAAGTTGATAATGATAGTGCAACATACTTGTGGCACTGTTGTCGGATTCAGGGTTCCGGCAAACCCTTCTGAGGTTCGAACTCTGGGGTGCGCATGAAGGATTCCCTCTCCCTAGCTCGCTCACTCAACGATCTCACGGCCTAGCTCAACGAACCCAAAGAACACGAGACACAGAGATTTATACTGGTTCGGGCCACCGTTGTGGTGTAATACCCTACTCCAGTGTGGTGGTAGTGGATTGCCTCGTGGGCTGAGGATGAACTAGTACAATGGGTGAACAGCCTCTAGAGGAGAGGTGTTCTTGAGCTCTATGAGCTGGTGAGGATGGTCTTGGTGGAATGGATCCGGTCAAAGATATGTTCTCCCGGTCCCAGAGCCAACCTCCCATGGTGGTGGCTAGTCCTATTTATAGAGGCCCGGCTCCTCTCCCCAAATGTTAGGCGGGAAGGGATCCCACAACGGCCAAGTTTGAAGGGGGACAACTAGTACAAGCTATCCTAACAAAAGGTGGACTTCACCTGCCAAAGGCTCTGGTGGTGATGCTGTTGTGGGCTCCACGAGGACCTCCGTCCTACCGTCCTGATGGTCTTGGTCTCGTTGCACCGATATGGAAACCTTTGCGTGATGCCTTGGGACTCGTCGTCTGCGCCTACCTCTTTAGCACCAAAGAGGAAACTGGTACACTACGCCCGCTGGCGCCCGCCTGGCCTTGGTCGTCATGGCTCACGTCACGTGAACCTCATGAGGTGCCCCTTGCATAGATATCTCCGCTCCTCGGGAGCCGGCCTAGTGAGGCTGCCCCCAGGGAGGTCTTGGTGTCGTCCGCCTTGAGAAGCTTGGCCCCTCATGAGGGTCTTGAGCTATTGTTGTCGAAGCTGGGCCGTACCTGGCCGTTGGTGGAGCCACGCCATGGGTCGCAGGCAGGCAAGTCTGGGTACCCCCGTTCCTAGGACGCCGACAGTAGCCCCCCGGCCCAAGGCACGCTCGGACTTGGCTTTGAGGCAAAGCCAAAGGGCAAGTGCGAAGCGCCATGGGTCCCAACCACCTGCGGCCTTGGTCGACGCGTGGCGATTGACTGGACATGGGCGTCTCTGCTTCCCCACGCCGCCTCGGCAACTGTCCTTGACTTGATGAGACCCTGTTGCATGCAGTAGAAAACCATCATTGCGTGTGATCATGGAGGCCGATGGTTGGCCTCCTTCAGGCTATAAATGAGGAGAGGGGCGGAGCCCCCATTGCTCATCTCCTTCTTCTCGCAGCGTGTTCCTTCTTCTTCCTCCTTGCTTCACCGTCTGGCCGCGACTCCCATGGCGCCGATCAGGAGATTCTCCGCCACTGAGAAAGGAAAGACCCCCCACGAGGAACAGGGGCCACTCCCGCTGAAGAAGAGGTTCGACTGCTTCCGCGGCGCCGGTGTGAGGCTGGAGGTGACGAGGCCTTGGTATGAGCGGCCTTCGCCCGGTTATCCGTTGCCCTTGTACGCCCAAGTGCATGGCTCGAGAGGAGGAGGCGGCGCCTCGCGCTGCTCGCGTTGCGGCCATAGCGACCGGGCTAGGGTCGCACGGGCCACCGTCCCACGAACCCATGCCGAGGGCTCCTTGCGGGAGTTCGTGGTATGGGCGGCGATGGAACCGCGTACATGGATCAAGTTTCCATGGTTCTTCGCCAGAGAGATGCCGCCGAGGTGGCCGCTCGGGTTGTGGCTGCAGCATGCCAACTGTAGCACCCTGGCAACGGGAGCAGAGGTCGAATTCGTTTCCCCGGGCAAGATCTTCTTGACCCGTGGATGGGGCAAGGTCGCCCGCGCCTGCCACGCGGAGGGGGCCCTCGCCATCCATTTTGAGTACGACGGCGCCTCCACGCTGTTCTTCAAGGTCTTCGTCGAGGAGGGCCGCCGCCTGGAGTGCTGCCCTAGAGGGGGCCGCCAGGACGGTGCAGCGGCAGGCGCCGAGCCCGCCCTTGGTCCTGCCGACAGCTCCTCCAGCAGCAGCAGCGGCTCCTGGGGTCTACCGACTCTCCCGAGCTTGACGAGACCCTGGAGACGAGCGATGACAGCTGCCCCCGAGCTCCCGCCGTGCTCGAAGCACGGTGATGGCATCTGCTCGCCGTCGCCGATGATCTGGATGGGGTCAGCGTCCACCCCCAGGGACCCACTGTTGATGATGGCGTCGGCGGCGACGCCTGTAGATATGACTTCTGGAAGCCTTCTTCTTTTGTTCCCTGCTAGGAATCGAGATGAACCCCGTGGGGGTGTGTAAAGAATCTGTAGCGCTTTTGGGTCAATATTATACTCATTATGAAATTCGTGGTGGCGTGTCTTGCTTCGGCTTTGTCCCCCCATTTCTTCCTCGCGGTAGCTTAGCGCTCTACGCTGACACGTCCCAGTCCCCAGGCAGGGTTCAGCCGTCGCTGGCATGCTAGGTCGCGATGCCGTGGTCAAGGCCAGGAGGCGAGCGGCCTGAGGTCCGGTGAGAACTCCTGAGGTGCGATGCTCAAGAGGTCCCCTTTAGCGTGCAAGCAACTCCCTGAAGGCAGATAAGGAAGGTGGCACCACGAGCAAAACCGCGCCGGTGCTAGAAATCTGCTTGTTGTTGGGCTGACTTCGGATGCGTGACTTATCTTAGTGGCCCTGGGTCGACTCCTTGCGCCATGCTAGATTTGCGCATCTGCGGAGGTGGTACCACTAGGTCAGGCTTGCGCCAGATTCCTCCCTCCTTCGTGCTCTTATAAGTGCTCTGCGTTCTCGGGTCCCGACCCTCGAGCGGGGCTCAGCCGCCGCTGGTTGCTACGTCTTGAGCTTGCATTGGTTTTCCCACAGAGGAGAGGATGATGCAGCACAGTAGCGTAAGTATTTCCCTCAGTTTTTGAGAACCAAGGTATCAATCCAGTAGGAGGCCACGCGCAAGTCCCTCGTACCTGCACAAAACGATAGCTACTCGCAACCAACGCGATTAGCGGTCGTCAATCCCTTCACGGTCACTTACGAGAGTGAGATCTGATAGAGATAATATTTTTGGTATTTTTGGTATAAAGATGCAAAGTGAAAAGTAAAAGCAAAGTAAGAACAAAGCAAGTAAATAAAGTGATAGAGATTGATATGATGAGAATAGACCCGGAGGCCATAGGTTTCACTAGTGGCTTCTCTCAAGAACATAGATATTCTACGGTGGGTGAACAAATTACTGTTGAGCAATTGACAGAATTGAGCATAGTTATGAGGTTATCTAGGTATGATCATGTATATAGGCATCACATCCGAGAAAAGTAGACCGAAGCGATTACGCATCTACTACTATTACTCCACTCATCGACCGCTATCCAAAGATGCATCTAGAGTATTAACTTAAAAACAGAGTAACGCCTTAAGCAAGATGACATGATGTAGAGGAATAAATTCATGCAATATGATAAATACCCCATCTTGTTATCCTCGATGGCAACAATACAATACATGCCTAGCAACCCTTTACATCCTTTGGTAAGGACACCGCAAGAGTTGAACCCAAAGCTAAGCACTTCTCCCATTGCAAGAACTACCAATCTAGTTGGCCAAACCAAGCGGATAATTCAAAGAGACTTGCAAAGATAACTCAATCATACATAAAAGAATTCAGAGAAGATTCAAATATTATTCATAGATAAGCTGGATCATAAACCCACAATTCATCGGTCTCAACAAACACACCGCAAAAAGAAGATTACATCAAATAGATCTCCACGAGAGGGGGAGAACATTGTATTGAGATCCAAAAAGAGAGAATAAGCCATCTAGCTACTAGCTATGGACCCGAAGGTCTGAAGTAAACTACTCACACTTCATCGAAGGGGCTATGGTGTTGATGTAGAAGCCCTCCATGGTGGATGCCCCCTCCGTGAACTCGAACAGGCCCCAAGATGGGATCTCGTGGATCTGAGGAAGTTGCGGCGGTGGAATTAGGTTTTGGCTCCTGTTACGATCGTTTGGGGATACGTAGGTATATATAGGAGGAAGGAGTACATCGGTGGAGGCGTCGGGGGCCCACGAGGTAGAAGCGCGCCCTCCACCCTCGTGACCGCCTCTGGCACTTCTTGGAGTAGGGTCCAAGTCTCTGGATCACGTTCGGTTGGAAAATCACATTCCGAAGGTTTCATTCCGTTTGGACTCCGTTTGATATTCCGTTTCTTGAAACCTTTGAAATAGGCAAAAACAGCAATTACAGGCTGGGCCTCCAGTTAATAGGGTAGTCCCAAAAGTAATATAAAAGTGGAAAATAAAGCCCAATATAGTCCAAAACAGTAGATAAAGTAGCATGGAGCAATCAAAAATTATAGACACGTTGGAGACGTATCAGGCATCCCCAAGCTTAATTCCTGCTCGTCCTCGAGTAGGTAAATGATAAAAAGAGAATTTTTGATGCGGAGTGATACTTTGGCATAATTCCAATATAAATATTCAGATCCGAAAGATTTAAGACAAAAGTTCATATTGACACAAAAATAATAATACTTCAAGCATACTAATCAAAGCAATCATGTCTTCTCAAAATAACATGGCAAAAGAAAGTTCATCCCTACAAAATCATATAGTTAGGCTATGCTTCATTTTCGTCACACAAAGATGTTCCCAACTTCTATACCTCGATGACAAGCCAAGCAATTGTTTCATACTTAAATAATCTCAAACTTTTTCAACCTTCACGCAATACATGAGCGCGAGCCATGGATATAGCACTATGGGTGGAATAGAATATGATGATGGGATTGTGTGGAGAAGACAAAAAAGGAGAAAGTCTCACATTGTGAGGCTAATCAGCGGGCTATGGAGATGCCCATCAATTGATGTCAACATGAGGAATAGGGATTGCCATACAGCGGATGCACTAGAGCTATAAGTATATGAAAAGCTCTACAAAAGAAACTAAGTGGGTGTGCATCCAACTTGCTTGCTCACGAAGACCTAGGGAACTTTGAGGAAGCCCATCATTGGAATATACAAGCCAAGTTCTATAATGAAAAATTCCCACTAGCATATGAAAATGACAAAACGAGAGACTCTTTATAATGAAGATCTTAGTGGTACTTTGAAGCACAATATATGAGACTCGCTACATGAAGAACAAGGTGCTACTATGAAGCACAAGTGTGGTAAAAGGATAGTAGCATTGTCCCTTCTCTCTTTTTCTCTCATTTTTTGGGCCTTCCTTTTTTTTGGCCTTGCTCTTTTTTTTCGTCCGGAGTCTCATCCCGACTTATGGGGGAATCACAGTCGCCATCATCCTTTCCTCACTTGGGACAATGGCCTAATAATGATGATCATCACACTTTTATTTTTCTTACAACTCAACAATTACAACTCGAAACTTAGAACAAAATATGACTCTATATGAATGCCTCCGTGATGTACGGGATGGTGCAATGAATCAAGAGTGACATGTTTGGAAAATTATGCATGGTGGCTTTGCCACAAATACGATGTCAACTACATGATCATGCAATGGCAATATAACAAAAGTAATGTATGTCATAATGATGATGATGGAAGTTGCATGGCAATATATCTCGGAATGGCTACGGAAATGCCATGATAGGTAGGTATGGTGGCTGTTTTGAGGAAGATATAAGGAGGTTTATGTGTGAAAGAGCGTATCGTATCACGGGGTTTGGATGCACCGGTGAAGTTTGCACCAACTCTCAAGGTGAGAAAGGGCAATGCACGGTACCGAAGAGGCTAGCAAATGCGGAAAGGTAAAAGTGCGTATAATCCATGGACTCAACATTAGTCAAAAGAACTCATATACTTATTGCAAAAATTTAGAAGCAATCAAAAATCAAGTACTATGCGTATGCTCCTAGGGGGATAGATTGGTAGGAAAAGACCATCGCTCGTCCCCGACCGCCACTCATAAGGATGCACAAGCCAGGTACACTTCATGTTTCAAATTTGTTACACAACTTTAATCATACGTGCATGCTACGGGACTTACAAACTTCAACACAAGTATTTATCAAATTCACAATTATCAACTAGCACGACTTTGATATTATTACCTCTATATCTCAAAACAATTATCAAGCATCAAACTTATCTTAGTATTTAATTCACTCAAAAAGAAAGTTTCACATATCTTGAACACTAAGTATATTAACATTAAGCAAATTACCATGCTATTAACGACTCTCAAAATAATCTAAGTGAAGCATGAGAGATCAAGTTTATTTAAAACAAATCCACCACCGTGCTCTAAAATATCTAAGTGAAGCACTAGAGCAAAAATCATCATGCTCAAAAGATATAAGTGAAGCACTACGAGCAAACTATCAAGCTCAAAAGATATAAGTGAAGCACATAGAGTATTCTATCAAATTTCAATTCATGTATGGCTCTATCAAAAGGTGTGTACAGCAAGTATGATTGTGGTAAACTAACAAACAAAGACGCAAATAATACAAGACTCTCCAAGCAAAACACTTGTCATGTGATGAATAAAAATATAGCTCCAAGTAAATTACCGATGGAAGTGGACGAAAGAGGGGATGCCTTCCGGGGCATCCCCAAGCTTTGTCTTTTTGGTGTCCTTGGATTATCTTGGGGGTTCCATGGGCATCCCCAAGCTTAGGCTCTTGCCACTCCTTGTTCCATAATCCATCAAAAGAATTCACCCAAAACTTGAAAACTTCACAACACAAAACTCAATAGAAATCTCGTGAGCTCCATTAGAGAAAGAAAACAAAGGACTACTTTAAGGTACTGTAATGAACTCATTCTTTATTTATATTGGTGTTAAACCTACTGTATTCCAACTTCTCTATGGATTATAAACTATTTTACTAGCCATAGATTCATCAAAATAAGCAAACAACACACGCAAAACAGAATCTGTCAAAAACAGAACAGTCTGTAGTAATCTGTAACTAACTTAAACTTCTGGAACTCAAAAAATTATACCAAAATTAGACGACCTGGAAAATTTGTTTATTGATCAGAAGCAATTGGAATCAGTATTTTATCACGTTCTGGTGACTTTTAACAATTCGGTCACTGAGCGCAAAGATTCTGGAAATTACAGCAATATCAAATAACTATCACCCAAGAAGATCTAATAGGTTTAACTTGGCAAAAACACTAATTAAAAGATAAAACCACATCTAAACAGAGGCTAGATGGATTATTTATTCCTAAACAGAAGCAAAAAAAACTAAAAAAAATGGGTTGCCTCCCAACAAGCGCTATCGTTTAACACCCCTAGCTAGGCATAAAAGCAAGGATAGATCTAGGTATTGCCATCTTTGGTAGGCAATCCATAAGTGGCTCTCATGATAGATTCATATGGTAATCTTATTTTATTTCTAGGAAAGTTTTCCATGCCTTTCTTTAATGGAAAATGGAATCTAATATTCCCTTCCTTCATATCAATAATTGCACCAATCGTTCTAAGGAAAGGTCTACCAAGAATAATAGGACATGAAGGATTGCAATCTATATCAAGAACGATAAAATCTATGGGCACATAATTCCTATTTTCAAAAATAAGCACATCATTAATTCTTCCCATAGGCTTTTTAATAGTGGAATCCGCAAGATGCAAGTTTAGAGAGCAATCATCGAAATCACGGAAATCTAGCAAATCACACAAAGTTTTGGGAATAGTAGAGACACTAGCACCCAAATCACACAAAGAATGAAACTCATAATTTTTAATTTTAATTTTGATAGTAGGTTCCCACTCATCATAGATTTTCCTAGGGATAGAAACTTTCAACTCAAGTTTTTCTTCATAAGATTGCATCAAGGCATCAACAATGTGTTCGGTAAAGGCCTTATTTTGACTATAGGCATGAGGAGAATTTAGCACGGATTGCAACAAGGAAATACAATCAATTAAAGAGAAATTGTCATAATTAAATTCCTTGAGATCCAATATAGTGGGTTTAGCAATATCTCAATTTTTATTTCTTTCAATCCCACTTTTATCAATTTCGTCATCAAGATCTAAAAACTCCGAATTCTTAGAACGCCTTCTAGGTAAAGGAAGATCATATTCAGTTTCATCAAGATTCATATTGCAAAACAAAGATTTAATGGGGGACACATCAATAACTTTTAGATCTTCATCTTGATTTTCATAGGAATTGGAAGAACACGCTTTAATAAAGGCATCTTTGGAAGCACGCATCCTAGCGGTTCTTTCCTTGCACTCATCAATGGAAATTCTCATGGATTTGAGAGACTCATTGATATCATGCTTAGGAGGAATATATCTAAGCTTTAAAGAATCAATTTCAAGAGAAATTCTATCAACGTTCCTAGCCAATCATCAACTTTAAGCAATTTCTCTTCAAGCAAAGCATTAAAATTCTTTTGTGAATTCATAAACTCTTTAACACTACTCTCAAATTAAGAGGGAATATTATTAAAATTTCCATAAGAGTTGTTGTAGGGATTTCCATAATTATTAGAAGGATTACTAGGATAAGGCCTAGGATTAAAATTCCCTCTATAAGCGTTGCTTCAAAAACTATTCCTACCAACAAAATTCACATCCGTAGATTCATTATTATTCTCAATCAAGGTAGACAAAGGCATGTCATTAGGATCAGAAGAAACACTCTTAGCAAATAATTTCATAAGTTCATCCATCTTTCCACTCAAAACATGGATTTCTTCTATAGCATGCACTTTTTTATTAGTAGATCTTTCAGTATGCCATTGAGAATAATTAACCATGATATTATCTAGGAGTTTAGTAGCATCCCCTAAAGTGATCTCCGTAAAAGTGCCTCCCGCGGGCGAATCTAAAAGATTTCTAGAAGAAAATTTCAATCCAGCATAAAAAAATTGTATAATCATCCATAAGTTCAAACCATGAGTAGGACAAAAACGTATCATTAATTTCATTCTCTCCCAAGCTTGTGCAACATGTTCATGATCAAGTTGCTTAAAATTCATAATATCGTTCCTAAGAGAGATAATTTTAGCGGGAGGGAAATACTTAGAGATAAAAGCATCTTTGCACTTGTTCCAAGAATCAATACTATTTTTAGGAAAGGATGAAAACCACGCTTTAGCACGATCTCTAAGCGAAAAAGGAAATAGCTTCAATTTAACGACATCATTATCGACATCCTTTTTCTTTTGCATATCACATAAATCAACGAAGCTATTCATATGAGTAGGGGCATCTTCACTAGGAAGGCCGGCGAATTGATCTTTCATAACAAGATTCAACAAAGCAGTATTGATTTCACAAGATTCAGTATTGGCAAGAGGAGCAATCGGAGTGCTAAGGAAATCATTATTATTGGTATTGGTGAAGTCACACAAATTGGTAGCATCTTGAGCCATCGCGCCAAGCAAGTAACACACGAGCAAACAAACGGACAAGGAAAAAGGCAAAGCAAAAAGGAGGAGGAGATTGGGAAAGAGAGGGCAAATAAAACGGCAAGGGTGAAGTGGGGGAGAGGAAAATGAGAGGCAAATGGCAAATAATGTAATGCGAGAGATAGGGATTGTGATGGGTACTTGGTATGTTGACTTTTGCGTAAACTCCACAACAGCGGCGCCGGAAATCCTTCTTGCTAGGTCTTGAGCTTGCGTTGGTTTTCCCCGAAGAGGAGAGGATGATGCAGCACAGTAGCGTAAGTATTTCCCTCAGTTTTTTAGAACCAAGGTATCAATCCAGTAGGAGGCCACGCGCAAGTCCCTCGTACCTGCACAAAACGATAGCTACTCGCAACCAACGCGATTAGGGGTTGTCAATCCCTTCACGATCACTTACGAGAGTGAGATCTGATAGAGATAATATTTTTGGTATTTTTGGTATAAAGATGCAAAGTGAAAAGTAAAAAGCAAAGTAAGAACAAAGCAAGTAAATAAAGTGATAGAGATTGAGATGATGAGAATAGACCCGGGGGCCATAGGTTTCACTAGTGGCTTCTCTCAAGAACATAGATATTCTACGGTGGGTGAACAAATTACTGTTGAGCAATTGACAGAATTGAGCATAGTTATGAGGTTATCTAGGTATGATCATGTATATAGGCATCACGTCCGAGACAAGTAGACCGAAACGATTCTGCATCTACTACTATTACTCCACTCATCGACCGCTATCCAACATGCATCTAGAGTATTAAGTTAAAATAAGAGTAGCGCCTTAAGCAAGATGACATGATGTAGAGGAATAAATTCATGCAATATGATAAATACCCCATCTTGTTATCCTCGATGGCAACAATACAATACGTGCCTTGCAACCCTTTACATCCTTTGGGTAGGGACACCGCAAGATTGAACCCAAAGCTAAGCACTTCTCAGATTGCAAGAACTACCAATCTAGTTGGCCAAACCAAACGGATAATTAGAAGAGACTTGCAAAGATAACTCAATCATACATAAAATAATTCAGAGAAGATTCAAATATTATGCATAGATAAGCTGGATCATAAACCCACAATTCATCGGTCTCAACAAACACACCGCAAAAACAAGATTACATTGAATAGATCTCCACGAGAGAGGGGGATAACATTGTATTGAGATCCAAAAAGAGAGAAGAAGCCATCCAGCTACTAGCTATGGACCCGAAGGTCTGAAGTAAACTACTCACACTTCATCGGAGGGGCTATGGTGTTGATGTAGAAGCCCTCCGTGGTGGATGCTCCTCCCGTGAGCTCAAACAGGCCCCAAGATGGGATCTCATGGATACAGGAAGTTGCGGCGGTGGAATTAGGTTCTTGGCTCCTGTTCTGATCGTTTGGGGATACGTAGGTATATATAGGAGGAAGGAGTACGTCGGTGGAGCGTCACGGGGCCCACAAGGTAGGGGGCGCCCTCCTCCCTCGTGACCGCCTCTGGCACTTCTTGGAGTAGGGTCCAAGTCTCCTGGATCACGTTCGGTTGGAAAATCACGTTCCTGAAGGTTTCATTCCGTTTGGACTCCGTTTGATATTCCGTTTCTTCAAAACACTGAAATAGGCAAAAAACAGCAATTAATTTGGGCCTCCAGTTAATAGGTTAGTCCCAAAAGTAATATATAAGTGGAAAATAAAGCCCAATATAGTCCAAAACAGTAGATAAAGTAGCATGGAGCAATCAAAAATTATAGATACGTTGGAGACGTATCACTGGTATGCCAGGTCGCGATGCCATTGTCAAGGCCAGTGGGTGAGGGCTAGAGAGTCGGTAAGAGCTCCTAAGACGCGATGCTCAGGAGCCCCCACTTTCACCCGCAAGCGAATCGCATGAGAAAAGGAAGGAGCTGACGGGGCCACCTATAGCTAGGCTTCGAAGATCCCTGCGGGTTAGTTGGAGAGGGAAATATAGCTTGTAATAGCGTTGGCTATCCTGCTGCTGTTTGTCTCGCAAGAAGATGAAGGCACTAAGGGTCTGGTGAGGTGACGTGCGCGGGGCGGGCCGCGAGCCAGAGCTCAATCTCTCAGGTTTATCAGCATTGCAGGGACGGACCCGAGCACAAGCGCCGTGCCAGCATGTGGAGTCCTCGTCGCGGGATGAGCAGAGGGTCGTCAGCAACACGGGATGCCGCGAAGTGTAATCAGGCAGGTATAAAATCATATCAGGAGGGGCGAGCAACGCTAGTTCAGATGGATGCAAGAACGATACACGCCACCGGGACAGACCCATGCGGCCTGGGGATGATGCAACCTGAGGGGCGCCCCCAACAGAGTAAGCTAAAGATGTAAAAGGATACATGTTGCACGGACATGCCCGTGTGACCTGGGAATGATGCAGCCCGAGGGGCTCTCCCAGCTGAATAAACTGGAAAATATTACCTGGCACCATTGTTGAAGAGGTGTTGGAGTAGCTGTAGATGCATACTGAAGAGTCGTTCCGCACGAGTCGCCTAGGTCCTGAGCCTTTGGAGGCTCTGGTGGTCCGGGCGGCTCATGAAGAACCGTCGCCATCTCCGTCAGGACAGCGTGGTGCCTGGCCTCCTGAGTCGCCAGAATGCTCCGCAAGTGGTGCTCGCAGGTGACAGCCGAGTTCGGCAAGTCGAATGGCATGCGAACATAGCTGTGAGGCGGACCCTCGTACTGACCAACGCGTGAAGGCCAGAAATGCCCCCGAGGATGCGGCCCTGTTGAGCCCTAAAATGTCGACGCGGACGCGCATGCTGTCATCCTCTCCAGGACAAGGAGCTGCGCCAGGTGGTGGGCGGCGGTCGCCGCACATGGCTCGTGCCTCTTGAAGCTCCTCGGTCGCCTTGGTGATGAACTCCTGAGCCCTAGGCGCTCCATGCCTTACGCCCTGATGAGGGAAACATGCAGCGATGCACGCCTCCACGTGGCGCGAGTGCCTCCCTCGCGACATGGACTAGGTCAGAGGCCCTCCAGAAGAGAGCCCCCGAGCCCAGCCTGAGGAGGGAGCCGGGCGCGCCTTCCTATGCGAGGGAGGGAGGCGCCCCATCTGCGGGTGTAGGTCCTGAGGTGGTGCCGCTAGGTAAGCCGCTCTCCCGCGGCCCTTGGTGGAGCAGTTGCTTCTTCTTCTTGGGGACAGCCTCAGGGGGGTAGAAGGTGCCTTTGTTGTCTGGATCTTCGGCCTCTGCTGTCGGTGTCAAAACCGGCGGATCTCGAGTAGGGGGTCCCGAACAATGCGTCTAAGGCGGACGGTAACAGGAGGCGGGAGACACGATGTTTACCCAGGTTTGGGCCCTCTCGATGGAGGTAATACCCTACTTCCTGCATGATTGATCTTGATGATATGAGTATTACAAGAGTTGATCTACCAAGAGATTGTAGAGGCTAAACCCTAGAAGCTAGCCTATGGTATGATTGTTGTTGTCCTACGGACTAAACCCTCCGGTTTATATAGACACCAGAGGGGCCTAGGGTTACACAGAGTCGGTTATAAGGGAGGAGATCTACATATCCGTATGGCCAAGCTTGCCTTCCATGCCAAGGAGAGTCCCATTCGGACACGGGACGAAGTCTTCAATCTTGTATCTTCATAGTCCAATAGTCCGGCCAAAGGATATAGTTCGGCTGTCCGAGGACCCCCCTAATCCAGGACTCCCTCAGTAGCCCCTAAACCAGGCTTCAATGACGATGAGTCCGACGCGCAGATTGTCTTCGGCATTGCAAGGCGGGTTCCTCCTCGGAATACTCCATAGAAGATTTTGAACACAAGGATAGTGTCCGGCTCTGCAAAACAAATTCCACGTACCACCGTAGAGAGAATATTTCCATAAATCTAATATGCGGCAGCTTCTCAAAATGTGACGTACTGTCGTGGTCTGGTCATGACAAACCGTTTTTCCGAACCTGCCACTTCACGTGTTTCTCATCAATACGGTTTTTATTGGCACGTCCTGTCGAAGCAGAGATCGTGTCCCTTTTTTCACGGGATTCTCATCAATACGGGTATGGGTGACCCAACCGTGCCTGTTGGTATGACTCCTCCATTTTAGGCAAGTCCCAAACGGCCACGCGGAGGACGCTTGATATTCCTCCACACTTCGGCTTATGGCTCAAGACCTTCAATGTGAAGCCGAAGATGATTGAGGGGCGACACGCAGAGTGCGGAGGTGCCGTAATAAGCAAAGGTGCCGATGTTCCATGGCCAATGGGTTCCTTCCCGGAGGTGTCTAGTTTATGGCAACGGGAGTGGTTTTATATCACAGCTCCCCGGGGTACTAAGTGGGTAGCCGCCCACTTATACCTTTCGGGCCCCGCCATAACTGGCGTCATGGGTCAACAAGGGGCTGGACTAGGGGCCAGTAAATGATGTGCTGACATTGCAGAGTCGCATCCGAGATCTCCTCGAGAGAGATGTTAGCATTGTTAAGGTAATGCAAGTCATGCTAGTTCGTCGAGCCCTGCCTTGCAAACATCGACCTCTCCGTATGTGGGAGTTCAACCCGGAAGGACCGCGAACTATTCATGTAACATCCCAAAATTCTAAATTTTGGAATGTTATAAACAAATAGATAGATTTGATTGATTGCTTGATCGATTGACTGAAAGTGAGTGAATTCGAAACTTTTTGAAAGTTAAATGAGAGGGAATAAAAGGACTTTCCCAAACTTTCATTTTTTTTATGATCTTGAGAATTCAAATTCTTTCATCACAAAAACCACGGAGAGAAGATGACATGACTTCTTCCATTTATTTAAATGACAAGGGTGTTGAAAATATTTGAATTTCATTTGGAAAATATTTTCCAATTCTGAAACTTTATGCAACTCAATGATTTTCACGGCGAAGATAAAATGACTTCTTCAAAACATATGAAATATGAGTTGGGAGTTTCAAAGAAATAAATTCAAAGTTCTTCTGAATTTATTTTCAATTTGGAGTTATTTGAGTTTTATTCAAATTATTTTTCTCCAAAATAAAATATATGGAAATAGGGTAACATGATTCCCTACATCAGAAAATTGGAGAGAAATTAATTTGAAGTCATTTTGGTATTTTAAAAATGATTTTTATTGGATTTTATTAGAGCTGAAACACTCTTTGCTTTATTTGAATTTGTGTGTATTTTATTTGAAGCTAGAATAATGTTCATGCTGTAGGAAATTCTTTTCTGAAAATTTTGATATATTATATGCCTATATAATATATTTATTTATTTGGTTTTATTATTTTTAATTGTCTCTGTTAAAAAAAATTAAAAAAAATGCAGCGCCTTGGGCCAAAGGCCCAAGCCGCTAGCCGCCGGCCGGCCAAGGCACAAGGCCAACGCGCACGCACGCACGCACCTAGGGGAGCAGGAGCCCAAGTTTCCTATTCGTTTACAATTCTTAGTAGAATTTGACCCCGTTTGTTATTCCGTTTTTTTTATTCCTAGGATTCCTAATCCTAATCTATTTCTTGTCCCCTACCCCAAGCAAAACCCCGCCCCGCCCCAATATAAATAACCAAGCACCCCCCCACCAACACAACAAATCAAATCTCCTCTCCTCACCTCCTCCTCTGCGGCGGCAACACAGATGCCGCCCGCCATAGCCATGTGCCGCCCGCCGCCCTAATCGCCGCCGCCGCCCTCACCAGCGCCGTCGCCCTACATAGCCGCCGCCGCCACTAGCCGCCGCCGCCACTTGCCGCCGCCGCCGCCCTACGCCGTCGCCGCCGGAGCCCCTCGCTTCTTCGAGGTACTAGCCCCGCGCCGCGTCACGTTTTCTAGATCGGTTTTCTAGATCGATTTTCGTTCCGTTTTCTAGATCGGTTTTTCGTTTGGTTTCCTTTTGAAACCCTAGATCGGTTTTCTCGCCGGTTTTCTTTCCGGTGTTGTTTAGCGGCGTCGCTCGATAGATTTTCTTTTATTTTTAATTTTCGTCATGGACCTATCCGTAGTCCCTAATTTTCAAACGGCTATAACTTTTTACTCGTAAGTCGGAATCCATGAAACCAACGCCCACTTATTCGTTATGATCTCCTCTATCCAGTAATACAACTCAAACATGTTTTTGAAAGTTTTAAAATTTGAATTCAAACAGATTTGTATTTGAACTTCGTTTGATCATAACTTGAGTTTCGTAACTCCGATTTAGTTGATTCTTTTTGCAAATCGAGCTCTTGACCTAAACTTTCTGATAAGGCCAAATACACATAGTTTTGGTACTGTTAGAAATTGTTTTATGCTGCAAGATTTATTAGATTTGGTTTTGACGTTTTCGAATTGTTTCTTGATCCTTCCGATCTTTTGAGTGATTGCTTATTTGTTGTTACTATTTCTTGATTTCGATAGATTGACGTGAGTGTGACGAGTAGATCTATCAAGAGTTTTGAGTGCGAATCATCTTCATCAACTTTGCAGTCAAGTAACACTTTGATCATACTCTTCTCATACCCAGTTTTTATGCATTAGATCTATCCTCAAACACTTGCATGATTAGGATCTAATTAAATTGTGGGATGGGAAGTAGATTGAGGTAGTACCTATTACCTGTTTTATTATCAAACCCTTGGGAGTTACTTCTACGTTTGCTTATTACGCCATGCTATGCTCGTAGACGTGGATTGGGTTTGAGTGAATATCCATGACAGATGTGAGATTGATAATAAATGGTTTATCTAAGGTGGCAACTTAAACACACATCTGGGTGGATTGAGGCACCTGGCTATTCAGGACTTGCTGTCAAGGCACACAGGTAGACAGGATTTGCCTGTATTTCTTCGGACCGCCACCCAGGCTCTAAGGGATCATAAGATTATTCAAGCTGGAAACTTCCGTGCAGCCACAAGCCATTATGGGCTCTGGCGTAGTTGACTAAGTTGTGCGAACTCTTACGGGCAGACTAGCGGATGTAGGGGATGTAGGTTGGTACGGTCTACCCACATGTAAGGTGCTAGCGCTTACGAAAGACTATGTCTCGGTCATCCGTTTCTCAAACACCATGTAGTGCGAGAAACCAAGCGGAGGCGATCGAGTCTTGTGGGGAAAAGTCGCAAACCTCTGCAGAGTGTACAAACTAATCATGATTAGCCGTGTCCCCGGTTATGGACATCTTGAGTATCTAGTTCTTGGATTATCCTGTTGATCTCATCATGTTACTCTAATTAATATTGTTGGGTTTAATGAGTACTTTTAATTGGGATTGAGGATGCGTCAACCATTCTCAATGTTTAACAACCACCATGATAGTTAAATAAATTTATTCCTTTGCGGTAGGGAAAAATTGGCTTTTCGCATAAAAAGCTGTAACCATAGAGCTTTCCACCAGCCATATATGCATGTAGTATAGCCTATTCTTTCATTACTCTCTATGTGTTACATTGCGGCATATTCCATGTCTTGACCCGTTTTCGGGCTGCAACTTTTCATGTTGCAGACTTTTAGAACTGACGAGTAAGTGATACGTTAGGGTTACGATTTCCTATACTCAACTTTGCCGTTGGTGTTGATGGGAATCCACAACCTTGTTGCTTCCGCTATATTTTTGGATTGAGGTAATAGTATTTACGCTGTTTATACATGTGATTTACCTCTGTTATAAATCCTTCGAGTACTGTGTGTGTCAGCATACCGATCCAGGGATGACACGAAAGCACAGAGACTTGATCCATTCGGGTCGGGTCGCTACAATTCAGCACCTCTTCAGCGTGACGTTCAAAGAGATGTACAGATCGTTCTTCGTATCACAAATAGAGTGTCCGGACACCTCCGAGGATGCGGGTCTGAACTGCAATCGTCCAGACACTCAAGTAACTAATTCTGCTGCCGAACATGTTGTCTTTTAATTTATCAAAACATCATTCTGAAAAGTCACCTTTTAACCAGAATTTGGATAAAAAGGCGAAGATGATCAGTGTCCAAATTTCTTCCCGAGGGCTCACCGGATCCTGTACTAACCAGGATGCTTGAGCTTGCGCCTTATCAAGCGCCATCAGGGGAAGATAAAGGGAGGAACAAAAAAGCCGAGAGCGAGCCTCACTCACTATTCATCCAACCCAGGGGAATTGGTGCCTCCGCGAAGGAGGATATCCGGGGGGAAGAATCTGAAATTCCCTCTCCCCAGGGAAGGAAGAGGACCGCCTCTAAAGACTTGGAAGTAAGGTCTCCAAGCGAGGGAAGGATCCTTTGTCGGAGGGTCCTACCCCGGAGGGCATCCTTACCGCACAGTACCCGCAAGGGGACCAGCCCTCTACCGAGCTGTAAGTAAACGAAAGCACTTTCTAGTAAATATATCCTGCTTCATTTCCGAGAACGATAACCGAGGCGTGTGTCTTGTAGTTCGGATCGTAGCCCTTCTCGACAGAGTTCGTCTTCGGGGGATCTTCTTCCGGAGATGATGGAGAGCGAAACACCTCCTCGTGCCACCCCGCCTCGTGAAGCGGGCGACCCTGAGGTGTCGTCACGGAGGATTTCTCCTGATCCGCCAAGGCCAGAAGGTAAACCGTCGGCCAACCGAAGTCCGGGGCATTCGACTCCTAAGGAGAGCATCAAAAAGAGCCCGTAGCCGTCTGGTGTGCGATCAGACGCACTGATGAATCTTCTGGAGCAAGAGGCTATCTCAGAAACGCATCGTGCGCTAATGGGCGCGGTGGTTTTGAAGATTTCATCCTCCGAAAGCGGGTTGCATGAAGCTTTTATGAGTCTGCTGAAAGGCTTTCAGGTACGCAAAGTAATATATATTTTTTGGATGATACCGCACACGCTAGGTGTGGCCTATGCAGATAGTAGCCCCTGAGACTCTAGTTGCTGTCGAAAAAGACGGCAAATAGAGGATCATAGTCCCAGGTAATAACCGTGCTACTTTCATGTGCAGGTGGCTGCTCGTCCGGTGGCTAGCTAGACCTGTGAGTTTGCCGAACTGAAGCGGCAACTTGATGCGGCAGATGCCGACATCGTGCTTGTAAACAAGTGGCTTGACAAGGCATAGGGTATGTATTCTCCTAGGATCAATGCATATTAAGAGGAGCATGATGCTAGTATCTGTAATATGCTGTGACTGCAGATGGAGCTGTCATCGTGGAGACCCTTCGGGCAGAACTTGCCCGAGCCAAGGAACAAGCCAGGAAGAGTGATGCGGCCGCCCTAAAGGCGGTCGAAGAGCTAAGAGCCGAAAAGGCTGCCCATTGCAAGAGCAAAGAGAAAATAGCCAAGATGGTTGTTGAGCTGAAAGATGTCGCCCGCCGGTATGAGCTTCTCGAAAAGGAAAGCCAAGCGAAGGCGGCGGAACTGAAGGAGGCCATGGAAGCGGCCAAGGAAACCCACTCGCAAATCAGAGCGGTGAAGGAGGAACTCCGTCAAGCCGGAGATATTGCGACTGGGAAGCCCTTTTTGTTGCGGACGAGGTCTGGAGACCCGAAGTATGCCCCTCTAGATAAATTATGGAGTTCTGCAGACGCGTACTTGGATTTAGCAGCGAGTGCTGCTGATGCGACCAAGTTTTTCAAAGATCAGAAGGATCATGTAGTGGAAAGGTTGTTCTAGTACCAGTTCTGCACTCCAACGCGTCCGCTGCTGTTAAATGAACAAATGGCCGAGTGGGCCGAGCTCCACAGGTTGTCCGGACTTGCTATGAGGTCCGTCGTGGATCACCTTTGGCCGGAGGGACCGAGGCCGAATAGTTATTTTGGTCTAGTGCAACAATTCCTTGGTGCTATGCCGCATATCGACGCTGTGAAGAGGTCAGCATGCATAGAGGGTGCGCGGATGGCTCTTGCCCGTGTCAATACATACTGGGCAGAGATGGAGGCCACCACTATTGCATCCCAGAGTTCGGCGGTAGGCCCGGTATCGGCCGAGCACTATTTTGAAGAAGTCTTAGAAGGCGCTCGTGTAATAGAGGCTCAGTGCTCGAAGCGCATCATGTTCTAGTGACATGTATCTCAATTGTAAGAACAATGCTTATTAAATTATAAAGGATGTGTTTATACTTTTGCCTGAAAGTATTATGATGCCTCTTGTGCGGCCGTTTATGTATATATGTATATAACCTGAAAGTTTGCAGTCGTCGGCTTCAGCCCCCACGCATATAATGCGGGGGTGTTCGCAAAAAACGCGTATTCACACTTGATCCAACGTCTTGGTCCATTAAGTGGTGATAAGCGCTTGAACGAGGCAATCAGACTATATTGCTTTAACACTTTCACTTAGCCATAGGAGTTTGATGGTGGGACTACTATATAGCCCCTGGTACCTCCGCGCTCATCCGAATACGAGGCGCGTACATACATGACCGGGAAACGGCCCTTCGTTAATGCGGAGGAATCCCGAAGATTCTGCTAAGTCATCGAGTGGTATACCAGTCTCGCGCTTTATCATGATAGTCAGTTTTTGGCTTTCTCTACTGAGGTGCTCGTCCGAATGAACCAGGGCACAATCGCAGTAGTTCTCCCGGTGCCACCTTAGCCGATAGAGCGAAACGTAAGGTAGCAGAACGCGGGAGCCGGGCAAACCCAACATTTGACCAAAGACATGATTCGGAGTTGATGCATATAAGGCCAAACTCGCGACGCCGAACACTCCCTAAGGTATTCGGTCTTTACAACATATACCGAGCTGAATAACGCCCTTGATAATGATCCCTGAGTGTCCAGGTACGTGCATCGTTCTGACGTGGCGAAATGCCAATAACGTCAACATCGCTCTTGGTTATGCTGAGTATCCGGAGGATGTGAAGCAACAAGAGACAGTAAAAAGGTTTACGCAGGGTCTTAATCTAAAAAGAAACCTTTGAGCGGGGTCCTGCTGCACGTCTGCGCCTGTATCTCCGTTGTGCCGTATCCTGGAAGGGTGTAGCACGATTACCATCTGTAAAAGAGAAGAACTTAGGTGAAAGTTGTCGTGCGAAAAAATGGGTTAAACCATTAGAAATCAAGATAAGTCAGGTCGAGCCAAACTGTAGTCCTTTTACATGCGGGAAGCCCCTAGTACCGCCTATGAGGGTAAATCCATCGAACCAATCTTAGGTATATCTAAGCTGTTACAGCTAGTGATGCCCCGGACTCGTCTAGCCGTGTCCGCGGTCTTGACGACCGATCATTTATTCTGGTTGGAGAGGCCATTTAGTGTTCGGCTGCTAAAGCCGCCACACGTTCTTACGTGCATAAGGAACGCTCGATATTTCCGCTAATTGTGATGATGCCATGTGGACCGGACATCTTAAGCTTGAGAGAAGCGTAATGTGGTACTGCATTAAAACGAGCAAAAGCTGCTCTTCCGAGTAGTGCTTGATAGCCACTTCGGAATGGAGTGATGTCGAAGGTTAACTTTTAAACCCGGAAGTTGTCGGGAGAACCGAATACAACCTCTAGTACTAGAGAGCCCGTGCAGCGGGCCTCTGGGCCTGGTATTACTCCCTTAAAGGTAGTATTACTGTGGCTGATTCTTGCCGGGTCTATCCCCATTTTGCGGACTGTGTCCTGATATATCAGATTAAGACTACTCCGCCGTCCAAAAGGACTCGTGTGAGATGGTATCCGTTGATTATTGGGTCTAACATTAAGGTGGCCAATCCTCCATGACGGATACTTGTCAGGTGATCCCTGCGATCAAAAGTGATCGGGCAGGCCGACCAGGGGTTGAACTTAGGGGTAATGGGCTCTACGGCGCGTGTGTCTCGGAGTGCATGTTTGCTTTTCGTCACGTGAATCATGTTCACTGTTTTGACCTCTGGTGGGAATTTTTTCTGTCCCCCAGTGCTTTGCTGGCGAGGCTCGTCCTCATCTTCACTTGGTGCCTCCCTCCCCTTGTGTTCAACGTTTAGCTTACCGGCCTGCTTGAAGACCCAGCATTCTCTGTGGGTGTGATTTGCAAGTTTATCGGGGGTGCCATAAATCTGACATAATTTGTCTCGAATCTTGTTTAGGTTGGACGGTCCCTCTCTGCTGCCTTTGAAAGGCTTTTTCCGCTGACCTGGTCGAGAGCCCCTGAATCCGGCATTTACCGCCGTCTTGTCTGGGTTGTCTTCATTAGTTCGACGCTTGCGTTTACTGCGTCGTGGTTTTCCTTTGCCATCCCTGACTCCGGATGTGCCTGGTTCGCTGGTGCTACTACGGGCTAGCCAGCTATCTTCGCCCGCGCAAAAGCAGGTCATGAGGCTTGTCAGGGCTGCCATTGTTCTCAGTTTTTCTTGGCTGAGGTGTCTAGCGAGCCATTCATCTCGGACGCTGTGTTTGAAAGCTGCTAAGGCTTCGGCGTCCGGGCAGTCGACGATTTGGTTCTTCTTAGTGAGAAATCTGTTCCAAAGCTTTCGGGCTGACTCTCCGGGCTGTTGAATTATATGACTTAAATCGTCTGCATTCGGAGATCGGACATAGGTCCCTTGAAAATTATCCCTAAAAGCATCCTCAAGCTCCTCCCAACTTCCAATTGGGTTTTCGGGGAGGCTCTTCAGCCAGTGCCGAGCTGGTCCTTTCAGCTTGAGGGGCAAGTACTTGATGGCGTGGAGATCGTCTCCATGAGCCATATGGATATGGAGGATAAAGTCCTCAATCCAGAACCCAGGGCCTGTCGTTCCGTCGTACGCCTCTATGTTCATGGGTTTGAATACTTCTAGAAATTCGTGGTCCAGCACCTCATCGGTGAAACATAGGGGGTGTGCGGCACCCCTGTATTTGGATGTGTCATAGCGTTCCGACGGTTGTAGTGTTCGGTTTTGGTTATGCGCTGGAGCGCGTTTCTTAGATTTGTAGATGGATCTGGTCACGTCGGCCTTCTGACGCAAGTCCTCACGTGAATCTTGTGCTGACTTATGTGCGGCCTTGTTAGCCGTTCTATCGTGGCCACAAGGTGGTTGGTCCGACCGGTCGGCCGTTTTGTTTTTTGGCTGTGTGGGCTCTAAGGCCTCATCATCAAATTCAGGCAACAACTTGCGCTTTGGATAGCTATTTGTGAGGTAACTACCACCATACTTTTCTTCAGTATCGAGCACTTTGTTCCATCTACTGTTGAGCATATTCTGCGCGGACTTAAGGCTTTGCTTATGCTTCTTCGGACTCCTCGCGGTGGCAATAAGCCTTCTGCGGAGGTTCTCTTGTTCCAAGTGCCTTTCCGGGATGATGTGCGCATCCGGACTGTTTTCCTCTCTGGAGGGAGGTTGATGAGCTTTATCCTCGGCGTCGCCGTGTTCGGATAGCGGATCCGTACTATGTTCGTCGTTTGCTGGTTCATCATTCTCTATCGCTGGGTCAATGTGGTACTCATTTCCTCTGGAACCGACTGGGTGTTATTTTTTCTTGCGCTGTTATCGCTGTTTTTGCCGAGGCGGGATTTGGAGCGGCGCCTACGCCGTCGCTTTGGTTGCTTCTCGAGGGAGCTATCCTTCGCTGCATCCTTCCGTTCCTCGTCATTGTTTTCTTTGGGTGTATCCACCATGTATATTTCATGTGATGAAGTGGTTGTCCGGTATACATGGGCAATGGTTCCTGTTCCTCTCCAGCATCGTCGTCCATGCCGTCGATGTCTTCGGAGTCGAAATCGAGCATGTCGGTTAAATCATCGACAGTGGCTACTACGTGGGTGGTGGGTGGGGAGCGAATTTCTTCGTCGTCCACATCCCATTCTAGCCGGATATAGTTTGGCCAAGGTTCTCTTGACAAGGAGAGAGACCTTAATGAATCTAGCACATTGCCAAAAGGCGAGTGCTGAAAGATATCCGCGGAGGCAAACTCCATGATCGGCGCCCAATCAGATTTGATAGGCGCGGGCGCGGGTGGCTCGGAGCCCATGGCCGGGGACGAATCCAATGGTTCGGCAGCACGGGTCTCGTAGGAAGTGAAGTCGGTATTCGGCTCTATCGCCACCGAGAGTGCGGCCTCCGTGGCGGAGTCCATCCGCCTGTCCTCGGACGGCGCAGTTCGTTCCGGATGGAGGGCCGGAGTAGTTGCAGGTGTGGTCTCCTGAACACTGTCCGATGGCAGAGCTAAGTCATGCCCGTCGTGATTGTGTGGCGCACCTGACATGGGCTCGAATCCGTCGAAGATCAAGTCTCCGCGGATGTCGACAGTATAGCTCAAGTTTCCGAACCTAACCTGATGGCCAGGGGCATAGCTTTCGATCTGCTCCAGATGGCCAAGCGAGTTGGCCCGCAGTACGAAGCCGCCGAATACGAAGATCTGTCCGGGGAGGAAAACCTCACCCTGGACCGCAAAGTTGCCGATGATCGAAGGAGCCATCCAGCCTTATGGTGACGGCACAGTGGAACTCTCAATGAAAGAACCAATGTCGGTGTCAAAACCGGCGGATCTCGAGTAGGGGGTCTGAACTATTCGTCTAAAGGCGGATGGTAACAACGGTGAGGGGACACAATGTTTACCCAAGTTCGGTCCCTCTCGATGGAGGTAATACCCTACTTCTGCTTGATTGATCTTGATGATATGAGTATTACAAGAGTTGATCTACCACGAGATCGTGAGAGGCTAAACCCTAGAAGCTAGCCTATGGTATGATTGTTGTTGTCCTCTGGACAAAACCCTCCGGTTTATATAGACACCGGAGGGCTAGATTACACAGAGTCGGTTATAAGGGATGAAATCTACATATCCGTATTGCCAAGCTTGCCTTCCACGCCAAGGAGAGTCCCATCCGGACACGGGACGAAGTCTTCAATCTTGTATCTTCATAGTCCAATAGTCCGGCGAAAGGATATAGTCCGACTGTCCGAGGACCCCCCTAATCCAGGACTCCCTCAGCTGCCGCCTGGTAGGCACGCTCGAGGGAGAACACCACGTCCTTCTCCTCACAGGCGACCGTGATGATGCCGCCGCTCCCTGGCATCTTGATGATGTTGTAGCCGTGATGAGTCACTGCCATAAATTTGGCCAGGGCTGGATACCCTAGGATGGCATTGTATGGCAGGCGGATGTGGGCGATGTCGAAGTCGATGAGCTCGGTGCGGTAGTTGTCGCGCTTGACGAAGGTGAAAGGAAGGCGGACCTGCCCTATCGGGGTGGTGGAGTCGTCGGTCACTCCTTAGAAGGGCTTGGTAAGCTGCAGCTGATCATATGGCACCTGGAGGCGGTCGAACGTCTCGACGGACAGGACATTGAGCCCTGCACCACCGTTGATGAGGGTCTTGGTGACTTGGACGTTGCTGATGATGGGCGAGCAGAGCATTGGGAGGGCGCCAGGAGTTGATGATGTTTGCTAAGACTACGTCGGTGTTTCCCCCAAGAGGAGAGGATGATGTAGCACAACAACGGTAGGTATTTCCCTCAGTAATGAAACCAAGGTATCGAACCAGTAGGAGAACCAAGCAACAAAATGTAAACAGCCCCTACACACAAATAACAGCCACTCGCAACCCTACGTGTTAAAGGTGTTGTCAATCCCTTTCAGGTAATGGCGCCAGAAGGCACGATGACGGGAGAAAATTATAATACATTGAAATAATAGATCACAAATAAAATAAAGTGCAGCAAGATATTTTTGTATTTTTAGTTTAATATATCTGAATAAAAATGCAAAGGAAAAGTAGATCGCAAGGCAAATATATGAGAAAGAAGACCCGGGGGCCGTAGGTTTCACTAGTGGCTTCTCTCGAGAAAAATGGCAAACGGTGGGTAAACAAATTACTGTTGGGCAATTGATAGAACTTCAAATAATCATGACGATATCCAGGCAATGATCATTACATAGGCATCACGTCCAAGATGAGCAGACCGACTCCTGCCTGCATCTACTACTATTACTCCACACATCGACCGCTATCCAGCATGCATCTAGTGTATTAAGTTCATGGAAAAACGGAGTAATGCAATAAGAACGATGACATGATGTCAACAAGATCCGTTTATCTATATGGCGGTAGATATAGATCTCGTCCTTTTATCCTTAGTAGCAACGATACATACGTGTCGGTTCCCTTTCTGTCATTGGGATCAAGCACCGTAAGATCGAACCCACTACCGGGCACCTCTTCCCATTGCAAGATAAATAGATCAAGTTGGACAAACAAAACCCACATATCGGAGAAGAAATACGAGGCTATAAGAGATCATGCATATAAGAGATCAAAGAAACTCAAATAACTTTCATGGATATAAAAAGATATAAGTGATCATAAACTCGAAGTTCATCAGATCCCAACAAACATACCGCAAAAAGAGTTACATCATATGGATCTCCAAGATACCATTGTATTGATAATTCAGCGAGAGATAGGAAGCCATCTAGCTACTAACTACGGTCCCGAAGGTCTACAAAGAACTACTCAGCATCATCGGAGAGGCACCAATGGAAGTGGTGAAACCCTCTGTGATGGTGTCTAGATTGGATCTGGTGGTTCTGGACTCTGGGGCGGCTGGATGAATATTTCGCCGACTCCCCTAGGGTTTGTGGATTTTTGGGGTATTTATAGAGTAAAGAGGCGGTCCGGGGGGCACCCGAGTTGGGCACAACCCACCAGGGCGCGCCTGGGCCTCCTGGCGCGCCCTGGTGGGTTGTAGCCCCCTCGGGGCACCCCGCAGGTGCAACCAGGGCCCATTGCCTTTCTTCTGGCCAATAAAAAATCATAGTGGAGTTTCGTGGCATTTGGACTCCGTTTGATATTGATTTCTTGCGATGTAAAAAACATGGAAAAAACAGCAACTGCCACTTGGCACTATGTCAATAGGTTAGTCCCAAAAATGATATAAAATGACTACAAAATGATTATAAAACATCCAATATTGATAGTAAAACAACATGGAACAATCAAAAATTATAGATACGTTGGAGACGTATCAGCATCACCAAGCTTAACTTCTACTCGTCCTCGAGTAGGTAAGTGATAAAAACAGAAATTTTGATGTGGAGTGTTGTTCATCAAGTCATATCATATTATTTTCTTTATAGCATGGACATTTGGACTTTTATGTGATTCAAAGCAATAGTATAGTTTTGACATAATAATTTAGATACTCAAGCATATCAACAAGCAACCATGTGTTTCAAAATATCAACGCTAAAACAAGTTATCCCTAGCCCATCATGCTCAAACATTGATCCATTCATGAAACACACTCGAATATTAGCTACACCCAATACTTAAGTACGATCATATTGCCTCCTAGTTGGTGCTTTTGTAAGAGAAGGTGGAGACTCAAAATCAAAAATAAAAATTGCATAAAGTAAAAGAAAGGCCCTTCACAGAGGGAAGTAGGGATTTGTAGAGTTGCCAGAACTCAAAGCAAAAAAATTAGAGATAAAAACATTTTGGGAGGTGTATCCATCCCACCAATGAAAATGACGTAGAGCTACGAACACTTTCCATGCTAGATATGAAATAGGCGGTTCCCAAACAGAAAGTAATGTTTATTCCTTTTTCCATCATTCTTTCACTTTCCATGGCTAGCCGTATCCACGGGTGCCTTCCATACCAACACTTTCCGAGGAATTTATTATTTGACAACATAAAGTAAATTCATTTTTGCATTTCAGGACTGGGAATCCCTAAAACCTTTGCCTTACTCTCATGCAATGACAAGTGAATAAACACTCATCGTGAGAATAACACATCCAGCATGGAAAATATTAGCCACCCGTTACAATTCCGCGAGCAAAACAAACACACAAAAGAGAAGTTTATTTTGAAAATTAGAGATGGCACATGCAAATTTGCTTAGAACGGCAAAAGAATACCGCATAGGTAGATATAGTGAACTCATGTGGCAAAAGCTGGTTTAAAGGATTTTGGATGCACAAGTAGAGATCATACTTGGTGCAAAGTGAAGGCTAGCAAAAAATTGAGAAGCGACCAACCAAGAAAATAATAATCTCATGAAGCAAGCGTTAAGCATAAATAACACCGAATAATGCAGCACAAGTAGGATATAATTTTCATTGCATGATTATTGACTTTCGTGCATGCATAGGGAATCACAAACCTTAACACCAATATTCTTACTAGAGCACAATTACTCATCAACATAACTCACATATCACATCATCATATCTCAAAACTATTACTAAGAATCAAGTTTATTTTGTCCAATGATCTTCATGACATTTTCTTTTCTTTATCCTTCTTGGATATCTACCACTTTTGGACTAATTTTCATGTGTTGCTTTTCATAAGCTCAAACAAATATAAGTGCAGATCATGATGTCGGGATCTACGGTAGGGTGCGTCGACTGCAAATTAAAAATTCCTACGCGCAGAACATCCAGGAACATGCTACGGGAGATGGATCACAGTTCGTTACCACTAGACGCGCAGTGCCATGCAACGGAAGAAGAGTTGGGGCAGCGCGTTCGCGTGGATCGTCTCCTCCTCGTCCGATCTCCCTCGAACAGCCGATCGTCCGAACCCACGTACGAGTTCGCCGGAGCGGCGCAAGTGCACCGCCTCTAACGGTATCCGCGCGTGCAGGAGGAACACCGTGCGGCGGACTGCTAGGTCCGACCACACAGTCGGCGGCGAGTGGAGGTGGCTATTCGCAACACATGCAAACCCTAGTCGCAGCCGAAGCGATCAACCGCATGAGTGTGCCGCACCTCCACTTTATATAGGTGTCCGACGCGGGCTCAACACTTGGGCCTCGCACAGACCCTAAAGCCCAAAGTCTACTCGGTCACGTTCCTAGTCCAGTTCGGATCACATCCGACCAAAGGTCCTACGAACCGACCTCGTAGGTTCCTTCCCTTAAGCTGCGACCCCTTAGGTTCAAGTCGGCTTGGTCACAATCGGATCACCTCCGACCTGCACGGTTGGTAGCGGCCTCTAGCAAGGCGTGCCGACCACCAAGAGACTATGAAGCTGGTTAAGCGAACCTGCATAACGTGTCACACTTGTTCCCTTTGCCACACGATATATGTTGTCGGGCTCAAGGCGAGACTGTCATCCTTGTGCTAGCCCGACCTCTTTCTCGTTCGGTGATACCGACCACAAACCGGATTATCTCATAATCCTTGTCGCATGGCCATGCTTATCTGGTCGGATCACACGAGGGGCCCAGAGTATATCTCTCCCGATCGGAGGGGCAAATCCCATCTTGCTCGACCATGTCTCGCAAAGCATGGGACTGGACAAACCGGAACCTACCTTTGTAACTACCCGATCACGGAGTAGCGTTTGGTCGGCCCAAAGCAAGTCTGTCACCATCCCGAGTACATGCGTCAGCTCAGGTCTTAGGATATAGAACATATGTTGTACTAGAGACTCACAGATGACATATCGCTGCGTCTCATAGTTGGGTCCATTCGACTCGGACCTTATCTCGACTCGGATCCGACTACGTCGAATCCGACCAGACCTTTCCAAGTCCATATTATCCGTTTAGCATCCAATGCAACATGGCTAGTGAGACCAAACCATCGACCATGTCATATGCTAGTCTAGTCGGCTGCGCGTCCACACAGCCCTTTCGACTAGGGACCTTTTAGGACAGTCATCATACAATGCATAGTCCCACAAACAAGTCACGTACGTGCTGATACACGTCATTGATAATGTCCAAGGACTATCTTTATTCATAAACACATAGGAAATATCATCATACATGATTGCTTCTAGGGCATATCTCCAACAGTCTCCCACTTGCACTAGAGTCAATCAGATAGACATCGAATGCCCATAGCTCTAACGTGCCCCTCATGCTTGGGTTGTGGAAGCGGCTTAGTCAACGGATCTGCAACATTTGCATCCGTGTGAATCTTGCATAACTCTACATCACCATTCTTTACGATCTTCGTATCGGTGATATTTCCGGTCTATGTGTACGACCTTGTGGTGATTCCTCGGCTCCTTGGCTTGTGCGATGGCACCAAAATTATCACAATAAAGGTCCAACGGTTTCACCGAGGCTGGGAAAATACCAAGATCATCCAGAAAATGCCGGATCCAAACACCTTCCTTTGCAGATTCACTAGCCGCAATGTATTCAGCTTCTGTGGTAGAATCGGCCACCGTATCCTGCTTGGAACTCATCCGATTACCTTTGCTCCTCCATTCGGGGCGTACCGAATCCGGACCGTGATCGACAATCATCTCTGTCGGTTTGGAAACTAGCATCAACGTAACCCCTTACGACGAGCTCTTCCTCACCTCCATAAACTAGGAACATCTCTCTAGTCCTTTTCAGGTACTTCAAAATAGTCTTTACCGCTGCCCAGTGACTCTCACCTGGGTTGGCCTGGTATCTACTTGTTATGCTTATTGAAAAAGCAACATCATGCCTTGTACATATCATGGCATACATGATGGATCCGATTGCCGAGGCATACGGAATCCTACTCATCCTGCTTCGCTCATCAGATGTCGAAGGACTCTGAGTCTCGCTTAGCCTTATACCATGTGAGAGCGGCAAGAACCCTTTCTTTGCCTCACTCATGTTGAAACGCTTCAACACTTTATCTATGTACGTGCTCTGGCTTAAGCCGAGCAGCCTCCTCGGCCTATCCCTATAGATCTTAATGCCTAAAATATAGACTGCCTCACCAAGGTCCTTCATCGAAAAATTGCCATTCAATGATCCCTTGACCGAGTTTAACATCGAAACATCGTTCGCGATCAGTAGTATGTCGTCCACATACAAGATCAAAAACACTATCGAGCTCCCACTTAACTTCTTGTATAAACAAGAGTCCTCTTTGCTTTGATGAAACCGAGACCCGGTGACGACCTCATCAAAACGAATGTTCCAACTCCGAGATGCTTGCTTCAACCCATAAATGGATTTCTTGAGCTTGCATACCTTACTAGTGCTAGTCGGATTGAGAAAACCCTCGGGCTGTATCATATACACGTCCTCGATTAAATTTCCCGTTTTGACATCCATCTGCCATATCTCGTAATCAAAATATGCAGCTATAGCTAGTATGATCCTCACCGATTTCAGCATCGCTACCGGCGAGTAAGTCTCGTCATAGTCAATTCCTTGAACTTGTCCATAACCTTTAGCGACAAGCCGAGATTTGTGGATTTGAACATTCCCATCCACATCGGTTTTCTTCTTAAAGACCCATTTGCAACCAATGGCAGTTACGCCAGGTGGCGGATCAACCAAGTCCCAGACTTGATTCTCATCCATGGACTTTAACTCGGATCTCATGGCCTCCAGCCATGCCTCGAAATCTGGGCTCACCATCGCATCCGCATACGTGGCCGGCTCGTCGCTTTCTAGCAACAATACATCATGCACTCTACGCAATCTTTCCGACCTCCATGGTTCCGGTGCCGCTTCCACTACATGTTCCCTGACTGACTCCGGTATGATCTCATCACCAGCCGAGCCGTCCCCGAGTGGTCCTCGAACTTCTTCGAGTTGAACCGTCCTCCCACTGGCCTCCCGACTGAGAAACTCTTTCTCAAGGAAAACCCGTTCGAGCAACAAACACTTTGTTCTCTTCCGGTTGTAGAAGTTATATCCCAAGGTTTCCCTCGGATATCCCACGAATATGCATTTATCCGACTTAGGTGTAAGCTTGTCTGACATAAGTCGCTTGACAAATGCTTCACAACCCCAAATCTTTAGAAAAGACAAACTGGGACTCTTCGCGGTCCACATCTCATGTGGTGTCTTGTCTACGGATTTTGATGGTACCCTATTATGTGTGAAAGCTGCAGTTTCTAGAGCGTATCCCAAAAATGACAAGGGTAAATCCGATTTGCTCATCATAGGCCGGACCATGTCCAACAAGGTCCTATTCCTCCGTTCCGACACGTCGTTTCTCTGTGGCGTACCCGGAGGTGTGAGCTGAGGTACTATACCTTGACTTTTCAGATGGTCATCAAACTCCTGGCTCATGTACTCACCTCCACGATCAGATCGCAGAAGCTTTATAGTCTTGTCGAGCTGATTCTCAACCTCGTTCTGAAACTCTTTGAACTTTTCAAAAGTCTCCGACTTGTGCCTCATCAAATAGATATATCCATATCTACTCAAGTCGTCGATAAAAGTCACGGCATCTTGATAGCCACCTCTGGCGGTTGTGCTCATTGGACCACACACATCACTATGTATAAGTTCCAATAGCTCAGACGCCCTCTCGCAACTCTTTGTGAAAGGAGACTTAGTCATCTTGCCGAGCAAGCATGATTCACATGTCTCAAACGACCCAAAGTCGGACGAAGTTAGGAGCCCATCATCATGGAGCTTCTTCATGCGTTTCAGACTAATGTGTCCAAGCCTGCAATGCCAGAATTATGTCGGATTTATCTCATTAGGCTTATGCCTCTTGACATTCACGTTATAGACCGGTTCCTGTTCGAGATTCAATATAAATAGCCCATCAACAATGGGTGCATAGCCGTGGAACATACCATTCAAAAATATCGAACAACCATTGTCCTTTAAATTGAATTCATAATCTTGACTCATCAAACATGAGGCAGAAATAATGTTCCGGCTAAGTGCAGGAATGTAATAACAATTAGTCAATTCCATAATGAATCCGGAAGGAAGCTAGAGCTGCATCGTGCCGACCTCCAACGTAGCAACTCTTGCTTTGTTGCCGACCCTGATGTCAATCTCCCCTTGTGCCACATGCCTAGTTCTTACCAGCCCCTGCATTGAGTTGCAAATATGAACAACCGATCCAGTATCAAATACCCAAGAGCTACTAGGTATGCCGGCAAGGTAAATGTCTATAACATATGCAGCAAGTGTACCTTTGCCTGAAGAAGCATTTCCGGCCTTCTTGCCATGCTCTGCAAGCCACTTGCTACAGTTCCTCTTCCAGTGACCGGTCTCCTAGCAGTGATAGCAAGCGGTCTTGAGTCCGGTCCAGACTTGGTAGCGGCAGAGGTTACCGTCTCCGTGCCCTTTGCCTTAGCCTTTTTCTTGGACCAACTCTTATTGAACTTAGTCGATTTCTGCACCATCAACACTTGATGCGTGCCTTTCTTAATATCTTGCTCTTCCACTTTGAGCATCCCATGCAATTCAGTGAGCTTCTTATCCATGCCATGCATATGATAGTTCGAGATGAACGTCCCTTAGCTAGGCGGAAGAGAACCCAGAACTGCATCTGTAGCCAGCTCATCCAAGAGCGGGAAGCCCAAACGATCCAAAGCTTGCACATATCCGATCATCACGATCCTTTGTGGGCTCGATGGATCACCTTCCTTCAGCTTGCAATCCATCAAGGATTGCTAGACGTTGAACCTTTCGGTCCTAGCACGTATGCGAAACATGCTCTTGAGACTCTCGATCATATCGTAAGCCTCAACATTTTCAAATGTTGTTGCAAATCGGGCTCCATACAAGCCGACATCCAGACGGTGATCTCCGTTGATTCATCAACGAGTTTACGTAGGCATTCTTAGCTGTGGCACTAGCATTATCGGCAGGTTCCTCTGGAAGTGGATCCTCTAGAACATGTTCCTTTTTATCGTGCTTGAGAACAATTCTCAGATTTCTATACCAGGTGGTAAAGTTTGTTCCATTCAGTTTATCCTTTTCCAGAATTGATTTCAATGCAAAGTAGGGTTGAGCAGGTGGTTCCATTGATCTATAACAGAAAATATGCAATCACTAAGCAATGTGTTTATGTAGAGTAATTCTAGCCTAAACAGAAATACTCCCACTGAAGTCAGCATACCTCCGCAAACTCTCAGTGATTCAGGATCCGACTAGCGCATGCGACTAGTGAGCTTTAGCATCACTGCTAGCCAAAATACCTATCCGGTAAGCAACTCCTTGCTAATCGTATCTCTATATGAATCCTGTCGGTCGGGAAGGTATCTCATACCCCGGCACCCAACCTTCTTTGCCACAAGGCCCAAAACTGTTTTGATAGCCTTGTCAAGTTAACCTGATGCAGTGCATGTCTGTGTCCGACACGAACCCTTCAGTTCAAGGACACCCAGCAACACCCCAATTTTATGAGCCCACTACTAGACGTACTTGACGTGCGAAGGTGCAACATCGGGGATGGCAATTCGCTCTATATTCATGAGGGATCATTCTAACATGCATAGAAACAAAGAAGCGTAACAATCACAAATATAACACATATTGTGAAATAGTATGGCTCCTTCATGGACGTTCTTCCAGGTCGGCTCCGACTCCGATGACCATCTAGGAACTCCATCTTGTTTGTCACGACGGGACGCCAAGCCGCCAACCTGATCTCTATTATCCAACTACTACAACTAGTAATGAATTTTACATAGAGTCACAAGTCGACACGCAGGTCGTTATACAATATAATGACAACACTTTGGCTCCCGCCGGCTGATAAACATGACACGCAGGCCACGTATAAATTACACACATGCATCACATACACATGAGCCATACTATTCACATCAAACCTGCAAAACAAAGTTATGCATAGAATCGCATTCTACCAGTTTGTGTGTCGGGTACGAAATACACGGCGCTACGCACACGGCGGTCCTGATGGCGGATCCGATTCGGATTTACATTTCACTGTTAACCCCGATGGCGGATAGCTGACCGGTAGGGGTAGATCGTGTCACGACCTCATCGATCCCGATTTACAGAAAACATAGCCTCAACGATTCCCATGTGCAGTTGATCACATCAACCGTGCACATAGCCGATTTTATCAACGACAACAGATCTCATTTGTCGCCTCCACATATCTAATATGCATACGATCTGAAACCAAATCCTATAGCAGAGGCTCTGATACCACTGTTGGGGTCTAAGGTAGGGTGCGTCGACTGCAAATTAAAAATTCCTACGCGCAGAACATCCAGGAACATGCTACGGGAGATGGATCACAGTTCATTACCACTAGACGCGCAGTGCGTGCAGCGGAAGAAGAGTTGGGGCAGCGCGTTCGCGTGGATCGTCTCCTCCTCGTCCGATCTCCCTCGAACAGCCGATCGTCCGATCCCACGTACGAGTTCGCCAGAGCGGCGCAAGTGCACCGCCTCTAACGGTATCCGCGCGTGCAGGAGGAACACCGTGCGGCGGACTGCTAGGTCCGATCACACAGTCGGCGGCGAGTGGAGGTGGCTATTCGCAACACATGCAAACCCTAGTAGCAGCCGAAGAGATCAACCGCATGAGTGTGCCGCACCTCCACTTTATATAGGCGTCTGTCGCGGGCTCAACACTTGGGCCTCGCATGGACCCTAAAGCCCAAAGTCTACTCGGTCACGTTCCTAGTCCAGTTCGGATCACATCCGACCAGTGTCCTACGAACCGACCTCGTAGGTTCCTTCCCTTGCTGCGACCCCTTAGGTTCAAGCCGGCTTGGTCACAGTTCGGATCACCTCCGACCTGCACGGTTGGTAGCGGCCTCTAGCAAGGCGTGCCGACCACCAAGCAGACTATGAAGCTGGTTAGGCGAACCTGTACAACATGTCACACTTCTGTTCCCTTTGCCGCACGATATATGTTGTCGGGCTCAAGGCGAGACTGTCATCCTTGTGCTAGCCCGACCTCTTTCTCGTTCCAAAGGATACCGACCACAAACCGGATTATCTCTTAATCCTTGTCGCATGGCCATGCTTATCCTGGTCGGATCACACGAGGGGCCCAGAGTATATCTCTCGATCGGAGGGGCAAATCCCATCTTGCTCGACCATGTCTCGCACGCATGGGACTGACAAACCCGAAACCTACCTTTGTAACTACCCGATCCACGGAGTAGCGTTTGGTCGGCCCAAAGCAAGTCTGTCACACCATCCAGTACATGCGCCACTCAGGTCTTAGGATATAGAACATATGTTGTACTAGAGACTCACAGATGACATATCGCTGCGTCTCATAGTTGGGTCCATCCGACTCGGACCTTATCTCGACTCGGATCCGACTATGTCGAATCCGACTAGAACCTTCCAAGTCCATATTATCCGGTTAGCATCCAATGCTCCATGGCTAGTGAGACCAAACCATCGACCATGTCATATGCTAGTCTAGTCGGTTGCGCGTCCACACAGCCCTTTCGACTAGGGACCTTTTAGGACAGTCATCATACAATGAATAGTCCCACAAACAATTCACATACTTGTTGATACACATCATTGATAATGTCCAAGGACTATCTTTATTCATAAACACATAGGAAATATCATCATACATGATTGCCTCTAGGGCATATCTCCAACACATGAGCATAACAAATTTTCTTTCTCTCAAAATAATTTAAGTGAAGCAAGAGAGAATTTCTTTAAAATTTCACTAACTCTCAAATAAATCTAAGTGAAGCAAGAGACATTTCTTCAAAAATACTAAGCACATCGTGATCAAAAAGATATAAGTGAAGCACTAGAGCAATTCCTAGCTCATAAAAGATTTAAGTGAAGCATAGAGAGCAATTCTAACAAGTCATGATATAATTTTGGCCCTCTCAAATAAGTGTGTCCAGAAAGTATTTATGACTTAAAACACAAAATAAAACAAGTAAAGACTCATATCATACAAGACGCTCCAAGCAAAACACATGTGACGAATAAAAATATAGTCTCGAGTAAAATACCGATAGTTGTTGGAAGAAAGCGGGGATGCCACTAGGGGGCATCCCCAAGCTTAGTTGGTTGCTCATTTTTGGATAATAGCTTGGGATGCCGGGGCATCCCCAAGCTTTGGCTCTTACATCCTTCCTTCATCCATCGTAAGATAACCCAAAACTTGAGAACTTCAATCAAACAAAACTCAACAAAACTTTCGTGAGATCCGTTAGTATAAGAAAGCAAACCACTACTATAAGTGATGTATTAAACCAATTGATATTTTGTTTTTGTATTATATATACTTTAGTCCAACTTTTCTATGGCAAAAACTCATCAAAGAAAACCATAGAGCCATCAAAATAAGCGCAGAACACAAAGAAAACAGAATCTGTCAAAACAGAAAAGTCTGTAGTAATCTGAATTTGGCGAATACTTCTGTAACTCAAAAAATTATACCAAAATAGGACAACCTGGGTAATTTGTATATTAATATTCTGCAAAAATAATCATGGCAAAATCTATTTTCTGTGATTTATGAAAATTATTTTCATGAGCACAAAGTTTTTGTCTTTTTCAGCAAGATCAAACAACTATCAACCAAGAAGATCCTATAGGCTTAACTTGGCACAAGCACTAATTGAAACATAAAAAGCACAATCATACCAGTAGCATAATTGTGTAAACACTCAACAATAGAAAGCAAAAAGCAAAAATAAATTTTATTCATTGGGTTGCCTCCCAACAAGCGCTATAGTTTTACGCCCTTAGCTAGGCATAAAGCAAGGATCTAAGTTTTGTCATCTTTGGTTCGAGATCCATAAGATGCCCTAATGATTGATTCATAGGGTGGCTTAATTTTCGTTCTAGGAAAGTGTTCCATACCTTTCCTTAAAGGAAATTGGAACTTGATATTGCCTTCTTTCATATCAATCACGACACCAATAGTGCGTAAAAACGGTCTACCAAGAATAATTGGACAAGACGGATTGCAATTAATATCAAGAACAATAAAATCTATGGGCACATAATTCCTATTTGCAAGAATAAGAACATCATTAATTCTTCCCATAGGCTTTTTAATAGTAGAATCCGCCAAGTGGAAATTCAAGGAACATTCTTCAAGATTGGTAAGACCAAGCACATCACATAGAGATTTCGGAATTGTAGAAACACTAGCACCCAAGTCACACAAAGCAAAACATTCATAAATTTTAATCTTGACTTTGATAGTAGGTTCCCACTCATCATGCAATTTTCTAGGAATTGAAACTTCTAATTCCAACTTTTCTTCCAAAGCTTTCATCATAGCATCAACAATATGTTTAATAAAAGCTTTGTTTTGTTCATAAGCATGGGGTAAATTTATGATGGATTGCAACAAATAAATACAATCAATCAAAGAGCAACTATCATGATTAAAGTCTTTGTAATCCAAAAGAGTGGGCACATCACTAGTTAAAGTTTTGACCTCTCCAAACCCACTTTCATCAATTTTCTCAACAAGATTTTCACCCTCCGAAATATTGGGACGCCTTCTACCTAAAGTTGACTCTTCTCCAGTCCCTTTTTCATCATTCTTAATTTTACTAAACAAGGAATCAATACAAGAAACACAAATCATTTTAAGATCTTCATCATTTTTGCAAGAATAATCACTAGAAAAATCTTTCTATAAACATTCTCTTTTAGCTCTAAGCATAGCAGTTCGTTTCTTACTTTCATCCATAGAAACATAAAGAGCTCTAATTGATTCATCAACTTTAGGCACAAAAATTTCATCTTGAGTTTTTCCACATCATGAGCAATTCTATCAACACTTCTAGACAAATCATCAATCTTATTCAACTTTTCTTTTATGGAAGTGTTGAAAACTTTTTGCGTGTTGATAAATTCTTTAATATTATTCTCAAGATCAGAGGTATTCCTATTATTGTTGTAAGATTGATTTCCATACGAATTACCATAATTATTAGAGGAATTACTAGGAAAAGGCCTAGGATTAAAATTACCCCTATAAGCATTGTTGTTGAAATTATTGCGAGATAAAATTCACATCAATGGCATCACTATTTTGCTCAATAAAAGTAGATAAACGCATATCCTTAAAATCAATATGAGAACTTTTACTAGCAACCAATTTGATAAGAGCATCAACTTTATCACTCAAAGAAGAAATTTATTCAAGCAAATTAACTTTTTTACCAGTAGGAGCTCTTTCGGTATGCCATTGTGAATAATTTGCCATGATATTATCAAGCAATTTGGTGGCTGCACCAAAAGTAATTTCCATAAAAGTTCCACCTGTGGCGGAATCTAAAATATTACTAGAAACAAAGTTCAACCCCGCATAAATTTTTTATATGATCATCCAAAGATTTAACCCATGAGTTGGGCAATTCCTTAGCATCATTTTCATCCTTTCCCAAGATTGTGCAGCATCTTCATGTTCAAGTTGCTTGAAATTCATGATCTAGGTTCTAAGGGAAATAACTTTTGCGGGCGGAAAATACTTGGTGATAAAAGCATCTTTGCACTTGTTCCAAGAATTGATACTATTGCGAGGCAAAGAAGAGAACCAAATTTTTGCAGAATCACGCCAAGAAAACGGAAATAATTTCATATTAACCACATCATTGTCCACATCTTTTTTCTTTTGCATATCGCATAATTCCATGAAGGTATTAAGATGGGGCGTGGCATCCTCATTAGGAGTACCGGAAAATTGGTCTTTCATAACAAGATTCAGCAAAGCAGTATTAATATCACAAGTCTTCGCACTAGTGGCGGGAGGAGCAAGCGGAGTGCCAATAAAATCATTGTTGTTGGTATTTGAGAAATCACATAATTTGGTGTTCTCTTGAGTCATGATGACCACACAACAAGATCGCACTCAAAAACAGATCCGGCAAGGAAACAGCGAACGGAAAAAGAGAGGCGAATAAAGCAGCAAATTTTTGTGAAGTGCGGGAGAGGAAAACAAGAGGCAAATGGAAAATAATGTAAATTGCAAGGAGATGAGATTTGTGATTAGGAACCTGGTTATGTTGAAGATCCTCCCCGACAACAGCGCCAGAAATTCCCTTGATGATGTTTGCTAAGACTACGTCGGTTGAGGGAGTCCTGGATTAGGGGGTGTCCGGATAGCCGAACTATCACCGTTGGCCGGACTCCTGGACTATGAAGATACAAGATTGAAGACTTCGTCCCGTGTCCGGATGGGACTTTCCTTGGCGTGGAAGGCAAGCTTGGCGACACGGATATGTAGATCTCCTACCATTGTAACCGACTACAGGTAACCCTAACCCTATCCGGTGTCTATATAAACCGAAGGGTTTTAGTCCGTAGGATGAACAACAATCATACCATAGGCTAGCTTCTAGGGTTTAGCCTCTTTGATCTCGTGGTAGATCCACTCTTGTACTACCCATATCATCAATATTAATCAAGCAGGAGTAGGGTTTTACCTCCATCGAGAGGGCCCGAACCTGGGTAAAAACATCGTGTCCCTTGTCTCCTGTTACCATCCGCCTAGACGCACAGTTCGGGACCCCCTACCCGAGATCCGCCGGTTTTGACACCGACATTGGTGCTTTCATTGAGAGTTCCTCTGTGTCGTCATCTTTAGGCCCGATGGCTCCTTCGATCATCAACAATGACGTGGTCCAGGGTGAGACTTTTCTCCCCGGACAGATCTTCGTATTCGGCGGCTTTGCACTGCGGGCCAATTCACTTGGCCATCTGGAGCAGATCGAAAGCTACGCCTCGCCATCGTGTCAGGTTTGGGAGTTTGAACTACACGGCCGACATCCGCGGAGACTTGATCTTCGACGGATTCGAGCCACAGCCAAGCGCCGCCTTTGTCTCGATGGGCACGATCTAGCTCTGCCGCGAACAGTGCCTCGAGGCCGCACCAGCGTCTGCTCCGACCCTTAGCTCGGAGCCGACTCCGCCGATCGAGGACGAGTGGCTGGACACCGCCTCGGGGGCTACGATCTCTACGGTGATCGAGCCGAACACCATCCCTGTCCTTTGCGAATCCCGTGACTCCAAGGTGCCGGACTCCGAACCTCCCGCGCCCCGGCCAATCGAATCTGATTGGGCGCCGGCCATGGAGTTCACTGCCGCGGACATCTTTCAACACTCGCCCTTTGGCGACATCCTGAATTCACTAAAGTCTATCTCTTTATCAGGAGAGCCCTGGCCGGACTACGGTCAGGAAGTTTGGGATGCGGACGACGAAGAAATTCAACGCCCACCCACCGCCCACTTTGTAGCCACTGGCGAAAGCTTAAACGACGTGCTCGATTTCGACTCCAAAGACATCGACAGTATGGACGACGATGTAGGAGACAACCATGAACCAACACCTATAGGATACTGGACAGCCACCTCATCCCACGATGTATACATGGTGGATACACCTAAAGGAAGTGATGACGAGGAACAACGGGACACTACGGAAGATAAATCCCTTGAAAAGCAGTCAAAACGGCAACGTAAACGCCGCACCAAGTCCCGCCTCGACAAAGACGGCAGCCACACAGACCCAGCCATAGAGCAGGGCGAACCAGTGGACGACGAACATGCTATCGAGCAACCGTCCGAACAGGACAACTTGGATAAACAACCCGTCCCCGACGAAGATAACAGTCTGGACGATCTCACGCCGGACAAATTGTTGGAGCAGAAGAACCTCCACAAAAGGCTTGTCGCCACTGCGCGTAGCCTGAAAAAGCATAAGCGGAAACTCAAAACACCGGAAGATGCACTCAGAATCAGATGGAGCAAAGTACTCAACACCGCAGAGAAATACGGCGACAGTCGCCAAACAAAGAGCTACCCGAAGTGCAAATTACTGCCTGAATTCGATGAGGTGGCCGTAGAGCCCCCGCAATCAAAGAACAAAGAGGCTGCCCGGTCGGATAGACGATCACATGGCAATCATGGAGCGGCAAGCGGCGCCGCACACAAGCCGGCACGTGATCCGCATAAGGATTCGCATCAAAAGGATGGCCCAGTTAGGTCCATCTATGGGCCGAGAAAGCAAGCTCTTCCAAGAAATGCAACACGCCAAATATCCGAACATCACGGCACACCCAAATATAGGGGTGCCGACACCTCGTGTTTCACCGATGAGGTGTTGGATCACGAATTCCCAGCGGATTCAAACCCGTAAACATAGAGGCATCTGACGGAACAACAGCACTCGAGTGCGGATTGAGGATTACATCCTCCACATACACATGGCTAGAGGAGATGATCTCCACGCCATAAAATACTTACCCTCAAGCTCAAAGGGCCAGCCCGGCATTGGCTCAAAAGCCTCCCCGAAAATACCATTGGAAGTTGGGAAGAGCTCGAGGATGCTTTTGGGCAAATTTTCAAGGGACTTATGTCCGCCCTCCGGATGCGCATTTATTTAAGTCACATAACTCAACAACCCGAGAGTCAGCCCAAAATTCTTGAACAGGTTCCTCATAAAAAAGAACCAAATAGTCGATTGTCTGGATGCCGAGGCCTTACAGCTTTCAAACACAACGTCCGAGACGAATGGCTCGCCAGACACCTCGGCCAGGAGAAGCCGAGAACAATGGCTGCATTAACAAGCCTTATGACCCGCTTTTGCGCGGGAGAGGATAGTTGGCTGGCAAGATGCAGTACCAGCGACCCAAGTACATCTGAAGTCAGGGATGGAAATGGAAAACCACGACGCAGCAAGGACCAGCACCGGACAAAGGGAAACAGCCCGAAGAGCACGGCAGTCAACGCCGGATTCAGAAGCTCCTGGCAGAATCATAAAAAAACTGCCCTTCAAGGACAACAACAACGAGATATCCGCCCTAAACAAAATCTTGGACAAAATATGCCAAATCCACAGTACTCCCGGGAAGCCTGCAAACCATACCCAGAGAGATTGTTGGGTCTTCAAGCAGTCCGACAAACTCAATGCCGAACACAAGGGGCTCGACACACCAATCGAGTACGATGACGAACCCCAAAAGCAGAGCACCGTAAAAAAAAAGAATTTCCCACAAAAATTTAAAACATTTAACTCACTCCAAGTGACAAAAGGGAAAAACAGAGCGTCGCCCATAGAAACACGCGTCGCACGGTCTATCCCAGCAGAGTCCCAACGATGGTTGTCAAAACCAATCACCTTCGATCATCAGGACTACTCCGGAAGTATCCGGAACGCAGGATGGGCTGCCTTGATATTAGATCCTATAATCGACGGACTCCAATTTACACAAGTCCTAATGGATGGAGGTAGCGATCTAAACCTGCTATATCAGGACACAATCCACAAAATGGGGATAGACCCAACCAAAATTCGCCATAGCAACACCTCCTTCAAAGGGGTAATGCCAGGCCTATATGCCCATTGTACGGGCTCCCTACTGCTAGAAGTTGTGTTCGGGTCATCCGACAACTTCCGCCGCGAAAAGTTAACCTTCCACATCGCCCCATTCGAAAGTAGCTATCAAGCACTACTGGGACGCGAAGCTTTCGCCCGCTTTAACGCAATACCGCATTATGCATCTCTTACACTTAAAATGCCCGGTCCACGCGGCATCATCTCATTAAAAGGGAGTATCAAGTGTTACTCGAGCACGGAAGAACGTGAGACTGCCTTGACAGCCCCACACTAATCCGCTCCGCTTAATCAAAGCACCTGAATAGGTCATTCGAACCCCGGGCATGGCTAGACGAGTCCGGCGTAAACATATAAACGCCTACTAGCGGCATACCCCCGTACAAGGGGCTGCACGCATGTACAACAAGAGACAATAAAGCTCGATTTTATTCACTTTTCGAACAGTACTCTGTTTATTTAATATAAAGTACATTTTTCGCACGATCTTTTTTTCTTTTCAACTTAGTTCTTCTCTTTTACAGATGAACACCGTGCTACACCCGTCCAGGATACGGCACAACGGAGACACAGGTGCAGACGTGCAGTAGGGACCCGTTGCAAGGATTCTTTTCAGATTACGACCCTGCGTAAACCTTTTTTGCTGTCTCTTGTTGATACACATCCCCCGGTTTCTTGCTATAACCGAGGAGGAGGCTGGCGTTTTGGCATCGGCTGCACCAGAATTTTTGCGTGTACCTGGACACCAGGGGCTTAGGGGCATTATTCTGCCCGTTTTCATAAAGACCGAATACCTTAGGGAGTGTTCGGCGTCTCGAGTTAGGCCTTATATGCATCAGCTCCGAATCATGTCTTTGGTCAAATGTTGGGTTTGCCCGCCTCGTGTTTTTCTCGCCTTACGTTCCGTTCTATCGGCTAACGTGGCACTGTGGAGAACTACTGCGATTGTGCCCGGTTTGGCGGTGAGCACCTCAAGAGAGAAAGCCGAAAATTGACTGTCATGATACAATGAGACTGGTCAACCACTCGATGACCCACCGGAATGTTTAGAATTCCCCACATTAACGAAGGACCATTTCCGGTCAGCACATACGCGCCCGAATTCGGGAGAGCGCGGTGCCCCTAGGGGCTATATAGTAGCCCCACCATCGAACTCCTATGGCTAAGTGAAAGTGATAAAGCATTATAGTCTGGTTGCCTAGTTTGCTACGCTTATCACCTCCTTTACACGACCAAGACGTTGGATTAAGTGTGAAAATGTGCCTTTTGCAAACACCCCGCACTATGTGCGTGGGGCTGAAGTCAAGACCGCCATCTTTCAAAGTTATATACACATATACATCAATGGTATGACAAGAGATGTTTTAATACTTGAACGCACAAGTATAAAAAGCTCTTATATTATATTGAAACATTGTTTTCACAAACATACATGTCATTAAAGCATAATATCCTTCGAGCACTGCGTCTCTATTAAACGAGCGCCTTGCAGGACTTTCCCAAAATAGTGCTCGGCAGGTACTCGGCTTTTGTCTGAATCTCAGGATGCAACGTCGGTGGCCTTCATCTCCGCCAAGTATGTCTTGACACGGGCAAGAGCCATCCGCGCACCCTCTATGCATGCTGACCGCTTCATTGCATCGATATGCGGCACCGCACCAAGGAACTGTTGCACCAAGCCAAAATAACTCTTCGCTCGGGCCTTTTCAGCAACAAATGAGTCACGACAGCCTTCATGGCAAGTCCGGACAACCTATTCAGCTCAGCCCATTCAGCCAAACGATCGGTTAATGAAAGTGGACGCTCCGGACTATGGAACTGCGACCAACAAAGCTCTTCCATTCTCGTGATCCTTTTGACCTCGGAAGTGTTCGGCCGCATCTACGAGACTCGCCGCCAAGTCCAGATAAGCATCCTCCGCACCCCACAGCCGGTCCAATTGAGCGCATTTAGGATCCGTGAATTTCCTCCGCAATGCAGAAAAGGGCTTTCCAGCCGCAATATCTCCGCCCGACGTAGCTCCTCCTTCATAGCTCTCATCGCAGAGCGAGTATCCTTGGCCTCGGTGGCGACCTTTTTCAAGTCCTCTTGTTTCGCTCGATCTTCTTTTTCAAGAAGCTCGCAACGGTCAGTAGCATTCTTCAATTTCACGGCCATCTCGGCCATTTCTTTCTTGCTTCGGCAGTGAGCAGCCTGTTCGGCTTTTAGCTCTGCGGTCGCCTTTAAAGCAGCCGCATCACTTTTTCTGGCTTGCTCCTTGGCTCGGGTGAGCTCCGCCCGAAGGCTCTCCATAGCAGCGGCACCATCTGCATTAAGCATACATGTTGTAAGGCACGGGCGTCAAGCTCCCTTACTAGGTGTCCGTGGAGAAGCTGCATACCTTGTGACTCATCAAGCCGCTTATTAACAAGCGTGATGTCCGCATCCGCCACGTCAAGTTGCCGCTTCAGTTCGGCAAATTCATCAGCCCGGCTAGCCACCGGACGCTTCGCCACCTACATAGGCAGAGCGCATATTACACCGGGGGTTATGATCCTCGGCGCGCCGTCATCTTTGACACCGCACCAAGTCTCGTGGGCTACTATCTATACAGGCATTTTATATGCAAAAGCTGTCGAAGGTACATCATTTTACGTATCTCAAAACCCACAAGAAACTTACGACGGCTTCATGCAATCCGCTCTCGATGGATGAAATCTTTCAATCACCGTACCCATTAACGTACGGTGATCTTCCGAGATAGATGCTCGCCCGAGCAGATCCTTCAGCTCCTCCGACCGCACACCCGTTGGTGCCGGACTCGTCCGGTGGCCTTTTTCGAAGGCCGGACACGGAGGGCTTTGAGGGGACATGCGGCTGCCTTCTGGCCCTGCCGGATTCGGAGGAGCCCTCCGCGACGACACCTCAGGGTCGTCCACCTCGCATAACGGTACGGTAGGTGGAGGCGTTTCGCTCTCCATCATCTCCGGACCAAGATCCTCAAGACGAGCTCATTGTGAAGGGCTGAGATCCGAACTACAAGGTAAACTTTCGGTTACCTTCAGAAATAAAACAGGGATGTCTCTCTTTTAAAAAAACGCCCTCCTTTTACTTGCGGCTCGCTGGAGGGCTGACCTCCTTGGGGAAATAGTGCGGCCGGGGCATCTCCCGCCGCAGGACCCTCTGGTGAAGATTTCTTCCCACGCTTCGAGGCTTTGGTCTCCGGATCTTCAAAAGCGGTCGTCTTCTCCCCTTGGAGGGAGGGATTCTCGATCCCCCCTTTCTTGAAAGCCTCCTTCACGGAGGTAGTAGTTCCCTTGTTCCCCCCCCCCTTCGCCTTCTTCAAAAGGCACAACCTCTAGCATCTTGGTTAATACAGGATCCGGCATGGTCTCAGGGAGGGGGGCGGACACCTGATTAGTTTTGCTTTTGCTATCCACTCATGTTTAAAGGATAGCTCTTTTAAGGGCAAGTGTATGATAAATATGCGGATAGCATGTCCGGGTACATGACTACTTACTTGAGTATCCGGGCGATTGCAGCTCAGACCTGCGTCCTCGGTTAAGTCCGGACACATTGCTTGTGATCCGAAGAACAGTTGGTACATCTCCACGGGCGTTACGCCCATAAAATGTTGGAGAGCTCGTGGTCCCTCCGAATTAAACTCCCACAGGCAGAGGGGGCGACGTTTGCAGGGCAAGGTACGACAAATCAGAATGACCTGCGCTACTACGACCAGATTGATCTCTCTCTCTCTCTCTCTCTCTCTCTCTCTCTCTCTCTCGGAGGTCTCGAATACGGCCCTGCAACAGAGGTACGTCCTTGGATGGTCCCCAGTCGAGCCCTTTATTGACCCATGACGCCCGCTGCAGTGGAGGACCCGAGCGGAAGGCAGGTGGCGCCGCCCATTTGGGGCCCCTAGGAGCGGTGATATAAAACCACTCTTGTTGCCACAAAGTGAGCTCCTCTTGAAAAGAGCCCTCGGGCCATGGAGCGTCCTCATTCTTGCTTATAACAGCCCCTCCGCACTCTGCCTGATGCCCCTTGATCATCTTCGGCTCCACTTTGAAGGTCTTGAGCCACAATCCGAAGTGAAGGGTAATGCGGAGGAAGGCTTCACATACGACAATGAACGACGAGATGTGGACGATGGACTCCGGATCCAAGTCATGGAATTCCAGCCCATAATAAAACATGAGCCCCCTCACAAAGGGGTCCGTCGGGAAGCCTAAACCCGAAGGAAGTGAGACACGAATACCACGCTCTCACCAAGCTCGAGTGGGAATAACCTGCCCTTGGGCAGGCAGCCTATGCGAAATTTCACGGTTAGATACTGGCGTCCCCTCACTTTTAGCACATCTTCTTCCGTGATGGAGGAAGACATCCACCGGCCGTGCAGGTCGGAGCCGGACATCGTTGAATGTCTGAAGCGCCTAAATCTGGAGCTTTGGGTGTTGGAACTCGAGGCGAGGGGCGGATTTGATTGAGATTGAAAGAAAGGAGCGGGCCTTGGTCTCGTTATAAAGAGGTTGAATACCAAGAGCCCTCCCCGTGACCGCTCAGGACTCGCCGATGGAGGAGGCATGCCAACAGGCACGATCGGGTTACCCACGCCCGTATTGATGAGGATCCCAGAATAAAGGGGCACGATCTCCGCCTCGATAAGACGCGTCAAGGAAACCGCCTCGCTAAACGCGCTGAGGTGGAACAGTAAAAACGATTCGTATAAAGGCCTGGCCGTGGTGTGATGTCACGCCACGGAATACGTCAGCAGATCTGTGCAAAGGTTATTCTCTCTACGGTAGTATGTGGAACTTGTTTTGCAGAGCCGGACACTATCCTCGTGTTCAAAATCTTCTATGAAGTATTCGGAGGAGCAACCCGCCTTGCAATGCCGAAGATAAATATGCGCGCCGGATTCGTCGTCATTGAAGCCTGGTTCAGGGGCTACTGAGGGAGTCCTGGATTAGGGGGTGTCCGGATAGCCGAACTAGCACCGTTGGCCGGACTCCTGGACTATGAAGATACAAGATTGAAGACTTCGTCCCGTTTCCGGATGGGACTTTCCTTGGCGTGGAAGGCAAGCTTGGCGATACGGATATGTAGATCTCCTACCATTGTAACCGACTCTGTGTAACCCTAACCCTATACGGTGTCTATATAAACCGGAGGGTTTTAGTCTCATGAGACGAACAACAATCATACCATAGGCTAGCTTCTAGGGTTTAGCCTCTTTGATCTCGTGGTAGATCCACTCTTGTATTACCCATATCATCAATATTAATCAAGCAGGAGTAGGGTTTTACCTCCATCGAGAGGGCCCGAACCTGGGTAAAAACATCGTGTCCCTTGTCTCCTGTTACCATCCGCCTAGACGCACAGTTCGGGACCCCCTACCCGAGATCCGCCGGTTTTGACACCGACATCGGTGTTTCCCCCAAGAGGAGAGGATGATGTAGCACAGCAACGGTAGGTACTTCCCTCAGTAATGAAACCAAGGTATCGAACCAGTAGGAGAACCAAGCAACAAAACGTAAAAAGCCCCTGCACACAAATAACAGCCACTCGCAACCCGACGTGCTAAAGGGGTTGTCAATCCCTTTCGGGTAACGGCGCCAGAAGGCACGATGACGGGAGAAAATTATAATAGATTGAAATAATAGATCACAAATAAAATAAAGTGCAGCAAGATATTTTTGTATTTTAAGTTTAATAGATCTGAATAAAAACACAAAGGAAAAGTAGATCGCAAAGCAAATATATTAGAAAGAAGACCCGGGGGCCGTAGGTTTCACTAGTGGCTTCTCTCGAGAAAAATGGAAAATGGTGGGTAAACAAATTACTGTTGGGCAATTGATAGAACTTCAAATAATCATGACAATATCAAAGCAATGATCATTACATAGGCATCACGTCCAAGATTAGCAGACCGACTCCTGCCTGCATCTACAACTATTACTCCACACATCGACCGCTATCCAGCATTATGATCATTACAGTTTCATTGCTACTGCTTTCTTCATGACTTATACATGTTCCTCAGACTATGAGATTATGCAACTCCCGAATACCAGAGGAACACCTTGTGTGCTATCAAATGACACAACGTAACTGGGTAATTATAAAGATGCTCTACAGGTGTCTCCGATGGTGTTTGTTGAGTTGGCATAGATCAAGATTAGGATTTGTCACTCTGTGTATCGGAGAGGTATCTCTGGGTTCTCTCGGTAATGCACATCACTATAAGCCTTGCAAGCATTGTGACTAATGAGTTAGTTGCGGGATGATGCATTACGGAACGAGTAAAGAGACTTGCCGGTAACGAGATTGAACTAGGTATGAGGATACCACGATCGAATCTCGAGCAAGTAACATACCGATGACAAAGGGAACAACATATGTTGTTATGCAGTTTGACCGATAAAGATCTTTGTAGAATATGTAGGAGCCAATATGAGCATCCAGGTTCCGCTATTGGTTATTGATCGGAGATGTGTCTCGGTCATGTATACATAGTTCTCAAACCCGTAAGGTCCGCACGCTTAACGTTCGATGCCGATTTGTATTATGAGTTATGTGATTTGATGACCGAAGTTTGTTCGGAGTCCTGGATGAGATCGGGGACATGACGAGGAGTCTCAAAACGGTCAAGAGGTGAAGATCGATATATTGGAAGGCTATATTCGGACATCGGAAATGTTCCGAGTGATTCGGGTATTTTTCGGAGTACCGGAGAGTTACAGAATTCGCCGGGAGAATTATTGGGCCTTATTGGGCCATACAGGAATAGAGGAGGCAGGCCAAAGGGAAGGAGGCGCGCACCCTCCACATGGGTCCGAATTGGACTCGGGGAAACGGGGCGGCGCCACCCCTTGCCCTTTCCTACTCCCTCTCTCTTTCCCTCTTTCTTCTCTCCTACTCCGAAAAAGAAAAGGGGGATCCTACTAGGACTTGGGAGTCCTAATAGGACTCCCCACACCTGGCGCGCCCTCTCTACGGCCGGCCTTCTCCTCCTCCCTCCTTTTTATACGTGGGAAGGGGACACCCCAAAGGCACAACAGACAATCTCTTAGCCGTGTGCGGTGCCGCCTCCACAGTTACACACCTCGGTCATATCGTCGTAGTGCTTAGGCGAAGCCCTGCGCCGGTAACTTCATCACCACCATTGCCATGCCGTCATGCTGACAGAACACTCCCTCGGCCTCAACTGGATCAAGAGTACGAGGGACGTCATCGAGCTGAACGTGTGCTGAACACGGAGGTGCCGTACATTCGGTGCTAGGATCGGTCGGATCGTGAAGACGTACGACTACATCAACTGCGTTGATAAAACACTTCCGCTTTTGGCCTACGAGGGTACATGGACAACACTCTCCCCTCTCGTTGCTATACATCACCATGATAGATCTTGCGTGTGCGTAGGAATTTTTTTGAAATTACTGTGTTCCCCAACAGTGGCATCAGAGCCAGGTCTATGCGTAGATGTTATATGCACGAGTAGAACACAAAGATTTGTGGGTGATAATAGTCATACTGCTTACCAGCATGTCATACTTTGATTCGGTGGTATTGTTGGATGAAGCGGCTCAGACCGACATTACATGACCGCGTTCATGAGACTGGTTCTACCGCCGTGCTTCGCACACAGGTGGCTAGTTGGTGTATGTTTCTCCAACTCTAGTTGACTCGAGTGTGACTACGCCCGGTCCTTGTTGAAGGTTAAAACAGCACACTTGACGAAAAATCTTTGTGGTTTTGATGCGTAGGTAAGAACGGTTCTTGCTAAGCCCGTAGCAGCCACGTAAGACTTGCAACAACAAAGTAGAGGACGTCTAACTTGCTTTTGCAGGGCATGTTGTGATATGATATGGTCAAGACGTGATGAGATATAAATTGTCATATGAGATGATCATGTTTTTGAATTTATCAGCAACTGGCAGGAGCCTTATGGTTGTCTCTTTATTGCATAAGATGCAAGTGCCATGTAATTGCTTTATTTTATCGCTATGCGATAGCAATAGTTGCAAAAGCAATAGTTGGCGAGACGACCATATGACGACACGTTGATAGAGATCATGGTGTCATGCCAGTGACAATAGAAATCATGACGGTACTTTGGAGATGGAGATCAAATGCACAAGATGATGATGGCCATATCACGTCACACATTTTGATTGCATGTGATGTTTATCTTTTATACATCTTAGTTTGCTTGGTTCAGCGGTAGCTTTATAAGATGATCCCTTACTAAAATTGCAAGGTATAAGTGTTCTCCCTGAGTATGCACCGTTGCGACAGTTCTTCGTGCTGAGACACCACGTGATGATTGGGTGTGATAAGCTCTACGTTCACATACAATGGGTGCAAGCCAGTTTTGCACATGCAGAATACTCGGGTTAAACTTGACGAGCCTAGCATATGCAAATATGGCCTCGGAACACTGGAGACCGAAAGGTTGAACGTGAATCATATAGTAGATATGATCAACATAGTGATGTTCACCATTGAAAACTACTCCATATCACGTGATGATCGGACATGGTTTAGTTGATATGGATCACGTGATCATTTAGAACACTCGAGGGATGTCTATCTAAGTGGGAGTTCTTAAGTAATATGATTAATTGAACTTAAATATATCATGAACTTAGTCCTGATAGTATTTGCATATCTATGTTGTAGATCAATAGCTCGCAAATAGCTTCCCCGTTTTATTTATGATATGTTCCTAGAGAAAACTAAGTTGAAAGATGATAGTAGCAATGATGCGGACTTGGTCCGTGATCTGAGGATTATCCTCATTGCTGCACAGAAGAATTATGTCCTTGATGCACCGCTAGATGACAGACCTATTGCAGGAGCAGATACAGACGTTATGAACGTTTGACAAAGCTCGGTATGATGACTACTTGATAGTTTAGTGCACCATGCTTTACGGCTTAGAACCGGGACTTCAAAAATGTTTTGAACGCAATGGAGCATATAAGGTGTTCCAAGAGTTGAAATTGGTATTTCATACTCATGCCCGTGTCAAGAGGTATGAGACCTCTGACTGTACTTTGTGTACAAAATGGAGGAGAATGGATCAACCAGTGAGCATGTGCTCAGATTGTCTTGGTACTACAATTGCTTGAATCAAGTGGGAGTTAATCTTCCAGATAAGATAGTAATTGACAAAGTTCTCTAGTCATTATCACCAAGTTACTATAACTTCGTGATGAACTATAATATGCAAGGGATGACGAAAGTAACTCCCGAGCTCTTCGCGATGTTGAAATTGGCGAAGGTAGAAATCAAGAAAGAGCATCAAGTGTTGATGGTTAACAAGACCACTAGTTTCACGAAAAGGGCAAAGGGATAGAAGGGGAAATTCAAGAAGAACGGCAAGCAAGTTGTTGCTCAAGTGAAGAAGCCCAAGTCTGGACCTAAGCCTGAGACTGAGTGCTTCTACTACAATGGAAATGGTCACTGTAAGTGGAACTGCCCTAGATACTTGGCGGATAAGAAGGATGGCAAAGTGAACAAAGGTATGTTTGATATACACGTATACTTTACTAGTGTTTATAGCAACCCCTCGGCATTTGATACTGGTTCAGTTGCTAAGAGTAGTAACTCGAAACGGGAGATGCAAAATGAACAGAGACTAGTTAAGGGTGAAGTGATGATGTGTGTTGGAAGTGGTTCCAAGATTGATATGATCATCATCGCACACTCCCTATACTTTCGGGATTAGCGTTGAGCATGAATATGATTTGATCATGTTTGTTGCAATACGGTTGTTCATTTAAAGCGGAGAATAATTTTTGTTCTGTTTACATGAATAAAACCTTCTATGGTCATACACCCAATGAAAATGGTTTCTTGGATCTCGATCATAGTGATACATATACTCATAATATTTAAGCCAAAAGATGCAAAGTTGATAATGATATTGCAACATATTTGTGGCACTTTCGTTTAGGTAATTTTGGTGTAAAGTGCATGAAGAAACTCCATGTCGATGGACTTTTGGAATCACTTGATTATGAATCATTTGATGCTTGCGAACCATGCCTCATGGGCAAGATGACTAAGACTCCGTTCTCTGGAACAACGGAGCGAGCCACTGACTTATTGGAAATAATACATATCGATGTATGCGGTCCTATGAGTGTTGAGGCTCACGGCGGGTATCATTGTTTTCTGACCTTCACAGATGATTTGAGCAGATATGTGTATATCTACTTGATGAGACACAAGTCTGAAACACTTGAAAAGTTCAAAGATTTTCAGAGTGAAGTAGAGAATCATCATAAAAACAAAATAAAGTTTCTACGATCTGATCGTAGAGGCAAATATTTGAGTTACGAGTTTGGCCTTCAATTAAAACAATGTGGAATAGTTTCACAAACTCATGCCACCTGGAACACTACAGCATAATGGTGTGTTCGAACGTCATAACCGTACTTTATTGGATATAGTGCAATCTATGATGTCTCCTACCGATTTACCACTATCGTTTTGGGGTTGTGCAATAGAGACAGCTGCATTCACGTTAAATAGGGCACCATCTAAATCCGTTGAGACGACACCTTATGAATTGTGGTTTGGCAAGAAACCCAAGTTGTCGTTTCAAGTTTGAGGCTGTGATGCTTATGTGGAAAAGCTTCAACCTGATAAGCTCGAACCCAAATCGAAGAAATGTGTCTTCATAGGATACCCAAAAGAGACTGTTGGGTACACCTTCTATCACAGATCATAAGGCAAGATCTTTGTTGCTAAGAATGGATCCTTTCTGGAGAAGGAGTTTCTCTCGAAAGAAGTGAGTGGGAGGAAGGTAGAACTTGATGAGGTAATTGTACCTTCTCCCGAATTGGAAAGTATTTCTTCACTGAAATCAGTTCAAGTGATGCTTACACCAATTAGTGAGGAGTTAATGATGATGATCATGAAGCTTCGGATCAAGTTACTACCGAACCTCGTAGGTCAACCAGAGTACGTTCCGCACCAGAGTGGTACGGTAATCCTATTCTGGAGTTCATGTTACTTGACCATGATGAACCTACGAACTATGAGGAAGCGATGATGAGCCCAGATTCCGCGAAATGGCTTGAGGCCATGAAATCTGAGATGGGATCCATGTATGAGAACAAAGTGTGGACTTTGGTTGACTTGCCCGATGATCGGCAAGCCATAGAAAATAAATGGATCTTCAAGAGGAAGGAGGGCGATGTGTTACTATCTACAAAGCTAGACTTGTTGAAAAAGGTTTTTGACAAAGTTCAAGGTGTTGACTATGATGAGATTTTCTCACTCGTAGTGATGCTTAAGTCTATCTGAATCATGTTAGCAAATTGCCACATCTTTTGAAATCTGGCAAATGGATGTCAAAACTACATTCCTTGATTGATTTCTTAAAGAAGAGTTGTATATGATGCAACAAAAGGTTTTGTCGATCCTAAAGGTTCTAACAAAATGTGCAAGCTCCAGCGATCCATCCATGGACTGGTGCAAAGCATTTCAGAGTTGGAATATACGCTTTGATGAGTTGATCAAAGCATATAGTTTTGTACAGACTTGCATTGAAACCTGTATTTACAAGAAAGTGAGTGGGAGCACTACAAACTTTCTGATAAGTATATGTGGATGACATATTGTTGATCGAAAATGATGTAGAATTTTCTGGAAAGCATAAATGTTTGAAGGAGTTTTTCAAAGAAAGACATCGATGAAGCTGCTTACATATTGAGCATCAATATCTATAGAGATAGATGAAGACGCTTGATAAGTTTTTTCAATGAGTACATACCTTGACAAATTTTTGAAGTAGTTCAAAATGGAACAGTCAAAGAAGGAGTTCTTGCCTGTATTGCAAGGTGTGAAATTGAGTAAGACTCAAAGCCCGACCACGGCAGAAGATAGAAAGAGAATGAAAGTCATTCTCTATGCCTCGCCATAGGTTCTATAAAGTATGCCATGCTGTGTACTAGATCTATTGTATACCCTACACTTTGGGTTTGGCAAGGGAGTACAATAGTGATCTAGGAGCAGATCATCGGACAATGGTCAAAATTATCCTTAGTGGAATAAGGATATGTTTCTCGATTATGGAGGTGACAAAAGGTTAGGTAAGTAAAGGGTTACGTCTATGCAAGTTTTAACACTGATCCAGATGACTCTAAGTCTCAATCTGGATACATATTGAAAGTGTGAGCAATTAGCTAGAGTAGCTCCGTGCAGAGCATTGTTGACATAGAAATTTGCAAAATACATACGGATCTGAATATGGCAGACCCGTTGACTAAACTTCTCTCTCAAGCAAAACATGATCACACCTTAGTACTCTTTGGGTGTTAATCACATGGTGATGTGAACTAAGATTACTGACTCTAGTAAACCCTTTGAGTGTTGGTCACAAGGCAATGTGAACTATGGGTGTTAATCACATGGTGATGTGAGCTATTGGTGTTAAATCACATGGCGATGTGAACTAGATTATTGACTCTAGTGCAAGTGGGCGCCTGAAGGAAATATGCCCTAGAGGCAATAATAAAGTTATTATTTATTTCCTTATTTCATGATAAATGTTTATTATTCATGCTAGAATTGTATTAACCGGAAACATAGTACATGTGTGAATACATAGACAAAACAACGTGTCCCTAGTATGCCTCTACTTGACTAGCTCGTTTATCAAAGATGCTTATGTTTCCTAACCATAGACATGCGTTGTCATTTGATGAACGGGATCACATCATTAGGAGAATTATGTGATGGACAAGACCCATTCGTTAGCTTAGCATTATGATCGTTACAGTTTCATTGCTACTGCTTTCTTCATGACTTATACATGTTCCTACGACTATGAGATTATGCAACTCCCGAATACCGGAGGAACACCTTGTGTGCTATCAAATGTCACAACGTAACTGGGTAATTATAAAGATGCTCTACAGGTGTCTCCAATGGTGTTTGTTGAGTTGGCATAGATCAAGATTAGGATTTGTCACTACGTGTATCGGAGAGGTATCTCTGGGTTCTCTCGGTAATGCACATCACTATAAGCCTTGCAAGCATTGTGACTAATGAGTTAGTTGCGGGATGATGCATTATGGAACGAGTAAAGAGACCTGCCGGTAACGAGATTGAACTAGGTATGAGGATACCACGATCGAATCTCGAGCAAGTAACATACCGATGACAAAGGGAAAAACATATGTTGTTATGCAGTTTGACCGATAAAGATCTTCGTAGAATATGTAGGAGCCAATATGAGCATCCAGGTTCCGCTATTGGTTATTGACCGGAGATGTGTCTCGGTCATGTCTACATAGTTCTCAAACCCGTAAGGCCCGCACGCTAAACGTTCGATGATGATTTGTATTATGAGTTATGTGATTTGATGGCCGAAGTTTGTTCGGAGTCCCGGATGAGATCGAGGACATGACGAGGAGTCTCTAAATGGTCGAGAGGTAAAGATCGATATATTGGAAGGCTATATTCAGACAACGGAAAGGCTCCAAGTGATTCGGATATTTTTGGAGTACCGGAGAGTTACGGGAATTCGCCGGGAGAAGTATTGGGCCTTATTGGGCCATACGGGAATAGAGGAGGCAGGCCAAAGGGAAGGAGGCGCCCCCCCATGGGTCCGAATTGGACTAGGGGAATGGGGGCGGTGCCCCCTTGCCCTTTTTTACTCCCTCTCTCTTTCCCTCTTTCTTCTCTCCTACTCCGGAAAGGAAAAGGGGAATCCTACTAGGACTTGGGAGTCCTAGTAGGACTCCCCACACTTGGTGCGCCCCCTCTAGGGCATGCCTCCTCCTCCTCCCTCCTTTATATACGTGGGCAGGGGACACCCCAATGGCACAACAGGCAATCTTTTAGCCGTGTGCAGTGCCCCCTCCACAGTTACACACCTCGGTCATATCGTCGTAATGCTTAGGCGAAGCCCTGCTCCGGTAACTTCATCATCACCGTCGCCACGCCGTCGTGCTGACGGAACTCACCCCCGGCCTCAACTAGATCAAGAGTACCAGGGAAGTCGTCGAGCTGAACGTGTGCTGAACACGGAGGTGCAGTATGTTTGGTGCTAGGATCGGTCGGATCGTGAAGACGTACGACTACATCAACTGCGTTGATAAAACGCTTCTGCTTTCGGTCTACGAGGGTATGTGGACACACTCTCCCTCTTGTTGTATGCATCACCTAGATGGATCATGCGTGTGCGTAGGAATTTTTTTGAAATTACTGCGTTCCCCAACACAAGCATCGTAAGATCAAACCCACTATCGGGCACCTCTTCCCATTGCAAGATAAAATAGATCAAGTTGGATAAACAAAACCCAAATATCGGAGAAGAAATACGAGGCTATAAGTGATCATGCATATAAGAGATCAAACAAACTCAAATAACTTTCATGGATATAAAAAGATATAACTGATCATAAACTCGAAGTTCATCAGATCCCAACAAACACACCGCAAAAAGAGTTACATCTTATGGATCTCCAAGAGACCATTGTATTGAGAATTCAGCGAGAGAGACGAAGCCATCTAGTTACTAACTGCGAACCTGAAGGTCTACAAAGAACTACTCACGCATCATCGGAGAGGCACCAATGGAAGTGGTGAACCCCTCCGTGATGGTGTCTATATTGGATCTGGTGGTTCTGAACTCTGCGGCGACTGGATGAATATTTTGTCGACTCCCCTAGGGTTTGTGGATTTTTGGGGTATATGTAGAGCAAAGAGGTAGTCCGGGGGGCACCCGAGGTGGGCACAACCACCGAGGCGGCGCTGGGCCTCTGGCGCCTGGTGGTTTGTGCCCCCCCAAGGTGCAACTAGGGCCCATTGCCTTCCTTATGACCCATAAGAAATCATCGTGGAGTTTCGTGGCATTTGGACTCCGTTTGATATTGATTTCCTGCAATGTAAAAAACATGGAAAAAACAGCAACTGGCACTTGGCACTATGTCAATAGGTTAGTCCCAAAATATGATATAAAATGATTATAAAACATCCAAGATTGATAATAAAACAGCATGGAACAATAAAAAATTATAGATACATTGGAGACGTATCAGCAGTAGCCGCGCACTTGAGCTGGTCTGACGAGCTGTAGGTAATGGCGCACTTGGACCACCTGAGCGGGCGCGTGGCCTCGAGCCTGGGGATTTCCGCGTTCACTTCACGGGCAAATTGCTTGAAGATGCGCTGGGAGGCTGGGGCCTGTTGGCCACCTAGGATGCAGGCGATAGCGCGCGGCTCCTGGAAGCCCCCAGCCCCCTCGTCCTGGTGATGGTCGTCGTGCCTCCTTGGCGGCGGTGGCAGTGGCGGGAGGCCAGCCTTGCCTTGAGGACGGTCCTCACGAGGCTGATCCCTCCAGGCGCCCTCACGAGGCTGGTCCTGCCAGCGATCCTCACAAGGCTAGTCGCGCCACTCCCGGCGGGGGCCGCGGTCGTCCCAGCGTCCTCCACTTCGTCCTCCTCCTCGGTTGTAGCCTCGGTCGTTGCGCTCGGGGCATTGACCTAAGTGCACATCACGGATGGCCCTGAGCTCCTGACAGCCGCTGGTGTTGTGGCTGTGTACGTTGTGGAAGGCGCAGAACGGGTGGCTGCCCTTGGATGACTCCGGGTGGTCGCGGCTGCGCTTCATCTCTGGCTCAACCGCGAGCATGGCCGCTCCCTTGTGCTTCACGTCCTTGGCCTTGGCCTTTGTCTTCTAGGTCGGCAGCAGGGAGCTTGAGGAGGGAGAGGCGTCCCTCCTCAGCTCTCGGGCACTTGGTAGCCATGTTGAACACCTCCAGAGTCATGCATAGGTCCTCGTGGATGGCGAGCTCCTCCTTCATCTTGACATCGCAGACGCCATCGGAGAACGCGGAGATGATAGCCTTGTTTGTCACCTTGGGGATATTGAGGCGAACGATGTTGAAGCGTTGGATGTACTTCTGTAGGGTCTCTCTTGGCTGCTGCTTGATGCACCGCAGGTCACCCGCAGCCGGCGGGCGGTCGCGAGTGCCCTGGAAGTTGGCGACGAAATGCTCACGCATCTCACCCTAGGAGGAGATCGATCCCGCGGGCAAGTTCAGAAGCCACGAGCACGCGCCATCTTTGAGGGCCATGGGGAACCAGTTCGCCATGACTTTCTCATCACCATTGGCCGCCTTGATGCTCAGCTCATAGAGTTGCAGGAACTTAGCAGGGTCAGGGGTGCCGTCGTAGCGTGGAGGCAGGTCGGGCTTGAACTTCCCGGGCCAGACGACGCTATGCAGCTCAGGAGTGAAGGCGCGGTAGCCTGCTGTAGTTACTGGAGCCCGTCGTGGATGCAGAGCCTAGTCTTGGTATCCGCGCACTGCCACCGTGGGCAGCGCACGGTCTTGACGTGGTGGTGCGGGGAGTGCAGGAGCACCTTCTTGCGGCCGAGGGATGATGTCTACTACGCAACCTTCTTCTTGTAGTCGTTGTTGGGCCTCCAAGTGCAGAGGTTTGTAGGACAGTAGCAAATTGGTAAATTGCTACTGTCCTATTTTCAGATTTGCAATGGTAAATTTTATAGGTGCACTAGTTCGGCGAAGAGATGGTGATACAAGTGCAATATGGATGGTCTATATAGGTTTTTGTAATCTGAAAATATAAAAACAGCAAGGTAGCAAGCGATAAAAGTGAGCGTAAACGGTATTGCAATGCTAGGAAACAAGGCCTAGGGTTCATACTTTCACTAGTGCAAGTTCTCTCAACAATAATAACATAATTGGATCATATAACTATCCCTCAACATGCAACAAAGAGTCACTCCAAAGTCACTAATAGCGGAGAACAAGCGAAGAGATTATGGTAGGGTGCGAAACCACCTCAAAGTTATTCTTTCCAATCAATCCGTTGGGCTATTCCTATAAATGTCACAAACAGCCCTAGAGTTCGTACTAGAATAACACCTTAAGACACAAATCAACCAAAACCCTAATGTCACCTAGATACTCCAATGTCACCTCAAGTATCCGTGGGTATGATTATACAATATGCATCACACAATCTCAGATTCATCTATTCAACCAACACATAGAACCTCAAAGAGTTCCCCAAAGTTTCTATCGGAGAATCAAGACGAAAATGTGTGTCAACCCCCATGCATAGGTTCATGGGCGGAACCTGCAAGTTGATCACCAAAACATACATCAAGTGAATCACGTGATATCCCATTGTCACCATAGATACGCACGGCAAGACATACATCAAGTGTTCTCAAATCATTAAAGACTCAATGCGATAAGACTACTTCAAAGGGAAAACTCAATCCATTACAAGAGAGTAGAGGGGGAGAAGCAACATAAGATCCAACTATAATAGCAAAGCTCGCGATACATCAAGATCGTATCACCTCAAGAACACGAGAGAGAGAGAGAGAGAGAGAGAGAGAGAGAGAGAGAGAGAGAGAGATCAAACACATAGCTACTGGTACATACCCTCGGCCCCGAGGGTGAACTACTCCCTCCTCGTCATGGAGAGCGCCAGGATGATGAGGATGGCCACCGATGAGGGATCCCCCCTCCAGCAGGGTACTGGAACAGGGTCCCGATTGGTTTTTGGTGGCTACAGAGGCTTGCGGCGGCGGAACTCCCGATCTGTTCTGTTCCCCGAAGGTTTTACGGTATATTGGTATATATAGGTGAAAGAAGTATGTCAGGGGAGCCACGAGGGGCCCACGAGGGTGGAGGGCGCGCCCCCTGCCTCTTGCCTCCCTCGTTGCTTACTTGACGTGGACTCCAAGTCTCCCAGGTAGCTTTCCTTCCAAAAATAACTTCTCCAGAAGATTTCATTCCGTTTCGACTCCGTTTGATATTCCTTTTCTTCGAAACACTGAAACAAGGGAAAAAAACAGGAACTGGCACTGGGCTCTGAGTCAATAGGTTAGTCCCAAAAATAATATAAAAGTGCATAGTAAAGCCCATAAAACATTCAAGATGGATAATATAATAGCATGGAACAATAAAAAATTATAGATACGTTGGAGACGTATCAAGGGACCTCCCGGCAGCTTCCTTCTTCATGCGCGGGCGCCCTGCGCGCCTTGGCGCGACGGCAACGTCTTGACGTGGAGGTGGTGGAGGCGCACCATGGGCCACGTTGCCCGCAGCAGGAGGTGGTCGAGGCAGCGAGAGGGATGGCGCAGGAGAGCCCTCGGCGGCGCTGACGAGCTCGGCGATCCGGTCCAGCCAGTCCTCATAGAGGTCGTCGACTGGGCGGTACCGCATGAGCTCGCGTGCCGTGAGCAGTGCTCTTCCACGGGCCCGCGGCGAGCGTGATACGACGAGCCGGCCGGAGTCAGCGATGGGGTGGCGGTGCGTCTGTCCCACCGCACGGAGGGGTGCAGCGATGAAGCATGCTGCTTGTTCCCCGCCGGGCCGGTGACAGCATTGGCAGCAGGTGATGGAGAGCGACGGGGAGGCCCGCCGACGGGCGCCGCCTGGGCGACGCGAGCGTTGAGAGCAGCCCGGCGCTCAGCGTGGGTTCGACAAGCATCAGCCATGGAACTGGCGGAGCGGTAGAGCGTGGATCGACGGATGAAAAGCTTCGGCGCACCCCTACCTTGCGCGCCAAATGTCGGGTTCAGGGTACTGGCAAACCCTTGTGAGGTTCGAACTGTGGGGTGCACATGAAGGATTCCCTCTCCCTAGCTCTCTCGCTCAACAATCTCACGGCCTAGCTCGACGAACCCAAAGAACACGAGACGCAGAGATTTATACTGGTTCGGGCCACCGTTGTGGTGTAATACCCTACTCCAGTGTGGTGGTGGTGGATTGCCTCCTGGGCTGAGGATGAACTAGTACAATGGGTGAACAGCCTCTAGAGGAGAGGTGTTCTTGAGCTCTATGAGCTGGTGAGGATGGTCGTGGTGGAATGGACCCGGTCCAAGATGAGTTCTCCCGGTCCCAGAGCCGTCCTCCCATGGTGGTGGCTAGTCCTATTTATAGAGGCCTGGGTCCTCTCCCCAAATGTTAGGCGGGAAGGGATCCCACAACGGCCAAGTTTGAAGGGGGGCAACTAGTACAAGCTATCCTGACAAAAGGTGGTCTTCGCTTGCCAAAGGCTCTAGTGGTGATGTTGTTGTGGGCTCCGCGATGACCTTTGTCCTGCCATCCTGCCGGTCTTGGTCTCGTTGCACCGATTTGGAAACCTTTGCCTGATTCCTTGGGACTCCTCGTCTACGCCTGCCTCTTTAGCACCAAAGAGGAAACTGGTACATTGCGCCCGCTGGCGCCCACCTAGCCTTGGTTGTCATGGCTCACGTCACGTGAACCTCGCGAGGTGCCCCTTGCATAGATATCTCCGCTCCTCAGGAGCCGGCCTAGCGAGGCTGCCCCCAGGGAGGTCTTGGTATCGTCCGCCTTGCGAGGCTTGGCCCCTCGTGAGGGTCTTGAGCTGTTGTTGTTGAAGCTGGGTCATATCGCGCCATTGGTGGAGCCACTCCGTGGGCCACAGGAAGGCAAGTCTGGGTACCCCTATTGGGGTACGCACTAATTTCAAAAAAAATCCTACGATCACGCAAGATCTATCTAGGTGATGCATAGCAACAAGCGGGGGAGAGTGTGTCCACGTACCCTCGTACACCGAAAGCGGAAGCGTTATGTAACGTGGTTGATGCAGTCGAACGTCTTCGCCATCCAACCAATCAAGTACCGAACGCACGGCACCTCCGCGGTCTGCACACGTTCGGCTCGGTGACGTCCCTCGAACTCTTTATCCAGCTAAGGCCGAGGGAGAGTTTCGTCAGCATGACGGTGATGATGAAGTTACCGACGTAGGGCTTCTCCTAAGCACTACAACAATATGACCGAGGTGGAAATCTGTGGAGGGGGGCGCCGCACATGGCTAAATAATCAAGTTCTGTGTCTATGGGGTGCCCCCTCCCCCGTATATAAGGAAGCAAGGGGGAGGCCGGCCAGCCCTCATAGGGCGCACCCAAGGGGGGCAATCCTACTCCAAGTAGGAGTTGGATCCCCCCTTTCCTAGTCCTACTAGGATTAGAAGGAAGGAGAGGGGAAAGAGAAGGAAGGAGGGGGCTCCACCCCTCCCCCTAGTCCAATTCGGACTAGGCCAATGGGTGGGGGCGCGCGCGGCCAGCCCTTGGCTGCTCCTCTCTCTCTCTCCCCTAGGCCCAATAAGGCCCATTACTTCTCCGGTGGTTCCGATAACCCTTCCGGCACTCCGATATTTATCAGGTGACCCTCGGAACTCATCCGGTATCCGAATAACATCGTCCAATATATCATTCTTTATGTCTTGACCATTTCGAGACTCCTCGTCGTGTCCGTGATCACATCCGGGACTCCGAACAACCTTTGGTACATCAAAACACATAAACTCATAATATCGATCGTCATCGAACATTAAGCGTGCGTACCCTACGGGTTCGAGAACTATGTAGACATGACCGAGACACATCTCCGGTCAATAACCAATAGCGGAACCTGGATGCTCATATTCGCTCCTACATATTCTATGAAGATCTTGTCATCGGTATGTTACTTGCCCGAGATTCGATCGTCGATATCACCATACCTAGTTCAATCTCGTTCCCCGCAAGTCTCTTTACTCGTTCCTGAATGCATCATCCCGCAACTAACTCACTAGTCACATTGCTTGCAAGGCTTATAGTGATGCGCATTACTGAGAGGGCCCAGAGATACCTCTTCGATACAGGGAGTGGCAAATCCTAATCTCGATCTATGCCAACCCAACAAACACCTTCGGAGACACCTGTAGAGCATCGTTATAATCACCTAGTTATGTTATGACGTTTGATAGCACCCAAGGTGTTCCTCCGGTATTCGGGAGTTGCATAATCTCATAGTCAAAGGAGCATGTATAAGTCATGAAGAAAGCAATAGCAATAAACTAAACGATCGTAGTGCTAAGCTAACGAATGGGTCTTGTCCATCACATCATTCTCTAATGATGTGATCCCGTTGATCAAATGACAACACATGTCTATGGCTAGGAAACTTAACCATCTTTGATTAACGAGCTAGTCAAGTAGAGGCATACTAGGGACACTCGGTTTGTCTACGAATTCACACATGTACCAAGTTTCCGGTTAATACAATTCTAGCATGAGTAATAAACATTTATCATGATATAAGGAAATATAAATAACAACTTTATTATTGCCTCGAGGCCATATTTCCTTCAGTCTCCCACTTGCAGTAGAGTCAATAATCTAGTTCACATCGCCATGTGATTTAACACCAATAGTTCCCATCGTCATGTGATTTAACACACTATAGTTCGCATCGCCATGTGACCAATACCCAAAGGGTTTACTAGAGTCAATAATCTAGTTTACATCGGCATGTGATTAACACCCAAAGAGTACTAAGGTGTGGTCCTGTTTTGCTTGTGAGAGAAGTTTAGTCAATGGGTCTGCCACATTCAGATCCGTATGTATTTTGCAAATTTCTTTGTCTACAATGCTCTGCATGGAGCTACTCCAGCTAATTGCTCCCACTTTCTATATGTATCCAGACTGAGACTTAGAGTCATCAGGATCAGCGTCAAAACTTGCATCGACGTAACCCTTTACGACAAACTTTTTGCCACCTCCATAACCGAGAAACATATCCTTATTTTACTAAGGATAATTTTGACCGTTGTCCAGTGATCCACTCCTGGATCACTATTGTACCCTCTTGCCAAATAATAGGTCTGGTACATATCATAGCATACTTCATAGAACTTATGACTGAGGCATAGGGAATGACTTTTCATTCTCTTTCTATTTTTTGCCGTGGTCGGTTTTGAGTCTTTACTCAACTTCACACCTTGCAACACAGACAGGAACTCCTTTGACTGTTCCATTTTGAACTACTTCAAAATCTTGTCAAGGTATGTACTCATTGAAAAAACATTCAAGCGTCTTGATCTATCTCTATAGATCTTGATGCTCAATGTGTAAGCAGCTTCATCGAGGTCTTTCTTTTAAAAACTCCTTTCAAACACTCTTTTATGCTTTCTAGAAAATTCTACATAATTTCCGATCAACAAATGTCATTCACATATACTTATCAGAAAGGCTGTAGTGCTCCCACTCACTTTCTTGTAAATACATGCTTCACCGCAAGTCTGTATACAACTATATGCTTTGATCAACTCATTAAAGTGTATATTCCAACTCCGAGATGCTTGCACCAGTCCATAGATGGATGCTGGAGCTTTGCACACATTTTTAGCACCTTTAGGATCGACAAAATCTTCTGGTTGCATCATATACAACTCTTCTTTAAGAAATCCATTAAGGAATGCAGGTTTGACATCCATTTGCCAAATTTCATAAAATGTGGCAATTGCTAACATGATTCGGACATACTTTTAAGCATCGGTACAAGTGAGAAAATCTCATTGTAGTCAACACCTTGAACTTGTCGAAACATTTTTGCGACAATTCGAGCTTTGTACATAGTAACACTACTATCAGCGTCTGTCTTCCTCTTGAAGATCCATTTTATTCTCTATGGCTTGCCGATCATCGGGCAAGTCAACCAAAGTCCATACTTTGTTCTCATACATGGATCCTATCTCAGATTTCATGGCCTCAAGACATTTTGCGGAATCTGGGCTCATCATCGCTTCCTGATAGTTCATAGGTTTGTCATGGTCAAGTAACATGACCTACAGAACAGGATTACCGTACCACTCTGGTGCGGTACCTTACTCTGGTTGACCTACGAGGTTCGGTAGTAACTTGATCTGAAGTTTCATGATCATCATCGTTAGCTTCCTCATTGATTGGTTTAGGAATCACAGGAACTGATTTCTGTGATGAATTACTTTCCAATTCGGGAGCAGGTACTATTACCTCATCAAGTTCTACTTTCCTCCCAGTCACTTCTTTCGAGAGAAACTCCTTCTCTAGAAAGGATCCTTTCTTAGCAACAAATATCTTGCGTTCGGATCTGTGATAGAAGGTGTACCCAACAGTTTCCTTTGGGTATCCTATGAAGACGCATTTCTCCAATTTGGGTTCGAGCTTATCAGGTTGAAACTTTTTCACATAAGCATCACAGCCCCAAACTTTAAGAAATGACAGCTTAGGTTTCTTGCTAAACCACAGTTCATATGGTGTCGTCTCAACAGATTTAGATGGTGCCTTATTTAACGTGAATGTAGCTGTCTCTAATGCATAACCCCAAACCGATAGTGGTAAATCGTTAAGAGACATCATAAATCGCACCATATCTAATAAAGTACGGTTACGACATTCGAACACAACATTACGCTATGGTGTTCCAGGTGGCGTGAGTTGTGAAACTATTCCACAGTTTTAAATGAAGGCCAAACTCGTAACTCAAATATTTGCCTCCACGATCAGATCGTAGAAGCTTTATTTTCTTGTTACGATGATTTTCCACTTCACTCTGATATTCTTTGAACTTTTCAAATGTTTCAGACTTGTGTTTCATTAAGTAGATATACCCATATCTGCTCAAATCATCTGTGAAGGTTAGAAAATAATGATACCCGCCGCGAGCCTCAACACTCATCGGACCGCATACATTGGTATGTATTATTTCCAATAAGTCAGTGGCTCGCTCCATTGTTCTTGAGAACGGAGTCTTAGTAGTCTTGCCCATGAGGCATGGTTCACAAGCATCAAATGATTCATAACCAAGTGATTCCAAAAGTCCATCCGCATGGAGTTTATTCATGCGCTTTACACCAATATGACCTAAATGGCAGTGCCACAAATAAGTTGCACTATCATTGTTAAACTTATATCTTTTGGCATCAATATTATGTGTATCACTGTGATCAAAATTCAGTAAACCATTTACATTGGATCTAAGACCATGGAAGGTTTTATTCATGTAAACAGAACAGCAATTATTCTTTGACTTAAATGAATAATCGTATCGCTATAAACATGATCCAATCATATTTATGCTTAATGCAAACACCAAATAACATTTATTTAGTTCCAATACTAATCCTGAAGGAAAAAGGGAGTGTGCGATGGTGATCTTATCAACCTTGGAATCACTTCCAACACACATCGTCACCTTGCCCTCAACTAGTCTCTGTTCATTTTGTAACTCCTGTTTCAAGTTACTAATCATAGCAACTGAACCAGTATCAAATACCCAGGGGCTACTATGAATACTAGTAAAGTACACATCAATAACATATATATTATATATACTTTTGTTCACTTTGCCATCCTTCTTATCCGCCAAGTATTTGGGGCAGTTCCGCTTCCAGTGACCATTTCCTTTGCAGTAGAAGCACTCAGTTTTAGGCTTGGGTCTAGCTTTGGGCTCCTTCATGGGAGTGGCAACTTGCTTGTCATTCTTCTTGAAGTTCCCTTTCTTTCCCTTGCCCTTTTACTTGAAACTAGTGGTCTTGTCAACCATCAACACTTGATGCTTTTCTTGATTTCTACCTTCGCCGATTTCAGCATCGCAATGAGCTCGGGGAATCATTTTCATCATCCCTTGCATATTATAGTTCATCACGAAGTTCTAGTAACTTGGTGATAGTGACTAGATAAATCTGTCAATCACTATCTTATCTGGAAGATTAACTCCCACATGATACAAGCGATTGTAGTACTCAGACATTCTGAACACATGCTCACTGGTTGAGCTATTCTCCTCCATCTTGTAGGTAGAGTACTTGTCAGAGGTCTCATACCTCTCGACTCGGGCATGAGTCTGAAATACCAATTTCAGCTCTTTGAACATCTCATATGCTCTGTGGCATTCAAAACGTTTTTGAAGTCCCGGTTCTAAGCCGTAAAGCATGGTGCACTAAACTATCAAGTAGTCATCATACCGAGCTTTGTCAAACGTTCATAATGTCTGCATCTGCTCCTGCAATAGGTTTGTCACCTAGCAGTGCATCAAGGACATAATTCTTCTGTGCAGCAATGAGGATAATCCTCAGATCACGGACCAAGTCCGCATCATGGCTACTATCATATTTCAACTTATTTTTCTCTAGGAACATATCAAAAATAAACGGGCAGCTACATCGCAAGCTATTGATCTACACCATAGTTATGCAAATACTATCAGGACTAAGTTCATGATAAATTAAAGTTCAATTAATCATATTACTTAAGAACTCCCACTTAGAAAGACATCCCTCTAGTCATCTAAATGATCACGTGATCCATATCAACTAAACCATGTCCGATCATCACGTGCGATGGAGTAGTTTTCAATGGTGAACATCACTATTTTGATCATATCTACTATATGATTCATGTTCGACCTTTCGGTCTCAGTGTTCCGAGGCCATATCTGCATGTGCTAGGCTCGTCAAGTTTAACCCGAGTATTCTGCGTGTGCTAAACTGGCTTGCACCCGTTGTATGTGAACGTAGAGCTTATCACACCCGATCATCACGTGGTGTCTCAGCATGAAGAACTATTGCAACAGTGCATACTCAGGGAGAACACTTATACCTTGAAATTTTAGTAAGGGATCATCTTATAAAGCTACCGCCGTACTGTGCAAAATAAGATGCATAAAAGAGAAACATCATATGCAATTAAAATATGTGACATGATATGGCCATCATCATCTTGTGCCTTTGATCTCCATCTCCATAGTACTGTCATGATCTCCATCATCACCGGCATGACACCATGATCTCCATCTTCTTGATCTCTATCAACGTGTCATCAGATGGTCGTCTCGCCAACTATTGTTTTTTGCAAGTATTGCTATCGCATAGCGATAAAGTAAAGCAATTACATGGCGCTTGCATATTTATGCAAATAAAGAGACAACCATAAGGCTCCTGCCAGTTGCCGATAACTTTACAAAACATGATAATCTCATATAACAATTTATATCTCATCACGTCTTGACCATATCACATCACAACATGCCCTGCAAAAACAAGTTAGACGTCCTCTACTTTGTTGTTGCAAGTTTTACGTGGCTGCTACAGGCTTCTAGCAAGAACCGTTCTTACCTATGCATCAAAACCATAACGATTTTTTCGTCAAGTGTGCTGTTTTAACCTTCAACAAGGACCGTGAGTAGTCACACTCGATTCAACTAAAGTTGGAGAAACAGACACCCACTAGCCACCTGTGTGCGAAGCACGGCGGTAGAACCAGTCTCATGAATGTGGTCATGTAAAGTCGGTCTGGGCCGCTTCATCCAACAATACCGCCGAATAAAAGTATGACATGCTGGTAAGCAGTATGACTATTATCGCCCACAACTCTTTGTGTTCTACTCGTGCATATAACATCTACACATAGACCTGGCTCGGATGCCACTGTTGGGGAACACAGTAATTTCAAAAAAAATTGTACGATCACGCAAGATCTATCTAGGTGACGCATAGCAACGAGCGGGGAGAGTGTGTCCACGTCCCTCGTAGACTGAAAGCGGAAGCGTTAAGTAACGCGGTTGATGTAGTCGAACGTCTTTCGCGATCCAACCGATCAAGTACCGAATGCATGGCACCTCCGTGATCTGCACACGTTCAGCTCGGTGACGTCCCTCGAACTCTTGATCCAACTGCGGCCGAGGGAGAGTTTGGTCAGCACGACGGTATGATGACGGTGATGATGAAGTTACCACCGCAGGGCTTCGCCTAAGCACTACAACGATATGACCGAGTTGGAAATCTATGGAGGGGGGCACCGCACACGGCTAAACAACCAACTTGTGTGTCTATGGGGTGCCCCCCTCCCCCGTATATAAAGGAGCAAGGGGGAGGCCTGCCAGCCCTCATAGGGTGCGCCCAAGGGGGGCAATCCTACTCCAAGTAGGAGTTGGATCCCCCCTTTCCTAGTCCTACTAGGAGAAGAAGGAAGGAGAGGGGAAAGAGAAGGAAGGAGGGGGCACCGCCCCTCCCCCTAGTCCAATTCGGACTAGGCCCATGGGGGGCGCGGCCAGCCCTTTGAAGCCCCTCTCTCTCTCCCCTAGGCCCAATAAGGCCCATTACCTCTCCGTTGGTTCCGATAACCCTTTCGGCACTCCGATATTTATCTGGTGAGCCCCGGAACTCATCTGGTGTCCGAATAACATCGTCCAATATATCATCCTTTATGTATCGACCATTTCAAGACTCCTCGTCATGTCCGTGATCACATCCGGGACTCGGAACAACCTTCGGTACATCAAAACACATAAATTTGTAATACCGATCGTCATTGAACGTTAAGCGCGCGGACCCTACGGGTTCGAGAACTATGTAGACATGACCGAGACACGTCTCCAGTCAATAACCAATAGCGGAACCTGGATGCTCATATTGGCTCCTACATATTCTACGGAGATCTTTATCGGGCAAACCGCATAACAACATACGTTGTTCCCTTTGTCATCGGTATGTTACTTGCCCCAGATTCGATCATCGGTATCACCATACCTAGTTCCATCTCTTTACCGGCAAGTCTCTTTACTTGTTCCATAATGCATCATCCCGCAACTAACTCATTAGTCACATTGCTTGCAAGGCTTATAGTGATGCGCATTACCGAGAGGGCCCAGAGATACCTCTTCGATACACGGAGTGACAAATCCTAATCTCGATCTATGCCAACCCAACAAACACCTTCGGAGACACCTATAGAGCATCTTTATAATCACCCACTTACGTTGTGACGTTTGATAGCACACAAGGTGTTCCTTCGGTATTCGGGAGTTGCATAATCTCATAGTTAGAGGAACATGTATAAGTCATGAAGAAAGCAATAGCAATAAACTAAACGATCATAGTGCTAAGCTAACGAATGGGTCTTGTCCATCACATCATTCTCTAATGATGTGATCCCCTTGATCAAATGACAACACATGTCTATGGCTAGGAAACGTAACCATCTTTGATTAACGAGCTAGTCAAGTAGAGGCATACTAGGGACACTCGGTCTGTGTATGTATTCACACATGTACTAAGTTTCTGGTTAATACAATTCTAGCATGAATAATAAACATTTATCATGATATAAGGAAATATAAATAACAACCTTATTATTGCCTCTAGGGCATATTTCTTTCACCCCGTTCCCAGGACGCCGACAACTGTCGTTTAGGTCATATTGGTGTAACGCGCATGTAGAAACTCAATGCAGCTGGGCTTTTGGAATCACTTGATTATGAATCATTCGATACTTGCAAACCATGCCTCATGGGCAAGATGACTAAAACTCCGTTCTTTGAAACGATGGAGCGAGCTGATGACTTATTGGATATAATACATATCGATGTATGTGTCCAATGAGTGTTGAAGCACGCGGTGAGTTTCGTTATTTTTTGATCTTCACAGATGATTTGAGTAGGTATGGATTTATCTACTTGATGAAACACAAGTCTGAAACATTTGAAAAGTTCAAAGAATTTCAAAGTGAAGCGGAGAATCATCGTAACAAGAAAATAAAGTTTCTATGATCCGATCGCAGAGGCGTATATTTGAGTTACGAGTTTGCCCTTCATTTGAAACAATGTGGAATTGTTTCACAACTCACGCCACCTGAAACACCACAACATAATTGTGTGTCCGCACATCGTAACCGTACTTTATTAGTTATGGTTCATTCTATGATGTCTCTTACCGATTTACCAATATCGTCTGGGGATTATGCATTAGAGACATCTGCATTCACGTTAAATAAGGCACCGTCTAAATCCGTTGAGACGACACCGTATGAACTGTGGTTTGGAAAGAAACCTAAGCTGTCATTTCTTAAAATTTTGGTTGCAACACTTATGTCAAAAGGATTCGGCCTGATAAGCTCGAACCTAAATCAGAGAAGTGTGTCATCATAGGATACCCTAAGGAAACAATTGGTTACACCTTCTACCACATATCCAAAGGCAAGATCTTTGTTGCCAAGAATGGTACCTTTCAAAAGAAGGAGTTTCTCTCGAAAGAAGTGAGTGGGAGTAGAACTTGATGAGGTAATTGTACCTTCTTTCATATTGGAAAGTAGTACATCAGAGAAAACTGTTCTCGTGATGCCTACACCAACTAGAGAGGAAGCTAATGATGATGATCATGAAACTTCAGATAAAGTTACTACTAAACTTCATAGGTCGACCAGAACACGATCCACACTAGAGTGGTACAGTAATATTGTCCTGGAGGTCATGTTACTAGACCAAGGTGAACCTACAAACTATGAAGAAGCTATGATGAGCCCAGATTCTGATAGATGGCTTGAGGTCATGAAATCTGAGATAGGATCCATGTATGAGACCAAAGTGTGGACTTTGGTGCACTTGCCCGATGATCGGCATGCAATTGAAAATAAATGGATCTTCAAGAGGAAGATGGACGCTGATGGTAATGTTACTATCTACAAAGCTCTTCTTGTCGCAAAAGGTTTTCGACAAGTTCAATGATGAGACTTTCTCACCCGTAGCGATGCTTAAGTCTGTCTGAATCATGTTAGCAATTGCCGCATTTTATGATTATGAAATCTGCCAAATGGACGTCAAAACTACGTTCCTTAATGGATTTTCGAAGGAAGAGTTGTATATGATGCAACTAGAAGGTCTTGTTGATCCTAAAGGTGCTAACAAAGTGTGAAAGCTCCAGTGATCCATGTATGGACTGGTGCAAGCATCTCAGAGTTGGAATTTATGCTTTGATGAGGTGATCAAAGCATATGGTTTTATACAGACTTACGGTGAAGCCTGTATTTACAAGAAAGTGAGTGGGATCTCCGTAGAATGTTCTGATATTATATGTCAGTGACATATTGTTGATTGGAAATGATATAGAATTTCTGGATAGCATAAAGGATACTTTAATAAGAATTTTAATGATAGACCTCGGTGAAGCACTTACGTATTGGGAATCAAGATCTATAGGGATAGATCGAGATGCTTAACAGGACTTTCACAAAGCACATACCTTGGCAAAGTTTTTAAGAAGTTCAAAATGGGTCAGTCAAAGATATGGTTCTTTCCTATGTTTCAAGGTGTGAAGTTGAGTAAGACTCAAAACCCGACCACGACAAAAGTTAGAGAGAGAATGAAAGTCATTCCCTATGCCTCAGCCATAGGTTCTGTAAATTATGCCATGTTGTGTGCCAAACATGTTGTGTACCTTGCCATGAGTTTGGCAAGGGGGTACAATAGTGATCCAGGAGAAGATCACTAGACAGCGGTCAATATTATCCTTAGTTACCTAAGAGGACTAAGGAGATATTTCTCGGTTATGGAGGTGATAAAGGGTTCGTCGTAAAGGGTTATGTCGATGCAAGATTTGACACCGATTCAGATGACTCTGAGTCTCATTCTGGATACATATTGAAAGTGCGAGCAATTAGCTAGAGTAGCTCCATGGAGAGCTTTGTAGACATAGAAATTTGCAAAGTACATGCGGGTCTGAATGTGACAGACCCGTTGACTAGACTTCTCTCACAAGCAAAACATGATCACACCTTAGTACTCTTTGGGTGTTAATCACATGGCGATGTGAACTAGATTATTGACTCTAGTAAACTCTTTGGGTGTTGGTCACATGGCTATGTGAACTATGGGTGTTAATCACATGACGATGTGAACTAGATTATTTACTCTAGTGCAAGTGGGAGACTGAAGGAAATATGCCCGAGAGGCAATAATAAAATTGTTATTTTATATTTCCTTATTCATGAAAAAGGTTTATTATTCATGCTAGAATTGTATTGATCGAAAACTTAAATACATGTGTGAATACATAAACAAATATCGTGTCCCTAGTATGCCTCTACTAGACTAGCTCGTTGATCAAAGATGGTTAAGGTTTCCTAACCATAGACATGTGTTGTCATTTGATAACAGGATCACATCATTATGAGAATGATGTAATGGACAAGACCCATCTGTTAGCTTAGCATAATGATCATTCAGTTTTATTGATATTACTTTCTTCATGTCAAATACAAATTCCTTCGACTATGAGATTATGCAACTCCCGGATACCGGAGGAATACCTTATGTGCTATCAAACGTCACAACGTAACTTGGTGATTATAAATATGCTCTACAGGTATCTCCGAAGGTGTTTGTTGAGTTGGCATAGATCGAGATTAGGATTTGTCACTCCGAGTATTGGAGAGGTATCTCTGGGCCCTCTCGATAATACACATCATAAGCTTGCAAGCAAATGACTAAGGAGTTTACTCACGAGGTGATGTATTACGAAACGAGTAAAGAGAATTGCCGGTAATGAGATTGAACTAGGTATGAAGATACCAACGATCGAATCCCGGGCAATTAACATAGTGCGTAAATCCACAATTCATCGATCTCGACGAACACCGTGAAAGAAGATTACATCGGATAGATCTCCAACAACATCGAGGAGAACATGGTATTGAGAATCAAAGGGACATAAGAAGCCATCTAGCTACTAGCTATGGACCGTAGGTCCGAGGTAAACTACTCACGCTTCATCGGAAGGGCAATAGGGTTGATATAGATGCCCTCCATGATTGAATCCCCCTCTGGCATGATGCCGGAAAAGTATTTTTGGTGGATGCCTCCGAGGGTTTTGGAATATATGTGAATATATAGGACGAAGAAGTAGGTCATGGGACTCCCGAGGGGGCTGCTACCTCTTGAGCACTGCGTTGGATTTCCCCGAAGAGGAGAGGATGATGCAGCAAAGTAGCGTAAGTATTTCCCTCAGTTTTTGAGAACCAAGGTATCAATCCAGTAGGAGGCTACGCACAAGTCCCTCGTACCTACACAAAACAATAGCTCCTCGCAACCAACGCGATTAGGGGTTGTCAATCCCTTCACGGTCACTTACGAGAGTGAGATCTGATAGAGATGATAAATATTTTTTTTGGTATTTTTGGTATAGAGATGCAAAGTGAAAAGTTAAAGGCAAAAGTAAAACAAAGCAAGTATTAAAGTGATGGAGATTGATATGATGAGAATAGACCCGGGGCATAGGTTTCACTAGTGGCTTCTCTCAAGAGCATAAGTATTCTACGGTTGGGTGAACAAATTCTTGTTGAGCAATTGATGAATTGAGCATAATTATGAGTATATCTAGGTATGATCATGTATATAGGCATCACGTCCGAGACAAGTAGACCGACTCCTGCTGCATCTACTACTATTACTCCACTCATCGACCGCTATCCAAAGATGCATCTAGAGTATTAAGTTAAAACAGAGTAATGCCTTAAGCAAGATGACATGATGTAGAGGATAAATTCATGCAATATAATAACAACCCCATCTTGTTATCCTCGATGGCAACAATACAATACGTGCCTTGCAACCCTTTCACATCCGGGTAAGGACACCGCAAGATTGAACCCAAAGCTAAGCACTTCTACCATTGCAAGAACTACCAATCTAGTTGGCCAAACCAAAAAGATAATTCGAAGAGACTCGCAAAGATAACCAATCATACATAAAAGAATTCAGAGAAGATTCAAATATTATTCATAGATAATCTGGATCATAAACCCACAATTCATTGGTCTCAACAAACACACCGCAAAAAAGAAGATTACATCGAATAGATATCCACGAGAGGGGGATAACATTGTATTGAGATCCAAAAAGAGAGAAGAAGCCATCTAGCTACTAGCTATGGACCCGAAGGTCTGAAGTAAACTACTCACACTTCATCGGAGGGGTTACGGTGATGATGTAGAAGCCCTCCGTGGTGGATGCCCCCTCCGGCGGAGCTCCGAAATAGGCACCAAGATGGGATCTCGTGGATACAGGAAGTTGCGGTGGTGGAATTAGGTTTTGGCCCTGTTACGATCGCTTGGAGGTACGTGAGGTATATATAGGAGGAAGGAGTACGTCGGTGGAGCAGTCAGGGGGGCCACGAGGCGGGGGAGCGCCCTAGGGGCGCCCCACCCTCGTGACCGCCTCTTTTGTTCCTTGGAGTAGGGTCCAAGTCTCCTGGATCACGTACGGTGAGAAAATCACGTTCCTGAAGGTTTCATTCCGTTTGGACTCCGTTTGATATTCCCTTTCTTTGAAACACTGAAATAGGCAAAAAACGGCAATTCTGGGCTGGGCCTCCGGTTAATAGGTTAGTCCCAAAAATAATATAAAAGTGGAAAATAAAGCCCAATATAGTCCAAAACAGTAGATAAAGTAGCATGGAGCAATCAAAATTATAGATACGTTGGAGACGTATCGAGCATCCCCAAGGTTAATTCCTGCTCATTCCTCGAGTAGGTAAATGATAAAAAGAGAATTTTTGATGCGGAGTGATACTTTGGCATAATTTCAATGTAAATCTTCTTAATTGTGGTATGAATATTCAGATCCGAAAGATTCCAGAGAAAAGTTCATATTGACATAAAAATAATAATACTTCAAGCATACTAATCAAAGTAATCATGTCTTCTCAAAATAGCATGGCAAAAGAAAGTTCATCCCTACAAAATCATATAGTTAGGCTATGCTTCATTTTCGTCACACAAAGATGTTCCCAATTTCTATACCCCCGATGACAATCCAAGCAATTGTTTCATACTTAAATAATCTCAAACTTTTTCAACCTTCACGCAATACATGAGCGTGAGCCATGGATATAGCACTATGGGTGGAATAGAATATGATGATGGGAATTGTGTGGAGAAGACAAAAGGAGAATGTCTCACATTGACGAGGATAATCAACGGGCTATGAAGATGCCCATCAATTGATGTCAACATGAGGAGTAGGGATTGCCATGCAACGGATGCACTAGAGCTATGAATGCTCAACAAAAGAAAACTAGTGGGTGTGCATCCAACTTGCTTGCTCATGAAGACCTAGGGCATTTGAGGAAGCCCATCGTAGGAATATACAAGCCAAGTTCTATAATGAAAATTCCCACTAGTATAAAAAGACAACTTATGAGACTCACTATATGAAAAACATGGTGTTACTTTGAAGCACAATATATGAGACTCACTACATGAAGAACAAGGTGCTACTTTGAAGCACAAGTGTGGAAAAATAGATAGTAACATTGCCCTTCTTATTTACTTTCTTTTTTTGGGCCTTTCCTTTTTTTTCTTTTTGGCCTTTCTCTTTTTTTTGATTGGGCAATGCTCTAATAATGATGATCATCACACTTCTATTGATTACAATGTAAGGATTACAACTCGAAACTAGAACAAGATATGACTCTATATGAATGCCTTCGGCGGTGTACGGGGATGGTGCAATGAATCAAGAGTGACATGTATGAAAAATAATGCATGGTGGCTTTGCCACAAATACGATGTCAACTACATGATCATGCAATGGCAATATGACAAAAGTAAAGTATGTCATGATGATGATGATGAACGGAACGGTGGAAAGTTGCATGGCAATATATCTCGGAATGGCTATGGAAATGCCATAATAGGTAGGTATGGTGGCTGTTTTGAGGAAGATATAAGGAGGTTTATGTGTGAAAGAGCGTATCATATCACGGGGTTTGGATGCACCGTGAAATTTGCACCAACTCTCAAGGTGAGAAAGGGTAATGCACGGCATCAAGAGGCTAGCAAAGGCGGAAAGGTAAAAGTGCGTATAATCCATGGACTCAACATTAGTCAAAAGAACTCATATACTTATTGCAAAAATTTAGAAGTCATTAAAAATCAAGTACTACGCGCATGCTCCTAGGGGAATAGATTGGTAGGAAAAGACCATCGCTCGTCCCCGACCGCCACTCATAAGGATGCACAAGCCAGGTGTCGGTGTACTAGAGTAGGGGTACCCTAGTATCCCAAACTTGTGCACGGGCAGTTGCAGCCCTCCGCGGCAAGGCTTACCGGGTGACCGCCAAGGTCCTCCGTGGTTCCTTTGGAGCCATTCAAGAACAAAGTATTCAAGCCAAGGAGACAAGGCCCCTAAGAAGAGGAGCTTGCCGGAAGGCCACCCAAGGCACCTAGGAGGCAAGGCCCCGGCAAGAGGAGCTTGCCGAAGGCCACCCAAGGCACCAAGGAGACAAGGCCCGGCAAGAGGAGCTTGCCGGAAGGCCCGTGAGCGACAAGCTTCCTGACGCCGACAAGACAAGGCCTCGGCAAGAGGAGCTTGTCGGAAGGCCCGTGAGCGACAAGCTTCCGGACGCGACAAGACAACAACCGCTGCAAGGCGCTGTCATGCTGCAGACCACCACTCAGTACTGCGCTCCAAAGACATCCACTAACGTGTCGCCACAGGACCTTTCCAGGTAGCAGGTGGCAAGAGGTCAGGCGGCCGGAGCGCCGGTGGCAAGCGGCGCCGACAATATTGCCATCGTGGCAAGCGGTGGCGCCCGACGGTCCCTTTTCGCCTTTGTTAGGGCGACGTGACGGGCATTTAATGCCTTTGTCCACTGCCGTCAGGGTTAGGTATGATACACTGTACAAGTAGCTGTACCAACCACTCCTTTTCCATTTTTACCCTTGTCTACGTTGCCACCTGTCGGAGACCCCTTTAGCATATAAAAGGAGGCCCATACGCAACGTGGAGGGGGGTTCGAGGGACTGGACCTCACGCTCGGTCTCGTTAGCAGCTTGTGTGTACTGTAGCACCCAGCACTCCCGAGCAAGAACTCAATACACTCAAACATGCACCAGTAGGAGTGTTATCTCTCCGGAGAGCTCCGAAGCTGGGTAAACCGCTCGTGTGCTTCGCCTCGATCTGCTCTTCGTGCGACCTCCGCCCCCCGCCGAACCGAAAGGGGCTCGGTCCGCCGGTCCCATAGGTGTTCATGGGCCAGATCAGCCTGCCCCGACATCTTTGGCGCGCTGTAGGGGGCGTCGAGATTGTGTGAACCTGATCCGGCGTCCACATGAGCTAGATCTTCATCATCTTCATCGACATGCCATCAAGAAGAAGGCTTGGCGGCAGATGTTCCGTGGCGTCGAACCCACCACCATCGGAGCAAACGGGTGGTGGGGTAGACGCCGGCGAAAGAATGGACGTCGATGGGGGAGCCCACGGTGCTGCCAAGTCCAAGGACAAGGCTGCGCAGACCTCGGCGTACGTACATGCACCGTGCCCGTCTCAGGAGGCGCGGGACCGACAGCGTCATGGTATTCACAACGCCATACGCTCGTTGGACCAAGATCGAGCTGGTGGATCTCGGGATGCTCAAGGCCAGCATGCACGCCAACATGCTAGCGCGAGCGAGGCATGGTCGCCTGGACGGGGTACTGCTCCTTCTAACATAGTTAGAAGTCCGAGCATATCCCGCTCCTCGCGCCGTTCGCCACTGCCACCCACCACTCCAGCAGAAGCTTTGGCGAGAGCTCAATTGCTCCTGGATTACCCTCCAACAGCCGACAAGGTCGATGAATGGAGGGCCACCATTCAGACTCTCATCGGCTTTGCCAACGGCGACGCTTCGCGGCAGCCGAAAGTGCATCGCTGGCGCGGCAGGACTGCCAAACACGAGCCGGTGGCGACGAAAACGGTGGGGGTGCAACCACCATGCACTCTCCGCCCCGAAGGCCAAGATCGCCGACTCGCCGGATCCACCTCGACAGCGACTCCACCGAGTCATCGGATCCACGAGCTCGTCGCGATCAGCGCCAAGTTCTTCACGAACGACAGCAAGAAGACGCTCGAACTCGCATCGAGCGCCGAAGAGAAGCGCGGCGTCAATCCGACCAGCGCGCTGGGCCCTCTATCGACATGCATGCGCCAGGGGAACCAGGCGACTTGCCGTACGCGGTAGGTTGCCCTGCGTTCACTCGTGAGCTGCGGCAAGTCCAGTGGCCCGGCAAGAAGAAGAATTTCTGCCGACGCATGCAGAAGTACGACGGCAAGACGCATCCGCTTCGGAGTTCCTCAAAGATTCATCGCTTGGGGGAACGCAGTAATTTCAAAAAATTTCCTACGATCACGCAAGACCATGGTGATGGCATAGCAACGAGAGGAGAGTGTCCGTCCACGCACCCTCGTGAGACCGAAAGCGAAGCGTTATAACAACGCGGTTGATGTAGTCGCACGCCTTCACGATCCGACCGATCCAAGCACCGAACGTCACGGCACCTCCGAGTTCTCGCACACGTTCAGCTCGATGACGATCCCGGACTCCGATCCAGCAAAGTGTCGGGGATGAGTTCCGTCAAGACGACGGGCGTGGTGACGATGTAGATGCTCCACCGACGCAGGCTTCGCCTAAGCTCATGACGATATGACTTCTCCGGCGCGGGGCTTCGCCTAAGCTCATGACGATATGACCAAGTGGAATATGGTGGAAGGGGCACCGCACACTGCAGCTAAGGAAAGATCCGTAGATCAACTTGTGTGTCTTGGGGTGCCCCTGCCTCAGATATAAAGGAGACAAGGGGAGGTGGCCGGCCCTAGAGGAGGCAAGACTAAGGAGGAGTCCTACTCCCACCGGGAGTAGGACTCCCCTCTCCTAGTTGGAGTAGGATTGGGGAGGGAAAGGGGAAGGGGCGCCCCTCTCCTTGTCCTATTCGGACCGGAAGGGGAGGGGCGCGCAGCCCACCTGGCCGGCCCTTCTCCTTCTCCCTCAAGGCCCATGAGGGCCCATATACCCCCGGGGTTCCGTAACCCCGGTGTTAAATAACATCCTGTTTTCACTGGAACCATTCCAAGTCCAAACATAGGCTTCCAATATATCAATCTTTATGTCTCGACCATTTCGAGACTCCTCGTCATGTCCGTGATCACATCCGGGACTCAACAACCTTCGTGCATCAATACTTATAAACTCATTATGAACATCATCGAACGTTAAGCGTGCGGACCCTACGGGTTCGAGAACTATGTAGACATGACCTAGAACCATTCTCGGTCAATAACCAATAGCGGAACCCGGATGCCCATATTGGTTCCTACATATTCTACGAAGATCTTTATCGGTCAAACCGCATAACGACATACGTTGTTCCCTTTGTCATCGGTATGTTACTTACCCGAGATTCGATCGTCGGTATCCAATACCTAGTTCAATCTCGTTACTGGTAAGTCTCTTTACTCGTTCCGTAATACATCATCTCACAACTAACTCATTAGTTGTAATGCTTGCAACTTAAGTGATGTGCATTACCGAGAAGGCCTGGAGATACCTCTCCGACAATCGGAGTGACAAAACCTAATCTCGAAATACGCCAACCCAACAAGTACCTTTGGAGACACCTGTAGTACTCCTTTATAATCACCCGATTACGTTGTGACGTTTGGTAGTACCCAAAGTGTTCCTCCGGTAAACGGAGTTGCATAATCTCATAGTTATAGGAACATGTATGGGTCATGAAGAAAGCATTAACATACTAAACGATCAACCTGTTAAGCTAACGGAATGGGTCATGTCAATCAGATCATTCAACTAATGATGTGACCTTGTTAATCAAATAACAACTCCTTGTTCATGGTTAGGAAACATAACCATCTTTGATTAACAAGCTAGTCAAGTAGAGGCATACTAGTGACATCTTGTTTGTCTATATATTCACACATGTATTATGTTTCGGTTAATACAATTCTAGCATGAATAATAAACATTTATCATGATATAAGGAAATAAATAATAACTTTTATTATTGCCTCTAGGGCATATTTCCTTGATCTCCCACTTGCACTAGAGTCAATAATCTAGATTACAAAGTAATGATCCTAACACCCATGGAGTCTTGGTGTCGATCATGTTTTGCTCGTGGAAGAGGCTTAGTCAACGGGTCGCAACATTCAGATCCGTATGTATTTTGCAAATCTCTATGTCTCCCACTTGGACTTGGTCCCGAATGGAATTGAAGCGTCTCTTGATGTGCTTGGTCCTCTTGTGAAATCTGGATTCCTTTGCCAAGGCAATTGCACCAAGATTGTCACGGAAAGATCTTCATCGGTCCCGATGCACTAGGTATGACACCTAGATCGGAAATGAACTCTTTCATCCAGACTCCTTCATTTGCTGCTTCCGAAGCAGCTATGTACTCCGCTTCACATGTAGATCCCGCCACGACGCTTTGTTTAGAACTGCACCAACTGACAGCTCCACCATTTAATAAAAACACGTATCCGGTTTGCGATTTAGAATCGTCCGGATTAGTGTCAAAGCTTGCATCGACGTAACCATTTACGACTAGCTCTTTGTCACCTCCATATATGAGAAACATATCCTTAGTCCTTTTCAGGTATTTCAGGATGTTCTTGACCGCTGTCCAGTGATCCACTCCTGGATTACTTTGGTACCTCCTGCCAAGCTTACAGCTAAGCATACGTCAGTCCGGTACATAGCATTGCATACATGATAGAGCCTATGGCTGAAGCATAGGGAACATCTTTCATTTTCTCTCTATCTTCTGCATTGTGGTCGGGCATTGAGTCGACTCAATCTTACACCTTGCAACACAGGTAAAAAACCTTTCTTTGCTCGATCCATTTTGAACTTTTCAAAACTTTATCAAGGTATGTGCTTTGTGAAAGTCCAATTAAGCTGTCTTGATCTATCTCTATAGATCTTGATGCCCAATATGTAAGCAGCTTCACCGAGGTCTTTCATTGAAAAACTTTTATTCAAGTATCCTTTTATGCTATCCAGAAATTCTATATCATTTCCAATCAATAATATGTCGTCCACATATAATATCAGAAATGCTCTGAGCTCCCACTCACTTTCTTGTAAATACAGGCTTCTCCAAAAGTGCATACAAACCCATATGCTTTGATCACACTATCAAAGCGTTTATTCCAACTCCGAGAGGCTTGCACCGAGACCATAAATCGATCGTTGAGCTTGAACACTTTGTTAGCACCCTTTGGATCGATAAAACCTTCTGGTTGCATCATATACAACTCTTCTTCTAGAAATCCATTCAAGAATGCGGTTTTTACATCCATTTGCCAAATTTCATAATCATAAAATGCGGCAATTGCTAACATGATTCGGACAGACTTAAGCATCGCTTCTGGTGAGAAAGTCTCATCGTAGTCAACCCCTTGAACTTGTCGAAAACCTTTTGCAACAAGTCGAGCTTTGTAGACAGTTACATTACCATCGGCGTCAGTCTTCTTCTTAAAGATCCATTTATTTTCAATGGCTTGCCGATCATCGGGCAAGTCAACCAAAGTCCATACTTTGTTCTCATACATGGATCCCATCTCAGATTTCATGGCTTCCACCATTTTGCGGAATCTGGGCTCACCATCGCTTCTTCATAGTTCAGAGGTTCGCCATGGTCAAGTAACATGACTTCCGAATAGGATTACCGTACCACTCGTGCGTATTTTACTCTGGTTGACCTCACGAGGTTCGATAGTAACTTGATGCGAAACTATATGATCATCATCATTAGTTTCTTCACTAATTGGTGTAGTTGTCACAGGAACCATTTCTTGTGATGAACTACTTTCCAATAAGGGAGCAGAATCTGATTATCTCATCAAGTTCTACTTTCCTCCCACTCACTTCTTTCGAGAGAAACTCCTTCTCTAGAAAAGACCCGAATTTAGCAACGAAAATCTTGCCTTCAGATCTGTGATAGAAGGTGTACCCAACAGTCTCCTTTGGGTATCCTATGAAGACACATTTTTCCGATTTGGGTTCGAGCTTATCTGGTTGAAGTTTCTTTACATAAGCATCGCAGCCCCAAACTTTAAGAAACGACAACTTTGGTTTCTTGCCAAACCACAGTTCATAAGGCGTCGTCTCAACGGATTTTGACGGTGTCCTATTTAACGTGAATGCGGCCGTCTCTAAAGCATAACCCCAAAATGATAGCGGTAAATCGGAAATAGACATCATAGATCGCACCATATCTAGTAAAGTACGATTACGACGTTCAGACACACCATTTCTCTGTGGTGTTCCGGGTGGCGTGATTTGTGAAACTATTCCACATTGTTTCAAATGTAAACCAAACTCGTAACTCAAATATTCTCCTCCACGATCAGATCGTAGAAACTTTATTTTCTTGTTATGATGATTTTCCACTTCACTCTGAAATTCTTTGAACTTTTCAAATGTTTCAGATTTGTGTTTCATTAAGTAGATATACCCATATCTGCTCAAATCATATGTGAAGGTGAGAAAATAACTTGATACCATGGCCGCGTGCTTCAACATTCATTGGACCACAAACATCGGTATGTATGATTTCCAACAAATCAGTTGCACGCTCCATAGTTCCGGAGAACGGCGTTTTGTCATCTTGCCCATGAGGCACGGTTCGCAAGTACCAAGTGATTCATAATCAAGTGATTCGAAGCCCATCAAGATGGAGTTTCTTCATGCGTTTTACACCGATATGACCTAAACGGCGATTGCCACAAATAAGTTGCACTATCATTATCAACTCTGCATCTTTTGGCTTCAACATTATGAATATGTGTATCACTACCGTCGAGATTCAACAAGAATAGACCATTCTTTAAGGGTGCATGACCATAAAAGATATTACTCATATAAATAGAACAACCATTATTCTACGATTTAAATGAATAACCGTCTACGCAATAAACAAGATCCAGATATAATGTTCATGCTCAACGCCGGCACCAAATAACAATTATTTAGGTCTAAAACTAATCCCGAAGGTAGATGTAGAGGTAGCGTGCCGATTGCGATCACATCGACTTTGGAACCATTTCCAACGCCAAGATCGTCACCTCGCCCTTAGCCAATCTTCGCAATCCGTAGTTCTGCTTTCGAAGTTGCAAATATTAGCAATGTAACCCGTATCAAATACCTGTGTACTCTGCATGAGTATTAGTAAGGTACACATCAATAACATGTATATCATATATACCTTTGTTCACCTTGCCATCCTTTTTATCCGCCAAATACTTGGGGCAGTTCCGCTTCGAGTGTCGATGCTTGCAAAAACACTCAGTTTCAGGCTTAGGTCCAGACTTGGGTTTCTTCTCTTGATCAGCAACTTTCTTGCTGTTCTTTTTGAAGTTTCCATTCTTCTTCCCTTTGCCCTTTTTCTTGAAACTAGTGGTCTTGCTGACCATCAACACTTGATGCTCTTTCTTGATTTCTACCTCCGCGGCTTTCAAAGATCGCGAAGAGCTCGTGAATTGTCTTAGTCATCCCTTGCATATTATAGTTCATCACGAAGCTCTTGTAGCTTGGTGGCGATGATTGGAGAATTTCACAATGACACTATCATCCGGAAGATTAACTCCCAGCTGAATTAAGTGATTGTTATACCCGGACATTTTGAGTATGTGCTCACTGACAGAGCTATTCTCCTCCATCTTGCAGCTATAGAACTTATTGGAGACTTCATATCTCTCAATCCGGGCATTTGCTTGAAATATTAACTTCAACTCCTGGAACATCTCATATGCTCCATGACATTCAAAACGTCGTTGAAGACCCGGTTCTAAGCCGTAAAGCATGGCACACTGAACTATAGAGTAGTCATCAGCTCTGCTTTTGCCGACGCTCACAACTTCGGCTCAAGATCCGCAGCAGGCTTCGCCACCCAGCCGGTGCTTCGGGACGTAATTTTTCTCAGGCAAAGCAATGAGGATAATCCTCAAATTACGGACCCGATCCGTGTAATTGCTACCATCATCTTTCAACTTTGCTTTCTCAAGGAACGCATTAAAATTCAACGGAACAACAAAGACGAGCCATCTATCTACATCAAACATAGACAAGCAAAATACTATCAGTACTAAGTTCATGATAAATTCAAGTTTGATTAATCATATTAAAAACCTCCCACTTAGACGGACATCTCTCTAGTCATCTAAGTGATCACGTGATCCAAATCAACTAAACCATGTCCGATCATCACGTGAGATGGAGTAGTTTCAATGGTGAACATCACTATGTTGATCATATCTACTATATGATTCACGCTCGACCTTTCGGTCTCTCGTGTTCCGAGGCCATATCTGTTATATGCAAGGCTCGTCAAGTTTAACTCGAGTATTCGCGTGTGCAACTGTTTTGCACCCGTTGTATTTGAACGTAGAGCCTATCACACCCGATCATCACGTGGTGTCTCAAAGACGTAAGAACTTTCAACGGTGCATACTCAGGAGAACACTACTTGATAATTTTTAGTGAGAGATCATCTTATAATGCTACCGTCAATCAAAGCAAGATAAGATGCATAAAGGATAAACATCACATGCAATCAATATAAGTGATATGATATGGTCATCATCATCTTGTGCTTGTGATCTCCATCTCCGGCACCGTCATGATCACCATCGTCACCGGTAGCGACACCTTGATCTCCATCGTAGCATCGTTGTCGTCTCGCCAACTATTGCTTCCACGACTATCGCTACCGCTTAGTGATAAAGTAAAGCAATTACATGGCGCTTTGCATTTCATACAATAAAGCGACAACCATATGGCTTCGCCGATTGCCGATAACTCGGTTACAAAACATGATCATCTCATACAATAAAATATAGCATCACGTCTTGACCATATCACATCACAACATGCCCTGCAAAAACAAGTTAGACGTCCTCTACTTTGTTGTTGCAAGTTTTACGTGGCTGCTACGGGCTGAGCAAGAACCGTTCTTACCTACGCATCAAAACCACAACGATAGTTTGTCAAATAGACTCCGTTTTAACCTTCTCAAGGACCGGGCGTATACACTCAGTTCAACTAAAGTTGGAGAGACAGGTCTTCCGCAAGCCATCTATGTGCAAAGCACGCCGAGGGAACCGGTCTCGCGTGAAGAGTACGCGTAAGGTTGGTCCGGATCGTCTCGTCCCAACAATACGCTGAACCAAAGTATGACATGCTTTGGTAGGTAGTATGACTTGTATCGCCCACAACTCACTTGTGTTCTACTCGTGCATATGACATCAACGCATAAAACCAGGCTCGGATGCCCTTTGTTGGGGAACGCAGTAATTTCAAAAATTTCCTACGATCACGCAAGACCATGGTGATGGCATAGCAACGAGGGGAGAGTGTCTGTCCACGCACTCGTGAGACCGAAAGCGGAAGCGTTATAACAACGCGGTTGATGTAGTCAGACGCGTCTTCACGATCCGACCGATCCAAGCACCGAACGTCACGGCACCTCCGAAGTTACGCAGACACGCTCAGCTCGATGACGATCCCGGACTCGATCCAAAGAAAGTGTCGGGGATGAGTTCCACAAGACGACGGCGTGGCAGCGATATGTAGATGCTCCACCGACGCAGGCTTCGCTTAAGCTCCATGACGATATGACTTCTCCGGCGCAGGGCTTCGCCTAAGCTCATGACGATATGACCGAAGTGGAATATGGTGGAAGGGGCACCGCGACACGGCTAAGGAAAGATCCGTAGATCAACTTGTGTGTCTTGGGGTGCCCCTGCCCCGTGATATAAAGGAGACAAGGGGAGGTGGCCGCCCTAGAGGAGGCGCACAAGGAGGAGTCCTACTCCCACCAGAGTAGGACTCCCTTCTCCTAGTTGGAGTAGGATTGGGAGGGGAAAGGGGAAGGCGCCGCCCCTCTCCTTGTCCTATTCGACTGGAAGGGGAGGGGCGCGCAGCCCACCTGGCCGGCCTTCTCCTTCTCCCTCAAGGCCCATGAGGGCCCATATACCCCGGGGTTCCAGTAACCCCGTGTTCGGTGAACATCCTCGTTTTCACTCGGAACCATTCAAGTCCAAACATAGGCTTCCAATATATCAATCTTTATGTCTCGACCATTTCGAGACTCCTCGTCATGTCCGTGATCACATCCGGGACTCCGAACAACCTTCGGTGCATCAATACTTATAAACTCATTATGAAATGTCATCGAAACGTTAAGCGTGCGGATCCTACGGGTTCGAGAACTATGTAGACATGACCTAGAACCATTCTCGGTCAATAACCAATAGCGGAACCTGGATGCCCATATTGGTTCCTACATATTCTACGAAGATCTTTATCGGTCAAACCGCATAACGACATACGTTGTTCCCTTTGTCATCGGTATGTTACTTACCCGAGATTCGATCGTCGGTATCCAATACCTAGTTCAATCTCAAGCATCGGTAAGTCTCTTTACTCGTTCCGTAATACATCATCTCACAACTAACTCATTAGTTGTAATGCTTGCAAGGCTTAAGTGATGTGCATTACCGAGAAGGCTCGAGATACCTCTCCGACAATCGGAGTGACAAAACCTAATCTCGAAATACGCCAACCCAACAAGTACCTTTGGAGACACCTGTAGTACTCCTTTATAATCACCCGATTCACGTTGTGACGTTTGGTAGTACCCAAAGTGTTCCTCCGGTAACGGAGTTGCATAATCTCATAGTTATAGGAACATGTATGGGTCATGAAGAAAGCATTAACATACTAAACGATCAACTGTTAAGCTAACGGAATGGGTCATGTCAATCAGATCATTCAACTAATGATGTGACCTTGTTAATCAAATAACAACTCCTTGTTCATGGTTAGGAAACATAACCATCTTTGATTAACAAGCTAGTCAAGTAGAGGCATACTAGTGACATACTGCTTTGTCTATATATTCACACATGTATTATGTTTCCGGTTAATACAATTCTAGCATGAATAATAAACATTTATCATGATATAAGGAAATAAATAATAACTTTTATTATTGCCTCTAGGGCATATTTCCTTCATCTACACCATCACGGTGCAAGCTGCCGGGGGGCGAGACGACAAGATCCTGGCCAACTACTTCCCGCTGGTGCTCAAGCCCAATGTCAGATCCTGGCTCATGCACTTGCCGGACAACTCCATAACCTGTTGGGCAGATCTATTCCATCAGTTTGTCGGCGCCTACAGCGGCCACAAGCCCCATGGCCAAGAAAGTGACCTTCATCTGCTCGCCTGAAGGAAGGAGAGCCTCGCAAGTACATTCAGAGATTCACCAGACAAAGACAACATCTCAGATGTCCATCCTGCCATGTAATCAGCGCGTTCCATCGAGCGTCGCGAAACCGCAGGATGCGGAGGAGATGGCGATGTGCAAGATTAGAGACGTCGATGAGCTATATGCCCCGGCCGAAAAGTGTGCGTCTTTGAGGAAGGGAGGAGACTCCCGGAGAGAATATCAAGCAGGAGGATCTCGATAGTGAGGAGACGCCCGCAAAGAAAAACCGCGCGGAACAACAAGAAGAAGAAAGGCAAAGATGTGCTAGTTGTTGAGCAGTCCCAAGAACGGAGGTGGCGCCAAGAAAGCCAAAGCTGGTAGCTCCGGCAAGGAGGTTGCCGCTGCACCAATCGCCAAGCTGTGGCGGTCGCCGACAAGGTGACGGCTCCAACAAACAAGACTGCAAGATCCACCGCACCAAGGGCCATGACCTCCGTGAGCTGCAAAGGTCGAGCAGCTTGTCGAACAGCGAAGGCTGAATACGAACGACGCGACAAGGAGAAGGCCCGGGAAGGTGCCGGAGGAGCTAGCAAGAAACGTCCGGCCGAGGAGGACGCCGGCAAAGGCCAAGCAGCGGCAAGGAGACAGACCTCCTCGGCCGCGACAAGGATGAAGACGGCAGCGATGATGAAGACATGGATGATGACGAGACCGATGAGCAGGAGTTCCGAAAGCCACGAGAGGTCATGTGCATTGACGGTGGTGCTTCTTCAGATACTTCACACCGCCAGCTCAAGCGGTGGATGCGGGAAGTCAATGCGGCAGAACCGTCCCGCCGAGTCACGCAAGCCTCGAAATGGTCCAAGACGCCTATCATCTTCGATATTGAGGACCACCACGATCGCGTAATTCACGGTCGGTGCTTGCCGATGTTGGTTTCACCAACTATCCGCAACCTCAAGGTCACTAAGATGCTAGTTGACGGCGGGGCGGCTTGAACCTGATCTCCTCCGCGGTGCTCCGAAACTCGGATCCACGATGGCGAGCTCAAGAAACCGCACATTCCAAGGGATCAATCCGGGAAGGAGCAAGTCAAGGGAAAGATCACGCTGTCGGTGACATTTGGCGTGAAGTTGAACTTCAGGATCGAGAGGGTCACTTTTGACGTTCTTGACTTTCCATTGCCTTACAATGGAATACTTGGTCATTCAAAGACTCGCCAAATTCATGGCAGCCTCTCACTATGCATACAACATGTGAAGATGCCAGCCGATAAGTGTCATCTCTGTCCCTGGCGACAAGAAGGATGCTCTTATTCGCGCCGACAAGATCTACCGGAAGCAAAGAATCGCAGCAGATTGCAAGCCACTTGCCGTCAAGCTCCGGACGAAGAAGAAGACCAAGTCCGGCAAGAGCTCTGATGCCCACTCCGGCAAGCGCACCTCTTCGGAGTGCTGCGCTACCGTCGAGGACGCACCATCGAGCTCCACCGGCAAGTGTAAGAAGACGATGGCAGCTCCACTAGAGACCAAGAAGGTGTCCGCCAAGGAGGACGGCACTGGTGGTACCTTCACCATCAGTGCCACTCTCGACCCTAAATAGGAAGGTGCGCCGTTGCTTTCCTGCGGCGAACGCCGACGTGTTTGCGTGGCAACCGCCGACATCCCGGTGTTCCCAGGAAAGTAATTGAGCACCATCTTGCCGTTTGTCCTCATGCGCGGCTCGTCAAGCAGAAAGTCAGGAAGCAGGCAGTGGAGCGCCAAGAATTCATCGCAGAAGAAATCAAGAAATTGGAAGCAGCAGGCCTTGTCAGAGGAGTGCTCCATCCTACGTGGTTGGCCAATCCTGTAGTCGTATCGCAAGAAGGCAAACGGGAAATGGAGGCTTTGTATCGACTTTACCGATGTCAATAAAGCTTGTCCCAAAGACCCATTTCCCTTGCCGCGATCGACCAGATTGTTGACTCCACGGCGGATGTGATTTGCTTTCATTTACGGATGCATACTCAGGATATCATCAGATCTTCATGGCGTAAGAGGATGAAGAGAAGACCGCATTCATCACCCCATGTGGCACATCTTGTTTCAGACGGATGCCTTTTGGATTAAAGAATGCTGGTTCAACATTTGCAAGAGTAGTCCATGACGCTTTTGAGCCGCAGAAATGCACGTAAATGTGGAAGCCTACATGGATGACATAGTGGTCAAGAGCAAGGACAAGGCGACTCTGATTCAAGATTTAGACGAAACCTTTGCAAATCTGCGCAAGATCAACCTCAAGCTTAACCCCGAGAAGTGTGTGTTTGGAGTCCCTTCCGGCAAGCTTCTCGGGTTCTTCGTGTCTCATCGGGAATTGAAGCCAATCTCGACAAGATCAAGGCCATTGAGCAGATTGAAGCACCAAAGCGCGTCAAGGATGTACGAAGACTTGCCGGTTATGTAGCTGCTCTCAAGAGGTTTATCTCTAGGTTCTGCTGAAGGCTACCGCCATTTTTCAAAATTTTGAAAAAGGCAGGTCCGATGAAATGGACTCGAGCGGAGGCTGCTGCTGAGACTTGAAGAGATACATCCTCCACTCCAACACTTGTCGCACCTAGGCCACAAGAGAAGTTGCTGCTATATATAGCAGCAACCAATCAAGTGGTTAGTGCTGCGTTAGTAGCGGAGAGGGAGACGGATGATGAGCTGGCAACCATGGCAGATGCATCCAGCGACTAGCAGGGGACTTCACCGGCAAGCTCTGGTCCCGACAAGGATGGATCTACGCAGACGCATGAGAAGATGCAGAAAAGAATGGTGCAGCGCCCAGTTTACTTTGTCAATTCCCTTCTGCAAGGGGCTAGGTCAAGGTACTCTTGTGTGCAGAAATTGCACCGGCCTCCTCATGGCCTCGAGAAAGCTGCGCCATTACTTCCAGCACATGAGATCACGATCGTCACTCGTTTTCCATCAAGAGGATAATGCAAAATCCAGAGGCAACAGGCAGGATTGTCGAGTGGGCATCGAACTGTCAAGCTTTGGCCTCAAGTTTGAGAGCACTTCAACTATCCAAAGCGAGCATTGGCGGAGTTCATTGCAGAATGGACGCCAACACAAGATGAAGAAATTCTAAACGAGCATCCCGTCAAGGAAGCAAGCAAAGAGTGGCTGATGTACTTTGATGGTGCCTTCTCGCTGCAAGGCGCCCGGTCTTGGCGTGCTACTTGTTGCACCCACCGGAGAGCACCTCTCACGTAGTCCGGATGCACTTTCCCAAGGAGCAAGCAACAAACAATACTGCAGTATGAAGGTTTGCTTGCGGTCTCGAGATCGCATGAGACCTTGGGATCAAGAAGCTCATTGTCGGGGGTGACTCCACGACTTGTCATACGCCAAGTGAACAAGAGTTATCAGATTCTGTTGATTGAAGCTTATGTTGATGAAGTGAGAAAGCCAGAAGAGCACTTTGACGGCCTACAAATGGAAAATGTTCCAAGAGCTCACAACAACGCTGCCGATGGTTCGTCAAGTCGCTGCACTTAAGTTACAAATGGAACTGTGGATTTTGTGCTCAAGCTGACTCAACCGTCTGTAACGCCATCAACCGGACAGAGCAGGAAGAGGAAGTTGATCTCTGGTGACTATTTTCCGGCAGAGCTTCCCGAAGCCGCCGTCAAGAAGGTCCTCAAGATCAACACCAAGAGTGCTGAGGAGCAGTCTACTCCGGCAAGCCCTAGGGTTTGTTCCGTTGAAGCAGACGCTCCCGACAAGTTTTGCTCCGGCAAGCTTGCCGGGGAACGTCAAGCTCCGGCTGAGCCGCAAGTTCTTGCCGTGGAAGCAGATGTTTCCGCAGCAGCAGATGTGCCTTTAGTCCTTGTTGTCGAGCCGCAAGCTCCAGCATGGGCACAGCAGATTGTCCGCTTCCTTCAGACAGAGAACTTCGAAGAGCAAGAAGAAGCGGAAAGAGTAGCCCGGCGGTCAAGTATGTACCAGTTTGTCGACAACACATGCATGTAAGAAGACTCAACGATGTGAAATTGAAGTGTATTCACCGGAAGACGGACAAAAGCTGTTGGCGAGAGATACATGGAGGCATATGTGGTCACCACATTGGCGCGAGCACTTGCCGCAAAGCATTCCGGCAAGGTTTCTTTTGGCCGACAGCCTCCAGGATGCAACTGCACAAGTAACCAAGTGTGAAGCGTGCGGTTCCATTCCAAGCAGATACACCATCCAGCTCAAGCTCTCCAGACGATCCCTTTATCCACGGCCATTTTGATGCAGGGGACTCAACATCTCGGCCCCTTTCCCGAGTTGTCGGGGGCTTTGAGTACTTGTATGTTGCAATCGACAAGTTCACAAAGTGGCCGGAAGTGGAAGCGATGAGGAAGGTGACAAAGCACAAGATCAAGTTCTTTAGGTCGATTGTTTGCCGCTTTGGAATCCCTAACAGGATCATCACCGACAACGGCACGCAATTCACGAGCCGCACCTTCATGCAAGACGTCCAAGATCTTGGCGCCAAGGTGCGCTTCCTTCATTGCTCATCGGAGAAGTAACGGTCAGCGGAGAGGGCAATGCTGAAGTCTTGCGCGGGCTCAAGACCAGAACTTCGGCAGGCTGCACAAGTGCGGAAAAAACTGGATTGAGGAGCTGCGGTGGTTCTTTGGTCGATCAGACGACGCCAAATCGAGCCACCGGCCGGACACCTTTCGCTCTAGTCTATGGAGCAGAGGCAGTTCTCCCCACGGAACTCGTGATACGGATCACCTCGAGTGCTCGCTTATGATGAGCTTGAGCAAGAGCGATTGCGACAAGATGACGCTACCGCTCCTTGAGGAGGATCGTCTTCAGTTGTCAGACGAGCTGCTCGATACCAGCAAGCTTTTGCGCCGCTACCATAGCCGCAGTTAATGCCGAAGTCTCGAGGAAGGCAACCTTGTTCTTGATGCGTTCAGTCCGCCAAGAATTCCAACAAGTTGGCCTTGAAGTGGGAAGGCCCTTACCGGGTGAAACGAGTCACTAGGCCTGGCGCTGTCCGCCTTGAGACCGAAGATGGCATTCCGGTGAGCAACTCCTGGAACATTGAGCATCTTCGTAAGTTTTACCCGTAGGGCGCGGTTGCCGGAACCCGTTCCGGCAACCACCTTTTGTACAAGTCTTGCCGATGTTGCATGTAATCCTTTGTACAAAGCGAGCAGACCGATGCATAAGTAAAGCTAATGTGCTTCGCACATCTTGTCAATTTCATGCTTTCTACTTCTATTTTTGCATGCGTTATCGACACTTTGTGCGCACCTACCCCGGTAAGCAATAACGAGCCATAAGGCTCCATATCTTTATTTTCTCTTCTTTCTCTTTCTCAAAGAAAGGAAGGTTCCCTCGCCCACAAGTTTGCCGGGGGGAAAGGAGAAGATAATGGTGTGGACCAAGCGTCGCTCAAGGAAGTCTAGCCTTACCAGGAAGCAAACGACAGAAAAGCTAAGTTGCTAAAGTTTGAGCAATCAGTTTTAAAATTTTAAGTTATCTTCCTCGAATGACCGTACTTTGTATGGAAAACCTGTCTTGTGGAGGAACCAACTCGTAGCTAGTTGCGCCCTTACTTTGTTTCGAGTCCGCTCAACAACTTAAGTGAGCTGCGACTAGTTGCGACAAGGTTTCTTGTCGGTAGCAGCACCGCCAAAGGCTGGCGACGTCCCTTTTCAGCGCTCATGACCCAGTGCCTACAATGACAAGTTCCCTAAAAGCGTAGGGCAAAAACATACAAAGGAAGGAACCCAGTAAAGGAAATAACATAGCAATTGCTACCCGAAATAGAGTTGTATTACAAGATAGCTTGTCGCAGCTCTAATAGATTGTTATCATAACATGACCAGCAGCGGCAAGAAAAAGAGAAAGCGGGCGGCCTAATCTACGCGATCGCCCTCAACCCTCTTGATCCCGCTCACCCTGTCCACGATGGGTGCGACAAGGGTCTTGAGTGCTTCCACATCAGCATCCGGCGGCAAGGACTTGAGGACGTTGGTGAGGTTGAGGCCTGGGTTGCGGAAGGCCACCTTCATCAGCACCTTTTGAAGAGCTCCCACGCAGATCTGGCGCGACTCCTCGGCCAGCCGCTTTGGGATTTCTTCCCGAGTCATTTGGAGGGCCGCCACCACGCCTTGAAGAACAAGCTGAGCTTGGCGCTGGGTCGGAGGTGCTCATCGGAGGAATATCCAAGATCCTCCATCCCCACCGCGCCAGCTCCACAGCCGATGGCTGCAGCAACATCCACGAGACCCTCGGTCCGGTGCTCCACATTCTCCCTAAAGGTATTCTCGGCGGCAAGAAGACTCGCCAGCCAGGCGCCTCATCGGCCTTGATCTTCTCCTTCAAGGCCACCTCTCGCTCCTTGGCGCCTGGCCCCTAAGTCAAGGTGGTCAGCTTCAACTCAAGATCTGCGTTGGAGTCCTTGGCGGCGCTGAAGCCTTGCTCCTCTCGGCGAGACGGCCCTGCAGCTCGCCAAGAGTGTAGGCGTCCTTCTCGGCGCTCATGCTTGAGTGCAGCAAGCTCCTCGCCGCTCTCCTTGAGATTGGCCTCCAAGCTGCGCCACCTTCGTCTCCAGCTCCTTCTTGGCGGCCTCGGCAGCTGGCGGCAAAGATCCTTTGCTTCCTTGAGAGCCCCGCCAAATGTTTGCTCGCGCGTGGCTAGATCCTCCTCATGGCTGTCAAGATTAACCTTCCTCTGCGCCAACTCGCCTTCCTGCGCAGATAGCTTCTCGGCGGCAAGCCGCTTGTCGGTGTACTAAAGTAGGGGTACCTTAGTACCCCGAACTTGTGCACGGGCAGTCGCAGCGTCCCCGCGGCAAGCCTCGCCGGGCGTCCGCCAAGACCCTCCACGGCCATCTGAAGGCAAGGCCCGACAAGAGGAGCTTGTCGGGAAGGCCCTCGTGCACGCAGAAGACAAGGCCCCGGCAAGAGGAGCTTGCCGGGAAGGCCCGGAGCGCGACAAGTCTCCGGGCGCGACAAGGATCCGGCCGCGGCAAGGCGCTTGCCGCGGCATGCAGCTCCTCTCCGTCTCCGCTCCAGCTCACCCAGCGACGTGTCGCCACGGGACCGTTCCATGGGCGCGGGTCGAGCAATTGTGCAGCCAGCCGGAGAGCAGCGGCGATGGCGGCGCGACAGGCTCGCCATCGTGGCGGCGGAGGCGCACTGACGGTCTCTCGTTACACTGTTTGGGAAACAACGACAGGCATTTATTGCTTTTGTCCCTTGCCGTCGAGTTAGGTATTTTTGCACCGCATACCTTTGTTCAAGTAGGTGTACCAACCCCTGTTTTTACGTTTGTACCCCCGCCTATGTTGCCACCGGTCGGAGGCCCCTTGAGCATATAAAAGGAGGCCCGAGTGCAACGTAGAAGGGGTTCCGCGGTTGGCGAGGGTTCGGTTCGCGTCTTTGGCAAGGTTCAGTTCATTCGACTGGCCATAGACTAGATACACTCACGCTGGGTTGTGTAGCTCGCATTGCTCCCTAGCAAGAACACAATAGATCAAACAGCAGCGAGAGGAGTTTTATCTCTCCGGAGAGCTCCGAAGCTGGGTAAAACCGCTCGTGTGCATCGCCTCGATCCGCTCTTCGTGCGACCTCCGCCCCTCCGAACCACAAAGGGGCCTGCTCCGCCCGGGCCCCATAGGTGTCCGTGGTGCGATCAGCCTCCCGACATCTACGGCGCGCCCGGTAGAAGCGCCGAGGCCGTGTGAATCTGATCCGGCGTTCACGCTGGCAGCGTCATCAACATCTTCCTCAACATGCCACCGAAGAAGAAGGCTTCGACGCAGCGGAGCCGTCCGCCGCTGCATCCATCCTCACCGCAGCAAAACGGGTGGGGTGCAGACGTTGGCGGAGGAACGGGCGCCGACGAAGGTGCTCGCAATGTTGCCAAGTCAAGGACAAGGCACCGCAGACCTCGGCGTCGCGACATCCCAGCGCCCATCTCAGACGCGGGACCAACAACGCCTGGCGTTCACAACGCCATACGCTCGCTGGATCGAGACCCTCAAGACCAGCATGCGCGCCAACATGCCGGGCGCTTAGTGAGATATGGTCGCTACGGACGGGTCGCTCCTTCTAACGTGGTTAGAAGTCCGAGCGTGTCCTGCCTCGCACCGCTTCTCCAATGCCGCCTACTACTCCAGCGAAGCTCTGGCGAGAGCTCAATCGCTCCTCGACTACCCTCCAACGGCCGACAAGGTCGACGGGTGGAGGCCACTATCCGTAACCTCATCGGCTTTGCCAACGGCGACGCTCGCGGCAACCAACGCCATCGTTGCCGCGGCGAGACGACAAGACACGAGCCGGTGGCGGCAGAGACTGTCGGGGTGCAACCACCGTGCACTCTCCGCCAAGAAGGCCAAGATCGCCGACTCACCGGATCCACCTCGACAGCGACTCCGCTGCGCTGCCGGATCCGCGGACTCGCCGCGATCAGCGTCAAGTTCTTCATGAGCGACAACAAGAGGACGCCGAACTCGCATCGAGCGTCGAAGAGAAGCGCGACGTCGATCCGGCAAAGCTGCCGCTGGGCCTTCTGTTGACATGCACGCGCGGAGGGGCAGGCGACTTGTCGACGCGGTAGGTTGCCCTGCGTTCACTCGTGAGCTGCGGCAAGTCCATTGGCCCAGCGGAAGAACTTCAAACCAGACGTGGCCGGAGAAGTATGATGGCGAAACGCATCCGTCGGAGTTCCTCAAAGATCTACACCATCGCGGTGCAGGCTGCGGGGGACGGACGACAAGATCCTCGCCAACTACTTCCCGCCGTGCTCAAGCCCAACGCCGATCTTGGCTCATGCACTTGCCGGATAGCTCCATATCCTCTTGGGCAGATCTGTGCCATCAGTTTGTTGGCGCCTTCACAGGTGGCCACAAACCTCATGGCCAAGAGAGCGACCTTCACTTGCTCGCCCGGAAGGAAGGAGAGTCCCTGCGCAAGTTCATTCAGAGATTCAGCCGTGTGCACTACAACATCCCAGACGTCCACCCTGCCGCGGTGATCAGCGCATTTCATCAGAATGTGCGGAACCACAGGATGAGGGAGGAGATGGCGATGTGCAAAGTCAAGGACGTCGGTGAGCTGTATGCCCCGGCCGACAAGTGTGCACGCGTCTTGAGGAAGGGAGGAGACTCGGGAGAGAATGCGAAGCAGGATCTGACAGTGCTGACACCGCCCCGGTGAAGAAGGGCCGGCGGCGAGGCAACAGAAAGAAGAAAAGCAGAGAAGTGCTAGCTGTCGAGCAGTCCGGCAACGGAGGCGGCGACAAGAACGCCAAGGCTGTTGGCTCCGGCAAGGAGGTTGCCATCGACGCCAACCACTGGTCGGTGGCGGCCGCCCGACAAGCGTGACAGCTCCGCAAGCGATCTTGCAAGATCCACCGCACCAAGGGCCCACGACCTCCAGAGCTGCAAGAAAGTCGAGCAGCTTGTCGAGCAGCCAGAGAGCTGGCACGAGCGACGCGACAAGGAGAAGGCCCATGAAGGTGCTGGGGAGCAAGCAAGAAACGCCCCGGCCGGGAGGACGCCGTGCAAGGTCAAGCAGCGGCAAGGAGATAGACCTCCCCGCGGTCGCGACAAGGACGAAGATGATGATGACGACGAAGATATGGAGGACGACAACGCCGACGAGCAGGAGTTTCAGAAAGCCACAGAGGATCTCTGCGTTGACGGAGGTGCTTCCCTGCATACCTCCCACCGCCAACTCAAGCAATGAATGCGGGAGGTCAATGCAGTGGAACCATCCATAGAGTCACGCAAGCCTCTGAAGTGGTCCAAAGACGCCTATCATTTTTGATATTGAGGACCACCCTGATCACATAACTGCGGTCGGGTGCTTGCCGATGTTGGTCTCTCCAACCATCCGCAACCTCAAGGTCACAAAAATGTTAGTTGACGGCGGGGCCGGCTTGAATCTGATCTCCTCCGCGGTGCTCCAGAAGCTTCAAATCCCTGACAGCGAGCTCGAAGAGACCGGAACCTTCCAAGGAATCAATCCGGGAAGGAGCAAGCCGAAGGGGAAGATTACGTTGCCGGTCACATTTGGCAGCAAGCTGAACTTCGTAATCGAGAGGGTTACGCCCGACGTCGCCGATTTCCCATTGCCTTACAATGGGATACTTGGCCGCCCGCTTGCCAAGTTCATGGCAGCCTCTCACCACGCCTACAACCTACTCAAGATGCCGGGCCCGATAAGCGTCATCTCGGTCCATGGCGACAAGAAGGATGCCCTTATCTGTGCCGACAAGATCTTACGGGACGCAGCAGCCGCAACAGATTGCCAGACATTTGCCGCTGAAGCTCCCGGGGGGGAAGAAGACCAAGTCCAAGTCCGGCAAGGGCACCTCTTCGGAGTGCTGCACTACCGTCGAGGACGCACCATCGAGCTCCACCGACAAGTGCAAGAAGATGGTGGCTCCGCCAAAGACCAAGAAGGTGCCTGCCAAGGAGGACGGCGCTGGTGGTACCTTCACCATCAGTGCCTCTCTCGACCCCAAATAGGAAGGCGCGCTTGCCGCTTTCCTGGCAGGCGAATGTCGACGTGTTTGCATGGCAACCGTCGATATCCCAGTGTTCCTGTGAAAGTGATTGAGCACCGCCTGGCCGTTTTGTCCTCATGCGCGGCCCGTCAAGCAAAGAGTCAGGAAGCAAGCAGTGGAGCGCCAACAATTCATAGCTGAAGAGATCAAGAAACTGGAAGCAGCAGGCCTTGTCAGAGGAGTACTCCATCCTACGTGGTTGGCCAATCCTATAGTCGTGCGCAAAGCAAATGGGAAATGGAGGCTTTGTATTGACTTCACGGATGTTAATAAAGCTTGTCCCAAAGATCCATTTCACTTTCCGCCAAGATTGACCAGATTGTTGACTCTGTGCGGATGTGATTTGCTTTCGTTTCTTGATGCCTACTCAGGATACCATCAGATCTTCATGGCTGAAGAAGATGAGGAGAAGACCGCATTCATCACACCATGTGGCACATCTTGTTTCATACGGATGCCTTTCGGTTTGAAGAATGCTGGTTCAACATTTGCAAGGGTAGTCCATGACACTTTTGAGCCGCAAATGCACGTAAAATGTAGAAGCCTACATGGATGACATAGTGGTCAAGAGCAGGGACAAAGCAACTCTAGTTCAAGATCTGGACGAGACCTTTGCAAATCTGCGCAAGATAAACCTCAAGCTCAACCCCGAGAAGTGCGTGTTTGGAGTCCCTTCCGGCAAGCTTCTCGGGTTCTTCGTGTCTCAGCGAGGGATTGAGGCAAATCCCGACAAGATCAAGGCCATTGAGCAGATTGAAGCACCAAAGCGCGTCAAGGATGTACGAAGACTTGCCGGTTGCATGGCTGCTCTCAGCAGGTTTATTTCTAGGTCTGCTGAGCGCGCCCTGCCATTTTTCAAGATTTTGAAAAAGGCAGGTCCAGTAAAATGGACTCCTGAAGCGGAGGTTGCGCTGCAGGACTTAAAGAGATACATGTCCTCTACTCCAACACTTGTCGCACCTAGGCCACAAGAGAAGTTGCTGCTATATATAGCGGCAACCAATCAAGTGGTTAGCGCTGCATTAGTGGCGGAGAGGGAGGCGGATGACGAGCCAGCAACCGCGGCAAGCACATCCAGCGACAAGCAGGAGGCTTCGCCGACAAGCTCTGGTCCCGACAAGGATGAGTCCGCGCAGACGCATGAGCAGATGCAGAAAAGGATGGTGCAGCGCCTTGATCCTACTTTTGTCGGTTCCCTTCGCAGGGGCTAGGTCAAGGTACTCTGGTGTGCAAAATTGCTTTTCGGCCTCCTCATGGCCTCGAGAAAGCTGCGCCATTACTTCCAAGCACATGAGATCACGGTTGTCACTCGCTTTCCCTTGAAGAGGATCTTTGCGAGAATCCAGAAGCGACAGGCAGGATTGTCGAGTGGGCACTAGAGCTGTCAAGCTTTGGTCTTAAGTTCGAAAGTACATCAACTATCCAAAGCAGAGCCTTGGCAGAGTTCATAGCAGAATGGACGCCAACGCCAGATGAGGAGATTCCGGAGACGAGCATTCCCGTCAAAGAAGCAAGCAAAGAGTGGCTGATGTACTTTGATGGTGCCTTACGGCCGAAGGCGCCCGGCGCCAAAGCAGTGCTGCTTATCGCACCCACCGGAGAGCACCTCAAGCACGTCGTCCAGATGCACTTTCCCAAGGAGCGGCGACAAACAATACCGCAGCAGTATGAAGGTTTGCTTGCGGTCTCGGGATCGCCGTGGACCTTGGGATCAAGAAGCTTATTATCGGGGTGACTTCGCAACTCGTCGTCCGCCAAGTCAACAAAAGATTACCAGAGTCCGTTGATGGAAGCCTATGTTGATGAAGTGAGGAAGCTAGAAGAGCACTTTGACGCCCCGCAAATGGAACATGTTCCAAGAGCTCGAGAATGATATTGGCCGACTGTCAAAGTGCGCTAGCGCTTAAGCTTCTGGAACCAGGGACTTTCGTGCTCAAGCTGACTCAGCCAACCATAACACCATCGGCCGGACAAAGCAAGAAGAGGAAGTTGGCCTCTGGTGACTACTTTCCGACAGAGCTTCCCGAAGCCGTCGTTGCAAAGGTCCCCAAGATCAACACCAACGATCTTTGAGGAAGCGATGCCTCCGACAGAGACCCTGTGGTTTGTTTCGTTGAAGCAAGCGCTCCCGACAAGTCTTGCTCCGGCAAGCAGCTTGTCGGGAGCATCTAACTCGGCAGAGCCACCGGCTCTTGCCGTAGAAGCTGATGTTCCCGCAGCAGCAGATGAGCCTTTAGTCCTTGTTGTCAAGCCACAAGCTCCAGCATGGGCGCAGCAGATTGTCCATTTCCTTCAGACAGGAGAACTTCCCAAAGAGCAGGAAGAAGCGGAAAGAGTAGCCCGGCAGTCAAGTATGTACCAGCTTTGTCGACAAAGATACCTGCATGTAAGAAGACTCAACGGTGTGAAATTGAAGTGTATTCCTGTGGAAGATGGACGTAAGATGTTGGCAGAGATACATGGAGGCATATGTGGTCACCACATTGGCGCAAGAGCACTTGCCGACAAAGCTTTTCCTAAGCAAGGTTTCTTACGGCCGACAGCCCTCGGGATGCAACTGCACAAGTAACAAAGTGTGAAGCGTGCCAGTTCCATTCCAAACAGATACACTAGCCAGCTTAAGCTCTCCAGACGATCCCTTTATCCTGGCCATTTTTGATCTGGGGGCTCGACATCCTCGGCCCCTTCCCCCGAGCTGTCGGGGGCTTTGAGTACTTGTACGTCGCAATCGACAAGTTCACAAAGTGGCCGGAAGTGGAAGCAGTGAGGAAGGTGACAAGACCGGCCAGTCAAGTTCTCAGTCGATTGTTTGCCGCTTTTGGAATCCCTAACAGGATCATCACCGACAACGGCACACAATTCTGAGTCGCACCTTCATGCAAGACGTCCAAGACCTTGGCGCCAAGGTTCCGCTTTTGCTTCTGTTGCTCACCCGAGAAGCAACGGTCAAGCAGAGAGGGCAAACGCTGAAGTGTTGCGCGGACTCAAGACCAGAACTTTCGATAGGCTGCACAAGTGCGGAAGAAACTGGATCGAGGAGCTGCCGGTGGTTCTTTGGTCGATCAGAACGACACCAAATCGAGCCATTGGCCAGGCACCCTTTGCTCTAGTCTATGGAGCAGAGGCAGTTCTCCCCACGGAACTCGTATACGGGTCGCCTCGAGTGCTCGCTTACGATGAGTTTGAGCAAGAGCAGCTGCGACAAGATGACGCGCTGCTCCTTGAGGAGGATCCTCTTCAGGCTGTTGTGCGAGCCGCTCGCTACTAGCAAGCTCTGCATCGCTACCATGGCCGCAGAGTTAATGCCAGAAGTCTCGAGGAAGGCGACCTTGTTCTTCGGCGCGTTCAATCTGCCAAGAATTCAAACAAATTGACGCCGAAGTGGGAAGGCCCTTATCGGGTGAAACGAGTCACTAGGCTCGGCGCTGTCCGCCTGGAGACCGAAGATGGCATTCCGGTGAGCAACTCCTGGAACATTGAGCATCTTCGTAAGTTTTACCCATAAGGCGCGGTTGTCGGGACCCGTCCCGGCAACCACCTTTTGTACAAGTCTTGCCGCTGTTGCATGTGATCCTTTGTACAAAGCCGGTATGAGACCTCTGCATCGGTAAAGCCCATGTGTTGCGCACAACCCGTCAAGTTCATGCTTCGTCAAGTTATTACATGTTTTGCTAACACTTTGTGCAAAGAACCACACCCGGTAAGCGAGAATCGAGCCACCGGGCTCTATAATGTTATTTCCTCTTCTTTCTCTTGTCGCAAAGAAAGGGAGGCTCTCGCGCACAAGTTAACCAGGGGAGGAGGAGATAATACTATGGACCAGGCACCGCCGAGGAAGTTTCGCCTCATCGGGAAGCAAGAAACAGAAAAGCTAAGTTGCCAAAGTTTGAGCAATCAATTTTAAATTTTCGTTATCTTCCTCGAACGATAGTACTTTGTATGGAAAACACATGCGCAGAGGAACCAAATCGTGACTGGTCGCGCCCTTACTTTGTTTCGAGTCCGCTCAACAACTTAAGTGAGCTGCGGTTAGGCCGCGACAAGGTTGCTTGTCGGTAGAAGCGACCCGCCAAAGAGGCTGCTGAAGTTCCGCACTCGGCGCTCGCGGCAAGGGTGCCTGCACCGGCAAGTTTCCCTAAATGCGCAGGGCAGAAACGTACAAAGGAAGAAATCAAGTAGAGGAAATAACATTGCACCGATCGATTCAGATCACTAATAAATTTGTAAAGTTATCTTCCTTGAACGACCGCGCTTTGTATGAAAAACCCGGGCGCGGAGGAACCAAATCGTGACTGGTCGCTACTTACTTTGTTTCGAGTCCGCTCAACAACTTAAGCGAAGCTGCGGCTAGTCCGCGACAAGGTTGCTTGCGGTAGCGACCCCGCCAAAGAGGCTGAAGTTCCGCACTTAAGGCCACGTGCAAGTAAGGGTGCATGCACCGGCAAGTTTCCCTGAAGAGCGTAGGGCAATAACATACAAAGCCAAGGGTCGAGTAAAGGAAGTAACATAGCGGATGTTGCCCAGAATAAAGTTATGCTGCAAAAATAACTTATCGCGGCACTGGCTGAATCGTTCTCAGAACTGAAATAACAGCGAAGAGGAAAAGAAGGGCGGCTGGTACCCAAGCCCCGGCAAGCCAGAGTTGCCGGGCCGCGGCAAGCCGAGTTGCCGGAGCTGCGGCAAGCCAGAGTTGTCGGGGGCTGAGATATCAGATAAGCCCTTCGTCCTTTTTCAAGCGTCCCTCTTTCATTAAAAACATTCTACTCGGATACAGTCCGTGGGGAATGAAAAACATGAAAGAGGAGATTACAAGCTTTAAATACGGATAAGGCCCGAAGGCTTACAAATTAAAAAGATAAGATGCCCGTAATCCCTTCCCTGTCCCTCTTTTCAGGAGGTAGGTCAAGGAGGCGGGAAGGGCAAAAGAAACGCCTAGACGAGCTACGGGTGCTAGAAGACACCAAGAGAACATCCCGGGAGCTCCCCGAGGGCTTGACGGAGATGGCGGCGCCGGAAGCGAGGTTCGAAGACGGGGCGGTAGGGCGTCAGCACGCTGTCGAGGGCACTACGCCCTCGTACTCCGACTTGACGGCCTTGTCGCCATCCCTCTTCCCCTTCCGCAGCCTCCCTCACGGTCGCCCAAGGAGACGACCCGGGAGTTCAGGGAGCCGGGCGACACGGATGATGGGGTCGCCGGTGACATCTGGCGGCGCCCGACAACTAATCGGGCCCGCCAACCTCGTCGTCACTGCCGCTCCCTCCTCGTCACTCTCGCCGAGGGGAATCTTCGCTGTCGGAGGAGCTGTCCACGCAAAGATTTCGCCCGAAAGTGCCAAGATCCCCGAAGACCTTGACGGAGGAGATCACCCTCCATTAACTTAAAATGGAGGGTAAACCCCGCCTCAGCTGTGGATGCGGGTGAACGTCTTCCACCCACGATCGATATACATCACATTAGGGGCTGGGAATACAACACGGACTCGCATGTCGGCCGATCCCACAGCCCCTCATGTGCAATCTCGATGTCTCGGCGGATCCGACTCCATCGCGCCAAGAACGGAGCTGGAAGCCGGAGGCGACGACGAGGCGCCCGGCGCAGCCTCGACGAAGAACTTCGCAAGGGTCGTCCCAGTATGGACCGCCGCAGAAGGGAACCGCCGGCCGGAGGCGGAGACGGCGCGCCGCCCGTCCGCCTCTTCCTCGACCTCGTCCTCGACCTGCGTCCTCGACCTCGCCTCCTCTTCCTCTTGGGGCTGGCTCTGCCGCCCAGGCGTGGGGTTGGGAGGAGCTGCCATCATGGCGACCCTGCCGCCACCGATGAAGAACCAAGGCTCTTTTTCTCCATGGCGAATGAGAAAAAGGGGAGCAGAAACTGAAGAAAGGAGGAGATGGGAGAGTGCGGCCTTCTGCGCTCCCCTTCCGCCCTTTTTAAGGAAGCAAGGTGGGGGCTCAACCGCCCCGCTCGACAAATCAGGGCATAGGAAGAGCAGGGAATCGGGGCCGACCTGCTGCCTCTGCTCATGACGGCCCAGTTTCCCACTTCCACCGTCCGTGACCCCAAGAGCATGGGAACCACGTGGCGGGGATGCAGAGCGGAGGCGACGGGTGGTGCGGCCTCAAGACGCCGCCCACTTCCCCACGACGCCGCAATCGACGCTGCGTTCTGAGGGGACGCGCGGATACGGAGTGGGTTTGGTTTGGACCCAGCTGGGTGCTCGTGCCCTGTTTTGGGCCTGGCCCAACAGCGCTCGGCACCGTGTATGGCCCAGACTCGGGGGCTCCTGTCGGTGTACTAAAGTAGGGGTACCTTAGTACCCCGAACTTGTGCACGGGCAGTCGCCAGAGATGTCGGGGAGGCTGATCGTACCCACGGACACCTATGGGGCCGGCGAAGCAGGCCCCTTTGTGGTTCGGAGGGGGGCGGAGGTCGCACGAAGAGCGGCTCGAGGCGATGCACACGAGCTGTTTTACCCAGCCGGAGCTCTCCGGAGAGATAAAACTCCCTCTGCTGCCTGTTTGATCTATTGTGTTCTTGCTAGGGAGCAATGCGAGCTACACAACCCAGCGTGAGTGTATTCAGCCTATGGCGGTCGAATGAACTGAACCTTGCCAAAGACGCGAACCGAACCCTCGCCAACGCGGAACCCCTTTCACGTTGCACTCGGGCCTCCTTTTATATGCTCAAGGGCCTCCGGCAGGTGGCAACATAGGCGGGGTACAAACGTAAAAACAGGGGTTGGTACACCTACTTGAACAAAGGTACGGTGCAAAAATACCTAACTCGACGGCAAGGGACAAAAGCAATAAATGCATGTCGTTGTCGCCCAAAGCAGTGTAACAGAGACCGTCAGTGCGCCTCCGCCGCCACGATGGCGAAGCCTGTCGCCGCCATTATCGCCGCTCTCCGCTGGCTGCACAATTTGCCGACACGCCGCCCATGGAACGGTCCGTGGCGACACGTCGCTGGGTGAGCTGGAGCGGAGACGGAGAGGAAGCTGCATGTCAGCAAGCGCCTTGCCGCTGCCGGGATCCTGTCGCGCCCGGAGACTTGTCGCGCTCCGGGCCTTCCCGGCAAGCTCCTCTTGCCGGGGCCTTGTCTTCTGCGTGCCTGGAGTGGCCTTCCCGACAAGCTCCTCTTGTCGGGGCCTTGCCTTCTGAATGGCCGTGGAGGGTCTTGGCGGACGCCCGGCGAGGCTTGCCGCGGGGACGCTGCGACTGCCCGTGCACAAGTTTGGGGTACTAAGGTACCCCTACTTTAGTACACCGACACCGCTGTTGCCCCTCAGCTTCGGCCTTCTCGAGGAGGAAGGCTTTGCGCTCCTCGGTGAGTCGCTCCCGCTCCTCTGCCATGGACCGGAGAGCTTCCTGGTTGAGGCCCCGGAGCTCCTCCGCGCGCTTCTCGATGTCTGCTCCCGCCTTCGCGACAAGCGCTTCCCAGGATTCCAGCTCGGCTTGTCGGGCGCGGTAGAGCGACAGCAGCTTCCGCAGCAGCTGCTCCTCCTCAGACTCGCCACTGCTGCTGTTTGGTGCATCGACCAGCGTCAGTCCAGCGGAGGCGAGCAGCTCTTCATCAAAAGTTTCTCCTTCGCCGGGCGCTTCGAGCTGGACGCCCATGGAGCTTGATGAAGACGCCATCGCCGACCTTCAAATAAGCGCTGGCTGGGGCTCTTGAGCCCGACAGCTGCCGTGGCGAAGGATCGGCGGTCGGCGTGGCGCCTAAGCGCTGTGGCCTCGGGGCCGTCGGTCGATCGCGGACCTCGCCCGGCTCTGCGGCGGCAGCTTTGGCAGCCTCTTCACTGGCGGGCTCGTCAGCGCCAGCTTCTTCTCCGATGGCAGCGATGTCGTCAGTATTGCCGCGCGCGTCCTCCTCACCGGCGGCCTCGGTCTCCGTTGGCTCTGTGGCGGATGGATCCGACGACCGGAAAATGAAGAAAAGTCAAGCGAATATTCAAAAAGAAAATCAGAAGAAGAAGAACACAAGGAAAGTTTTCAAGCAAGAGGATTACTGCGCTTAGGGTCTCAGAATATGGTCTCCGCCACTGGGATCGCTGGTGCTGTCCCTTCGGAGAGTTGTCCTTGCCGGAGAACTGCCCCTTGCCGGAGAAGTCTCCCTTGCCGGAGAACGCCCCTTGCCGGGAATCCTCCCTTGGCGATGTAGTCAAGCAGAAGGCATGTCGAGCGGCAGTGGCACTCTGGTAAGGCTGCTCGCTTCCTACACAAATCAGCAATCGATATCCGGCAAAGAAAGGGCACCCATGCACGCCTAACAGCAGGAAGTAAACCATATACTTACGCCGGGGGCTGCACTGGGGCTGCTTTGAGGAAGAGTTGCCGCGTCCGGCAAGGTGGTCTTGACGCGCCTCGCTGTCGCGGTGGGTTCGTCCTCGATGACAATCACCGGGCCTTGGCTCTCTTCGACGCTCTACGGGCCAGGCGTCACGAAAAGGAATGGGTTTAGAGTGAAGCAAATCAGATACAAGACAAAGCAACAAGCCGAAGAACTACAAATGCAGCAAAGAATCTTACTCTTCTTCTTCCTCGTTGGAGCTGAGCGCGGAGAGATCAAATTCTGGCTCGCCTCCAGTACGTCGAGGCGGAAGAGTAGGTCCCCTTGGCCGCTTGGCGGGAGCAGAGGCGGTGGTCTGCGAAGGCCCCGCTCCGATTCTTGCGTGGCGTGAGGTGCTCCTGCTGCAACAGTGCTTGCCGCGGTGGAGCGCCGCGCGCGGCGGCTGCTGACCCGTCTGCCGCCCGCTCGTCTCCGCCTTGCGGAGACGCCTTCTCGGTGGAGCTGGGGCTTCGCCACGGCTGTTGTTCAAGGAGGGGAGGAGGCGCCGGCGTGGCTCGCTCAACTCAGCTTCAGTTCAAAAGCTCTTCCTCGCCGCAAACTCCTCGCTCGACACGGCTTGCCTCACGCTGCCTCGCCTCCTCCATGGTGAATCCGAACTCGCCGCGGCAGCTCTGCCGCCGCTCTTCCCGGCTGAGTGGCGCGCCGCATCTCATCATCGGTGGTGTCGCGGTGAGGCTCTTACATTCATCGGGTGGACCGGCACTTCTACCAGTTGTCAAAGAACACTCGCGACGATGTCATCTGCAGGCTCTTGCTAGGTTGGAACGATTCCATGCGAGTCGACAACAAAGATCATTGCACGGATGCGGTCGAGCGAGGAATTGTCGCACAGCGGGACGACATTCTTCGGCAACCTGAACGCTCCGGGATGCTCAGGATCGTGCTTGAACAGCTCCAACAGCATCGTGTCCAGTTCCAAGACAGTGAAATTGAAGTTGAGGCCCGGGCGCAGCCTCATGATATCCGCCGCGTTCCGGAACTCCCAGGCGGGTCTCCTCCTCTCCTGCAGAGGGGCGATGCGGCGACGAAGGAAATCTGCGCCAACGGGCGCTTACAAAGTGAGTCCGGCAAGCCTCAGCGAGGGATCCGGATGACGGCAATCTTCAGCCTAGCGTCTTCCGGGGCCAGGCTGCTCCAATTGTTGCCGCGCACTACTGAGGTTTGGCGCTGGGCGGTAAACGGCTGCGGGTTCTCCTCGACAACCCAACACCAGTCTGCTCTCCACTCATCCCATTTGCTGTGGAGCTCTCCCTCCAGATAAGCTTCCTTCTTGCCGGTCCTCGAGATCCAGGCGATCCCACCGGAAAGAGGCTCCCTCTCTCAACTCGGGGCATAAAGAAGTGGCGGAAAAGGGCTACGTTTGGATGGACTCCGACGAAGTTTTCGCAGAGATGTGCGAAACCGCCATGGTCGTAACAGCATTGGGGGTGAAGTCAAGGAGGCGGAACCCGTGAGGTGTTCATGATATCGCAGAAAAATTCAGAGAAAGGCGGGCGAGCCCGCAAAGAGAAGAACAGCGCCAAGAAAGGGTACCCATTCGGAGCCAGCTCAAGCAAAGAGCTGGGAGTACCTTCGGCGCTGGATGCGCCGCGTCTCCGTCGACCGAAGAGGTAGTAGTATTCCCTCGGCTCTCGCGCGAGCTGGGGAAGATTGCCGCTCCTTCCGCGAAGGCCGCAAACGCTGCGCCTCGGCCGACTTCACGGCCTTCCCTTGTCGGCTTTGAGCCATGGCGGAGGTGGTGAGGGAGATCGACGGAGTTGGTGATGCCGGTGGCGATGAAGTGAGCGCTGCTCTCTCTTCACCTTGGGAAGAAGGGGAAGCAGCGGGTTTTTTTCGAGATTGGACAAAGCTGGCGAGATGGGCGAACTGCCCTGCTTTCCCCTCGCTTATAAAGAGGGAGGTGGACGCCCGCCTTTCGAATAAAGAAACCACCCACGATCTCTCACACGACGCCGCATTCGGACGCTGCGGCTGCCTGTGGAGGGCGTGGTGGGTCCGGGGTGAGTTACGGCGTAACACAGGGCCGAAGCGTGCCTGCCCTGCTTTTGGGCCTGGCCCAACAGCTTCGGCACCGTGTGTGGCCCAGGCCCGGGGCTCTGTCGATGTACTAGAGTAGGGGTACCCTAGTATCCCGAACTTGTGCACGGGCGATTGCAACCCTCACAAGAAGGCTTACCGGGTGACCGCCAAGGTCCTCCGTGGTTCCTTTGTAGCCATTCAAGAACAAAGTATTCAAGCCAAGGAGACAAGGCCCCGGCAAGAGGAGCTTGCCGGGAAGGCCACCCAAGGCACCTAGGAGGCAAGGCCCCGGCAAGAGGAGCTTGCCGGGAAGGCCACCCAAGGCACCAAGGAGACAAGGCCCCGGCAAGAGGAGCTTGCCGGGAAGGCCCGGTGAGCGACAAGCTTCCGGACGCGACAAGACAAGGCCCCGGCAAGAGGAGCTTGCCGGGAAGGCCCGGTGAGCGACAAGCTTCCGGACGCGACAAGACAACAACCGCGGCAGACCACCACTCTGTACCTGCGCTCCAGCACATCCACTAACGTGTCGCTCAGGACCTTTCGGTAGCGCTACAGGCAAGAGGCCCGTCGGCCAGCGGAGCGGTGGCAAGCGGCGCCGACAATATTGCCATCGTGGCAAGCGGTGGCGCCCGACGGTCCCTTTTCTCGCAGACCGTTAGGGCGACGAGACGGGCATTTAATGCCTTTGTCCCCCGCCGTGGTTAGGTATGATACACTGTACAAGTAGCTGTACCAACCACTCCTTTTCCATTTTTACCCTTGTCTACGTTGCCACCTGTCGGAGACCCCTTTAGCATATAAAAGGAGGCCCATGCGCAACGTGGAGGGGGGTTCGAGGGACTGGACCTCACGCTCGGTCTCGTTAGCAGCTTGTGTGTACTGTAGCACCCAGCGCTCCCGGGCAAGAACTCAATACACTCAGACATGCACCAGTAGGAGTGTTATCTCTCCGGAGAGCTCCGAAGCTGGGTAAACCACTCGTGTGCTTCGCCTTGATCTGCTCTTCGTGCGACCTCCGCCCCCCGCCGAACCGAAAGGGGCTCGGTCCGCCGGTCCCATAGGTGTTCGTGGGCCAGATCAGCCTGCCCCGACACCAGGTACACTTCATGTTTCAAAGTTGTTACACAACTTTAACCATACGTGCATGCTATGGGACTTGCTAACTTCAACACAAGCATTCTTTAAATTCACAACTACTCAACTAGCATGACTCTAATATCACCATCTTCATATCTCAAAACAATTATCAAGCATCAAACTTTTCTTAGTATTCAATGCACTCAAAAGAAAGTTTCACATATCTTGAATACCAAGTATATTAATATTAAGCAAATTACCATGCTATTAACGACTCTCAAATTAATGTAAGTGAAGCATGAGAGATCAATAGTTTCTTTAAAACAAATCCACCACCATGCTCTAAAAGATCTAAGTGAAGCACTAGAGCAAAAATTATCATGCTCAAAAGATATAAGTGAAGCACTATGAGCAAAACTATCAAGCTCAAAAGATATAAGTGAAGCACATAGAGTATTCTATCAAATTCCAATTTATGTATGGCTCTCTCAAAAGTTGTGTACAGCAAGGATGATTGTGGTAGACTAACAAGAAAATACGCAAATAATACAAGACGCTCCAAGCAAAACACATATCATGTGGTGAATAAAAATATGGCTCCAAGTAAATTACTGATGGAAGTAGACGAAAGAGGGGATGCCTTCCGGGGCATCCCCAAGCTTTGAATTTTTTGTGTCCTTGGATTATCTTGGGAGTGCCATGGGAATCCCCAAGCTTAGACTCTTGCCACTCCTTGTTCCATAATCCATCAAAAGAATTTACCCAAAACTTGAAAACTTCACAACACAAAACTCAATAGAAATCTCGTGAGCTCCGTTAGAGAAAGAAAACAAAATACTACTTTAAGATACTGTAATGAACTCATTCTTTATTTATATTGGTGTTAAACCTACTGTATTCTAACTTCTCTATGTATTATAAACTATTTTACTAGCCATAGATTCATCAAAATAAGCAAACAACACACGAAAAACAGAATCTGTCAAAAACACAACAGTCTGTAGTAATCTGTAACTAACGCAAACTTCTGGAACTCCAAAAACTCTACCAAAATTAGACGACCTAGACAATTTGTTTATTGATCAGCATCAATTGGAATCAGTATTTTATCAAGTTCTGGTGATTTTTAATAATTCGGGCACTGAGCGCAAAGTTTCTGGAAATTACAGCAAGATCAAATGACTATCATCCATGAAGATCCAATAGGTCTAGCTTGGCACAAACACTAATTAAAACATAAAACCACATCTAAACAGAGGCTAAATGGATTATTTATTCCTAAACAGAAACAAAAGCGAAAAATATAAAGAAAATTGGGTTGCCTCCCAACAAGCGCTATCGTTTAACGCCCCTAGCTAGGCATAAAAGCAAGGATAGATTCTATGGGAGGACGGCCAGCGTCCACCCTATAATGCGCAAAGATTTCTTTGGCTTATTTTATTATAAATCTGAATTCATGCGCCAAAAAGATAGTAGCGGCACGCTTAACACAGGAGTGTTCAATATTAGAAAATTCTAGGAAAATTCTTTGTATAGAAGGGTGCATATGCATAAATTGCCTTTCAAGTTCAACGATAAGCATGGCAATAGCGTCCGCAAGGCTACTAGTTCTATGGAGAATAGAACCACCCATAGAGGGTAAAGCACCAGCACAAGTAAATAAATCTTGAATAACTCCTTTTCCAATAATATTACCACTACCGATTCAAAATCTTTTTGTATGATAGGTAGGGGATTCTTCAGCAGAAGCTTCAGAATTTTCCATGATATTATTATCACCCATATCGGCAATAATTTCCCCAATTTCAGACATAACGACAAGAAAGCAAACTAACACACGAGAAAACAAGCGGACGAGGAAAAGGCAATGGGAAAAAGAGGAGGAGATTGGGAAAGAAAGGGCGAATAAAACGGCAAGGGTGAAGTGGGGGAGAGGAAAACGAGAGGCAAATGGCAAATAATGTAATGCGGGAGATAGGGATTGTGATGGGTACTTGGTATGGTGCTTGACTTGCTCTTGTGTGAGCCTCCCCGGCAACGGCGCCAGAAATTCTTCTTGCTACCTCTTGAGCACTGCGTTGGATTTCCCCGAAGAGGAGAGGATGATGCAGCAAAGTAGCGTAAGTATTTCCCTCAGTTTTTAGAACCAAGGTATCAATCCAGTAGGAGGCTACGCACAAGTCCCTCGTACCTGCACAAAACAATAGCTCCTCGCAACCAACGCGATTAGGGGTTGTCAATCCCTTCACGGTCACTTACGAGAGTGAGATCTGATAGAGATTATAAATTTTTTTTTTGGTATTTTTGGTATAGAGATGCAAAGTGAAAAGTAAAAGGCAAAGTAAAAAACAAAGCAAGTATTAAAGTGATGGAGATTGATATGATGAGAATAGACCCGGGGGCCATAGGTTTCACTAGTGGCTTCTCTCAAGAGCATAAGTATTCTACAGTGGGTGAACAAATTCTTGTTGAGCAATTGATGAATTGAGCATAATTGTGAGTATATCTAGGTATGATCATGTATATAGGCATCACGTCCGAGACAAGTAGACCGACTCCTGCCTGCATCTACTACTATTACTCCACTCATCGACCGCTATCCAGCATGCATCTATAGTATTAAGTTAAAAACAGAGTAACGCCTTAAGCAAGATGACATGATGTAGAGGGATAAATTCATGCAATATGATAAAAAACCCATCCTGTTATCCTCGATGGCAACAATACAATACGTGCCTTGCAACCCTTTACATCACATCGGGTAAGGACACCGCAAGATTGAACCCAAAGCTAAGCACTTCTCCCATTGCAAGAACTACCAATCTAGTTGGCCAAACCAAACGGATAATTCGAAGAGACTCGCAAAGATAACCAATCATACATAAAAGAATTCAGAGAAGATTCAAATATTATTCATAGATAATCTGGATCATAAACCCACAATTCATCGCCTCAACGAACACACTGCAAAAAAGAAGATTATATCGAATAGAGCTCCACGAGAGAGGGGGAGAACATTGTATTGAGATCCAAAAAGAGAGAAGAAGCCATCTAGCTGCTATGGACCCGAAGGTCTGAAGTAAACTACTCACACTTCATAGGAGGGGCTATGGTGATGATGTAGAAGCCCTCCGTGGTGGATGCCCCCTCCGGTGGAGCTCCGTAATAGGCCCCAAGATGGGATCTCGTGGATACAGGAAGTTGCGGCGGTGGAATTAGGTGTTTGGCTCTGTTACGATCGTTTGAAGTGCGTAGGTATATATAGGAGGAAGGAGTACGTCAGTGGAGCAACAGGGGGCCCATGAGGCAGGGGGTGCGCCCTAGGGGGGGCGCCCCCCACCCTCGTGACCGCCTCTTTTGTTCCTTGGAGTAGGGTCCAAGTCTCGTAGATCACGTTCAGTGAGAAAATCATGTTCCCGAAGGTTTCATTCCGTTTGGACTCCGTTTGATATTCCGTTTCTTCGAAACAGGCAAAAAACAGCAACTCTGGGTTGGTCCTCCGGTTAATAGGTTAGTCCCAAAAATAATATAAAAGTGGAAAATAAAGCCCAATATAGTCCAAAACAGTAGATAAAGTAGCATGGAGCAATCAAAAATTATAGATACCTTGGAGACGTATCAGGGGCCACAAGGTAGGGGGGTGCCCCCCCCTAGGACGCTCCCTCCACCCTTGTCGCCGCCTCATGGGTCTTCTGGCTTGGACTCCAAGTCCTCTGGGTCTCTTCGGGTCCAAGAAAAATCATCGTAAAGTTTTATTCCGTTTGGACTCCGTTGATATTCCTTTTCTGCGAAACTCAAAAACAAGGAAAAAACAGAAAGTGGCACTGGGCTCTTGGTTAATAAGTTAGTCCCCTAAACAATATAAAATAGCATAATAATGCATATAAAACATCCAAAACAGATAATATACAACATGGAACAATAAAAAATTATAGATACATTGGAGACGTATCAAGCATCCCCAAGCCTAATTCCTGCTCGTCCTCGAGTAGGTAAATGATAAAAAAAGAATTGTTGATGTGGAATGCAGCCTAACATATTTATCCATGTAATTTTATTTATTGTGGCATGAATGTTCAGATCCATAAGATTAAAAAAAAGTTTAATATTGACATAAAAACAATAATATTCAAGCATACTAATAAAGCAATCATGTCTTCTCAAAATAACATGGCCAAAGAAAGTTATCCCTGCAAAATTATATAGTCTGGCTATGCTCTATCTTCATCACATAAAGTATTAAATCATGCACAACCCCGATCACAAGCCAAGCAATTGTTTCATCCTTTTGATGTTCTCAAACTTTTTCAACTTTGAGCGTGAGCCATGGATATAGCACTATAGGTGGAATAGAATATGGTGGTTGTGGAGAAGACAAAAAGAAGGAGATAGTCTCACATCAACTAGGCGTATCAACGGGCTATGGAGATTCCCATCAATAGATATCAATGTGAGTGAGTAGGAATTGCCATGCAACGAATGCACTAGAGTTATAAGTTTACGAAAGCTCAAAAGGAAACTAAGTGGGTGTGCATCCAACTCCCATGCTCACGAAGACCTAGGGCAATCTGAGGAAGCCCATCATTGGAATATACAAGCCAAGTTCTATAATGAAAAATTCCCACTAGTATATTAAAGTGACAACATAGGAGACTCTCTATGATGAAGATCATGGTGCTACTTTGAAGCACAAATGTGGAAAAAGGATAGTAACATTGCCCCTTCTCTCTTTTCTCTCATTTTTTTCTTTCTCTCTTTTTTTTATGGTGGGCTTCTTTTGCCTCTTTTATTTTTTTGTAAAGTCCGGAGAAATATCACAACTTGCGAGGGAATCATAGCTTCCAGCATCCTTTCCTCACATGCGACAATGCTCTAATAATGATGATCATCACACTTTTATTTACTTACAACTTCAAGAATTACAACTCGATACTTAAAACAAAATATGACTCTATATGAATGCCTCCGACAGTGTATCGGGATGTGCAATGATCTAGCGTAGCAAATGACATCAAAAAATGACAAGCCATGTAAACATCATGCTAGCTATCTTACGATCATGCAAAGCAATATGACAATGATGGAGCGTGTCATAATAAAATGGAATGGTGGAAGTTGCATGGCAATATATCTCGGAATGGCTATGGAAATGCCATAATAGGTATGTGTGGCTGTTTTGAGGAAGGTATAAGGTGAGTGTAAGCACCGGCAAAAGTTGCGCGGTACTAGAGAGGCTAGCAATGGTGGAAGGGCGAGAGTGCGTTTATTCCATGGACTCAACATTAGTCATAAAGAACTCACATACTTATTGAAAAAATCTATTAGTCATTGAAACAAAGTACTACGTTGATACGTCTCCAACGTATCTATACTTTTTGATTGTTCCATGCTATTATATTATCTGTTTTCGATGTTTTATATGCATTAATATGCTATTTTATATTATTTTGGGACTAACTTATTAACCTAGAGCCCAGTGCCAGCTTCTGCCTTTTCCTTGTTTTTGAGCTTTGCAGAAAAGGAATACCAAACGGAGTCCAAATGGAATAAAACCTTCGTGATGATTTTTCTTGGACCAGAATACACCCAGGAGACTTGGAGTGCAAGTCAGGAGAGCAACGAGGCGGCCACAAGGGTGGAGGGCGCGCCCAGGGGGTAGGGCGCGCCCCCTACCTTGTGGGCCCCTCGGTGACCCCTTGACCTAAATCTTCCTCCTATATATTCAAATATATTTCCAAACCACCAGAAGCATCCACGAAAACACTTCTCCACCGCCGCAACCTTCTGTTCCTGTGAGATCCCATCTAGGGGTCTTTTCCGGCATCCTGCCGGTGGGGGATTCGATCATGGTGGGCTTCTGAAAGGATCGAGAAGAGGTGTCTAGAGGGGGGTGAATAGACTCTTAGCAAGAAAAAGTTACAGTTTTTAATTTCTTCAAGTTGAGGTGGAGTTTTAGCACAAATTTAAACATTCACAATACATATCAAGCAAGCATGACAAGAGTATGTGAGCAGCGGAAAGTAAAGCATGCAATTTGCAAGAATGTAAAGGGATGGGATTGGAGTGTGCAAACGCAATTGGAGACACAGAGATTTTTGGCGTGGTTCCAATAGGTGGTGCTATTGTAAATCCACGTTGATGGAGACTTCAACCCATGAAGGATAACGATTGCGCGAGTCCACGGAGGGCTCCACCCACGAAGGGTCCACAAAGAAGCAACCTTGTCTATCCCACCATGGCCATCGCCCACGAAGGACTTGCCTCACTAGGGTAGATCTTCATGAAGAGCGATGTCCTTGCCCGTACAAACTCCTTGGTTCAACTCCACAATCTTGACGGAGGCTCCCAAGTGACACCTAAGCAATCTAGGAGACACCACTCTCCAAAAGGTAATAGATGGTGTGTTGATGATGAACTCCTTGCTCTTGTGCTTCAAATGATAGTCTCCCCAACACTCAACTCTCTCTCATGGATTTGGATTTTGTGGAAAGATGATTTGAGTGGAAAGCAAGTTGGAGAAGGCTAGAGATCAAGATTTATGTGGTTGGAATGGAATATCTTGACCTCAACACATGAGTAGGTGGTTCTCTCTCAAAAAATGTATGTGGAAGTGTAGGCATGTTCTGATGGCTCTCTCCGCGAATGAAGAGTGGGTGGAGGGGTATATATAGCCTCCACACAAAATATAACCGTTACACACAAATCACCAAACTCGGTGAGACCGAATAATGAAACTCGGTCAGACTGATTTAGTTCATAATGTGACCGTTAGGCATTTCGGTGGGACCGATATGATCAACTCGATAGGACCGATGTGCTAGGGTTAGGGTAAAGCCTCATCTCGGTTTGACCGATTACACAAACTCGGTGAGACCGATTTTGGTAATAAGCTAACCAGAGAGTTGGTCAAGCAGACTCGGTGAGACCGATTACAAAACTCGGTAAGACCGAATTTATTGCAACGGGAACCAGAGAGTTTGCAAGCCCATCTCGGTGAGACCGAGATCCCGTCGGTGAGACCAAATTGACTAGGGTTTGTGGCAGTGGCTATGTCAAGTGAACTCGGTGGCGCCGGATAGAATGATTCGGTGGGGCCGAGTTTGACTTTTGGTTTGGGACATATGTGGATATGAGAAAGTGGTTGAGGATTTTGGAGCATATCACTAAGAACTTTGAGCAAGAAAGCCATTAAGCAACACATCATCCCCTTTTAATAGTATTGGCTTTCCTATGGACTCAATGTGATCTTGGATCACTAAAGGTAAAATGTAGAGTCTTGAACTTTTGAGCTTGAGACAATCTTTTGTCCTTAGCACCTTGAAGGGGTTCCACATCCTCTTGTCCACGCCACTCCATCTGTTGAACTTGTCTGAAATATTCTAGATAAAGCATTAGTCCAATAAGAGATATGTTGACATTAATTACCAAAACCACCCAGGGAGCACTTGTGCTTTCAGCTTCTACATCAACTCTATTGCCCTACAGATGAAGCGTGATTAGTTTACCACAGACCTATGGGTCCATAGCTAGTAGCTAGATGGCTTCTTCTCTCTCTTTGATTGTCAATACCATGTTCTCCTCAATGTTCTTGGAGATCTATTCGATGTAATCTTCTTTTACGGTGTGTTTATCGAGATCCGATGAATTGTGGATTTATGATCAGCTTATCTATGAATATTACTTGAATCTTGTCTGAATTCTATTATGCATGATTTGATATCTTTGTAATTCTCTTCAAACTATCGGTTTGGTTTGGCCAACTAGATTGGTTTTTCTTACAATGGGAGAAGTGCCTAGCTTTGGGTTCAATCTTGCGGTGTCCTCACCCAGTGACAGTAGGGGTAGCGAGGCACGTATTGTATTTTTGCCATCGAGGATAAAAAGATGGGGTTTACATCATATTCCTTGATTTTATTCCTCTACATCATGCCATCTTACTTAAAGCATTGCTCTGTTCTTCATGAACTTAATACTCTAGATGCAGGCACGAGTCGGTCGATGTGTGGAGTAATAGTTAGATGCAGGCAGGAGTCGGTCTACTTGACACGGACGTGATGCTTATGAAATTATTTGCTAGCAAGAGTGCTTCTATTGATCCTAATGATATTCCTTTGTCTACTTTGATTGAAAATAATAAGGAATCTATGGATGTGAATTTTGTTGGTAGGAACAGTTTTGGTAATAACGCGTATAGAGGTAATTTTAATCCTAGGCCGTTAACTAGTAATTCCTCTAATAATTATGGTAATTCCTACAACAATTCTTATGGAAACTATAATAATATGCCCTCTGATTTTGAGAATAGTGTTAAAGAATTTATGAGTTCGCAAAAGAATTTCAACGCTTTAGTTGAAGAAAAATTACTTAAGATTGATGATTTGGCTAGGAACATGGATAGAATTTCTCTTGATGTTGATTCTTTGAAAATTAGATATATTCCACCCAAGCATGATATCAATGAATCTCTAAAGGCTATGAGAATCTCCATTGATGAGTGCTAAGAGAGATTGGTTTGTAAAAGCGAGATTGGTTTGTAAAAGCGTGTTCTTCTAGTTTTTGTGAAAATAATGATGAAGATCTTAAAGTGATTGATGTGACTCCTATTGAATCTTTGTTTTCCAATATAAATCTTGATAAAGATGGGACTGGACATGAGTCAAATTTAGTTAAAAGGCATCCCAATGATTTGGAGTTTTTAGATCTTGATGAAAAAATTGATAAAAGTGGGATTGGAGAGGTCAAAACTTTAAGTAGCAATGAACCCACCCTTTTGGATTTCAAGGAATTTAATTATGATAATTTTTCTTTAATATATTGTATTTCCTTGTTGCAATCCATGTTGAATTCTCCTCATGCTTATAATCAAAACAAAGCTTTTACTAAACATATCGTTGATGCTATGATGCAATCTTTTGAAGAAAAGCTTGAATTGGAAGTTTCTATCCCTGCAAAACTTTATGATGAGTGGGAACCTACTATTAAGATTAAGATTAAGATTAAAGATTATGAGTGCCATGCTTTGTGTGATTTGGGTGCTAGCGTTTCCACGATTCCAAAAACTTTATGTGATGTGTTAGGTTTCCGTGAATTTGATAATTGTTCTTTAAATTTGCATCTTGCGGATTCCACTATTAAGAAACCTATGGGAAGGATTAATGATGTTCTTATTGTTGCAAATAGGAATTACGTGCCCGCTGATTTCAGTGTTCTTGATATAGATTGCAATCATACATGTCCTATTATTCTTGGTAGACCTTCCTTAGAACGATTGGTGCAATTATTGATATGAAAGAAGGAAACATTAGATTTCAATTTCCGTTAAGGAAGGGCATGGAACACTTTCCTAGAAAGAAAATTAAATTTCCTTATGAATCTATTATGAGAGCTACTTATGGATTGCATACCAAAGATGACAATACCTAGATCTATGTTTTTATGCCTAGCTAAGGGCGTTAAACAATAGCGCTTGTTGGGAGGCAACCAATTTTATTTTTGTTCTTTCCTTTTTAATTCTATTTTTTAATAAATAATTCATCTATCCTCAGGTTAGATGTGTTTTTGTGGCTTAATTAGTGTTTGTGCCAAGTAAGACCTTTGGGATGGCTTACGGTGATAGTTGATTTGATCTTGCTGAAAAACAAAAAACTTTTGTGCCAAGTCCCAGAACTTTTAAAAATCACAGACGCATGATAAAATCCTGAATTTTTTACACAAGATTGATATACAAATTGCCTCTGTTGTCCTAATGTTCCATAATTTTTGGAGTTACAGAAGTATTCGAAGTATCCTGATTACTAGAGATTGTTCTGTTTTTGACAGATTCTATTTTCTATGTGTTGTTTGCTTATTTTTGATGAATCTATGGGTAGTATCGGGGGGTATGAACCATGGAAAAGTTGGAATACAGTAGATATTACACCAATATAAATAAATAATGAGTTCACAACAATACCAAAAGTGGTGATTTTATTTTCTTATACTAACGGATCTCGTGAGTTTTCTGTTGAGTTTTGTGTTGTGAAGTTTTCAAGTTTTGTGTAAAGATTTGATGGACTATGGAATAAGGAGTGGCAAGAGCCTAAGCTTGGGGATGCCCAAGGAACCCCAAGATAATATTCAAGGACAACAAGAGCCTAAGCTTGGGGATGCCCCAGAAGGCATCCCCTGTTTTATCTTCAATCCATCTGTAAATTTACTTGAGGCTATATTTTTATTCACCACATGATACGTGTTTTGCTTGGAGCGTCTTGTATGATATGAGTCTTTACTTTTTATTTTTCCACAATCATCCTTGTTGTACACACCTTTTGAGAGGGACGAGCATGAATCGTGATTTATTAGAATACTCTATGTGCTTCACTTATATCTTTTGAGCTAGGCAATTTTGCTCTAGTACTTCATTTATATCTTTTTAGAGCACGGTGGTGGCTTTATTTTGTAGAAATTATTGAACTCTCATGCTTCCCTTATATTATTTTGAGAGTCTCTAAATAGCATGGTAATTTTATTTGGTTATGAATTTAGTCCTAATATAATAGGCATCCAAGAGTGATATAATAAAAACTTTCATATAAACTGCATTGAATACTATGAGAAGTTTGATTCCTTATGATTGTTTTGAGATATAAAGTTGGTGATATTAGAGTCATGCTAGTGAGTAATTGTGAATTGGATTAATACTTGTGTTAAGGTTTGTGATTCCCGTAGCATGCACGTATGGTGAACTGTTATGTAACGAAGTTGGAGCATGAGGTATTTTTTGATTGCTTCCTTAGAGTGGCGGTCGGGGACGAGCGATGGTCTTTTCCTACCAATCTATCCCCCTAGGAGCATGCTCGTAGTATTTTGTTTCAATGACTAATAGATTTTTGCAATAATTATGTGAGTTCTATATGACTAATGTTGAGTCCATGGATTATACGCACTCTCACCCTTCCACCATTGCTAGCCTCTCTAGTGCCACACAACCTTCGCCGGTACCATATACCCACCATATACCTTCCTTAAAACAGCCATCAACACTCGTGCGCGTCGGTCCTAAACAAACGGTTTTTAACCCCTTTCCGCGACGGCATTTGGAACCGTCACCAAGTGAGTGTGTGCGATAGGGGGGTTCCTTCCCACATGACCCAAAAACCGTCGGGGATATGCCCTCCTGGCACACACGCTCGGCAAAATGAGGTCGTAGTAACCAAGCAGCGCTCAAATACGGAAATCGTCTGATGAGAGCTAAAACATACAATTATACAGGCGAAATTGTTTCCGGTCGTAAGTACATCCCACACAGTCAGTCCCCGCTAAACGTTTCCGTTCGTATGTACATCCCACACAGTCGCTCCAAGGAAAACGTTTCCGTTCACAGGTACATCACACACAATTTTTCCCGTTAAATCGTTTGCGTTATTGAATGTATCACCCACGGTCCGTAGAAGAAACTGTGTGGCAAAGGCTGTCCATCACACATAGTTTTTATGTGGTAAACGTTTGCGCAAGCTGGCCTAACGCAAACAGTTTTCAACAGAAAGTCATGTGTGATTGTTCATTTCCAACACGGTTTAGTCCTAGAAACTGTGTGTGTTGCCTGAGGTCATCACCCACGGTATCTTTTCAATAACCGTTTGCAATAGCAAAACCCAATTAGCAGGCTAATTGCCCTATTATTATTAATCAATTTATTAATCTAATTGACATTCATATGAAGCACACAATATATTTCATTTCCATATTAAGGAAGCAGAATTTCATAATTGAAATACATCAGAGTACAACATTATATAGCTTCAGCACTCAGCTACCCAATTACACAACTGCACCAGCACCAAGTTCCACATGCAACATGTAGAACCTTTCGAAATTAGCATCATAGACGGTATATAGACAGATGCATCACATCTAGAAAACTGCTGAAGCGGAAGGCGAATATTGAGCCTTCTTTCATGTTGAAGGTCTTTGCAACTTTAGGCCAGTGCCTATGGATGATTGACCATCCGTCCTTTGTCCTCTTCAGGAACACTTCAATATTGAACCATGGGTGTTGTATGAAAACCTTCCTCGCCTCCTGACCATAGAGGTGGTTTGAGAGGTAATCATCAGTGAACTACTTTGGAAAGGCCTGAAAACAAGGATGTGCATAAATATCTTCTCTATATTGGGAATGGGGCAAAGGAATAAAAAAAGGCAAGGTATAATAGTTAGTATCATCTTGTAGTGAACTGATGTCTTCTTCATCGTGCACACAAAGATCTTGCTGTTTTTTGTCGCTAATTTGTTTATCCTAACAATCTTTCTGAGTTTCTTGATTTGATTGATATTCATGGACAACTCATTTCCCCATATGCAAAAAGGGTCGAACAGTGGGTCAAAACCTCTGATACCAGGACCTACATGTGCAAGACCAAGTTTTTAAAAACCAAAATATTAGAATGGTTCCTGTAATTGCACAATAATGTGCTATTAGAGAACGGACCATGCACGTGCTAACCTCGATTGTAAACCTCAGTGCTTCCCATTGTTTCCCTGCAACACATATAAGGTAGTTAGTCATCAGGTTAAGTAAGTGTTCGCATGCTATCAGTAAAATATGTTGATGGAAAATAAGCACATTGCAGATTCATCAGATTAGTTCAAGTCACATGGAAAACCCATTTATCCAAACCAAGCATGATTAAGAACTAGGAAATATAGCACTTGTATATGTTTCTCATGTATTAAGTGCAGCCAAATTCGATTTATTCCTCACATGCACAACAATACAAAATTCTACCCACGACAATTGGACATCGCATTGCAGAATTGAACCAAGCAGTTAACTAAACACCACAACAAATGAACCAAACATTAACTGAGCACCACATTGTACAATATAACATACTCCTAATAGAAGATCAGACAGTTAATCAAACAGTTAATTATAGCCAATTGTAGCAATTGTATTTGTTTATCATGTATTTACTACAGCCAAATTCAATTTATTCCTCATATGGTATACAATAACAGAATGCACCCACAACTATTGAACATTGCATTGCAGAATTGAACCAAACAGTTAACTAAACACCACAACACAAATGAACCAAACGTTAAATGGGCACCACATTGCACAATGTATAACCAAACCAAGCATGCTTGACAACTTGGAAATATAGCAATTGTATTCGTTCTCATGTATTTTGTAAAGATAAATTTATTTATTTCTCACATGGAAGACAATACAAAATTGCAGCCTGAAGAATTGAACATCACATTTGCGTAATTGAACCAAGCAGTTAGCGAAGGCGACAACTAATTAACAAAACAGTTAATAAGTCAACACCACACTGCACGACATATAGAACATATACACTAGAGCAACAGATTGCATGGTAAAATTAGATTGCACAATTCACTGGAATTTGTGAAGGAAAGGCAGGAGCAGCACACGCAATGGGTAAACCGAGCATGCTTAAGCGGCATAGCTAGAAAATGGCAAGGTGCTCCTCCAAGATCTGGGGGTCGGCATGAATGGCAGCCATCGCGACCTCATCCGCACGTGCGGCCGTGATTTGCTTCTCCACTGCCAAATGCTCCTTGAGATCTTGGCTATACTGCGTGCACCATGGCTTAGGGCGGCGCTTATATGGTGGAGGGGTCGGTGATTTGGGTGGAAGGTGTCGCTCACATGGCGGTCGGGGCATGTGGGATGTGGAAGGAGGAGGAGGATGGGGGTCGGGTGTGGATTACTTGCCTGGATAGACGAGGCCGGGCAGTGTGAAGGAGGGTCGCCGACGAGGAGGTGGCGCTGCAAGCAAGGAGTGAAGGTTTCAACTTGGAAAGGAAGGTGGAAAGAGGGAAAATGTGGCTTTTGGTAAGGGGGAGGGGGCGGGGAGGTAGATATTTCTGCGGAAGCCGAAAATTTGGAATCGCTTCAGCCAAAAAACTGGCGCACAAAGTGTCATCAGACACGGTCCCTTATTCAGAACTGTGTACGATATGTGGACATCACAAACGATTCAGATAGCTTAACCCGTGTGTGATGAGTTTGAACGTCAAAAGTTTTGGTTCGAATTTCCATGGTTACAGTGGTCATCCACGTCATTGCATAATTTGGGTACACAAAGGAGACTACAGCACACCCACACTTCTTAATCGAGAAGTTCAGCAATTAAACAAAGCTAGCTGACCTAAATATTACTCTAACAAATTAAAGACTGGCGCTCTTAATTAAACAAAACAAAGAGTACTACTACAGCTGGTGCTCGTCGATCTCCGCCGCCGCCTCCATGTCCAGCTCGCGCCCGATGGTCTCCTGGGAAAGGGGCTCCATGGCATTCATTGCACCATACTCAGCAAGCGTCTCGCCATCCACGTCCGACATCTCTTTGGAAAAGGCCGCAAAGAGCTGCGCGTGGGCGGACGTGATCTGGGCTTAGACGGGCTTCGTCGTTGCAAGGTATGCGACGGAGGAACGGACGGCTGCTCGAACGCTCTCGGCGATTGCCAGCACTTCGGTCGTGGGTTGCCGACCATTGTCGGAGAAGCTTCGTTCGATTTGTTCAGTGACCGCCAGGAGCTGGGCGTGGGCGGCCTCAACATGGTCGTGGGCGGCCTCCATCAGGGCTAAGGCCACCGCTGCGGAACGGACAGCTGTTGTGCCACTCTCGCCAGTTGTTATCCCCGAGCCAAATGTTGCTGCCGCCATGGTCGCCCGGCCGCAGATTGCGGCCGCACTCATGCACCTTGTTTTTTGTTAGCAGGTGCATGGCGGCTGCGGCCGCGCTCTTGCCGGAGTGGGCTACCGAAGTTGCCCTCACGACGCGGGTCCACGTGCCCATGTTTCACCGGCGACGATTGAACAGTGAAATAATATTAGGGGATCGAGCTAGTGTGCTTGAGAAGCTGGCTATTGACTATAGCCGACACACCTTCTCGTGTAAGCCATAGGCGTACTGTATATACACTGACGGTGCTCCAGGATATTTTGTGCTGCATCTCACACGGTTGGTGATAATAAACTGTGTGCGATCTACTTGATTTTTCATCTTGATTTGAATTACATAATGGGGTCACAGCGGCAATGGATGGTGTTTGAATTGCTAGACCTTTTATGTGGAGTGAACATGCAACTATATGTGTGTCGTAAAATAATTAGAATTATTCAGGGTTCGTCTGAACATTTTATACATTATATTGGTTTTCTAGCCATTTCAGGTGCACAATTCAAAATTAAACTATATGCACATGCTTCGGCGCACCAACATGGGCTGTAAAATCATATATGTGTCCATGGGTTTATGCTTATCTCCCATGCAAGAAATGGGGATGAAATTCGAACACCACGGCACTGTGGCTCTCCGGCAAACGTCGACGTACTTGCTTTTGTAATTCTAGTAAATCCGAAATTCATCCAAAATTCATGAAACTTGGCATGCAATCATGGAGCAGCATCAACATGCCGTGGTAAAAATTCTATCCCATTTGGGGCAGGTTTGGGTATAAGCTTCTCATAAACCAGAGCTTCTCACAACAAGTGTGATGGTTTCGGTAGGGAACGTTTCACCTTTCTGAACGAAACGATATCCGTTGCCTCCTATCAATTTCAATTTTTTTCCTAGTGTCAACATAGAACAACATGACTGTTATGTCAATTTTTGGGATTTTTTAGGGTTCGCTTGGACATTTTTATACATTAACTGAGTTTTCTATGCATTCATGTGCATAATTCAAATTTGAACTATAGGCACATGCTCTAATGCATATAAATTAGTTGAAAATTCAAATCCGTGTCCTTGGTTGCCTGCTTAGGTCCCATGCAAGAAATGGGAATGAATGTCAAACACCCTGCCACCGTCACTCGACCGCAAACATTGAGATACCTGGTTTTTAATTCTAGTAAATCCAAAACTCGTCTGAAATTCATGAAACTTGGCATTCTATCATGGAGCGGCATCAACATGCCATGGTAAAAAAATTCCCATTTGGGGCAGGTTTGGGTATATGCTTCTCACAAACCAGAGCTTCTCACAACAATCATGATGGTTTCGGTAGGGAATGTCCCACCTTTGGGGACGAAACGATATCCATTACCTCTTATTGCTTCCAAATTTTTTATCATGTCAACATAGAACAACAGGAGTGTTGTATCAATTTTTGTGATTTTCGGGGTTCGTTTGGACATTTTTATGCATTAACTAAGTTTTCAATGCATTTGTGTGCATAATTCAAATTTGAAATACATGCACATGCTCCAGTGCATATAAATTGGTTGGAAAATCAAAGATGTGTCCTTGGGTGCATGCTTAGGTCCCATTCAAGAAATGGGAATGAATTTCAAACACCAGGGCACCGTTGATTGCAGGCAAAACATTGAGATGCCTGGTTTTTAAATTCTAGCAAATCCAAAACTCGTCTGAAATTCATGAAACTTGGCATTCTATCATGGAGCGGCATCAACATGTCGTGGTAAATGTTTTGTCCCATTTGGGGCAGGTTTGGGTATATGCTTCTCACAAACTAGAGCTTCTCACAACAAGCATGATGGTTTCGGTAGGGAACGTCCCACCTTTGGGGACGAAACGATATCCATTGCCTCTTATTGCTTCCAAATTTTTCTCATGTCAACATAGAACAACAGGAGTGTTGTGTCAATTTTTGTGATTTTTAAGGGTTCGTTTGGTCATTTTTATGCATTAACTGAGTTTTCAATGCATTTATGTGCATAATTCAAATTTGAACTACATGCACATGCTCCATTGCATATAAATTGGTTGAAAAATCAAAGTTGTGCCCTTGGGTGCATGCTTAGGTCCCATTCAAGAAATGGGAATGAATTTCAAACACCAGGGCACCGTTGATTGTCGGCAAAACATTGAGATGCCTGGTTTTTAAATTCTAGTAAATCCAAAACTCGTCTGAAATTCATGAAACTTGGCATTCTATCATGGAGCAGCATCAACATGTCATGGTAATTTTTTTGTCCCATTTGGGGCAGGTTTGGGTATATGCTTCTCACAAACCAGAGCTTCTCACAACAAGCATGATGGTTTCGGTAGGAAACGTCCCACCTTTGGGGACGAAGCGATATGCATTGCCTCTTATTGCTTCCAAAAAATTTCGCGTGTCAACATAGAACAACAGGAGTGATATGTCAATTTTTGTGATTTTTCGGGGTTCGTTTGGACATTTTTATGCATTAACTGAGTTTTCAATGCATTTATGTGCATAATTCAAATTTGAACTACATGCACATGCTCCAGTGCATATAAATTGGTTGAAAAATCAAATCTATGTCCTTGGGTGCATGCTTAGGTCCCATTCAAGAAATGGGAATGAATTTCAAACACCAGGGCACCGTTGATTGCCATCAAAACATTGAGATGCCTGGTTTTTAAATTCTAGTAAATCCAAAACTCGTATGAAATTCATGAAACTTGGCATTCTATCATGGAGCGCCATCAACATGTCGTGGTAATTTTTTTATCCCATTTGGGGCAGGTTTGGGTATATGCTTCTCACAAACTAGAGCTTCTCACAACAAGCATGATGGTTTCGGTAGGGAACGTCCCACCTTTTGGGACGAAACGATATCCATTGCCTCTTATTACTTCCAAAGAAAATTCTCGTGTCAACATAGAACAACGGGAGTGTTGTCTCAATTTTTGTGATTTTTCGGGGTTCGTTTGGACATTTTTATGCATTAACTGAGTTTTCAATGCATTTATGTGCATAATTCAAATTTGAACTACATACACATGCTCTAGTGCATATAAATTGGTTGAAAAATCAAATATGTGTCCTTGTGTGCATGCTTAGGTCCCATTCAAGAAATGGGAATGAATTTCAAACACCAGGGCACCGTTGATTGCCGTCAAAACATTGAGATGCCTGGTTTTTAAATTCTGGTAAATCCAAAACTCGTCTGAAATTCATGAAACTTGGCATTCTATCATGGAGCGGTACCCGACATGCTGTGGTATTTTTCGTGTCCATTTTGAGAGAAGGCGCACTCGAATAATGACAGCCAACAAAGGCATTTTGAAAAAATAGCTGCCACTTTAATATCTCAAACAACCGTGTGCGTTCTGTTAACCATTCATGTGACGCCACGTGCCTTGGTTTTAATGGCTGTAGGAGGTGCCGTGCAGACAGCTACTTGACCTTGACTGAACGGGAGGCGTGCGAGCACCGTCCGGTGCGCAGGCTGACCGAGAGGCGTGCAGGCTGTCCTCGAATGCGCAGGCTCACAAGGAAGCGTGCAAGTTGTACGCTGCGTAGGCTCACTAGGAAGCGAGCCCTTTGACTTCCATGGCCGCCCGCCTTGCTCGCATCCTCCCCATTAATGGCGCCCAAGCCGCAGTTTTAATTCGGTTTTTAAATATAAAACACTAATCGCAAACATTTTAGTTAAACACCCGTATGCAAACCGACTGCTTCCCCAGGAAGCCAAGAGAAAATGTACCGAGTAGGATTTCTACAGCCCTTGATCGCAAACATTTTAGATAGAACATCTGTATGCAAAGTGAGAGCAACGCAGGATTTGTGCATCCCTTCAACGCAAACGGTTGTTTTGGATGACCTGTGTGCAACCACGTACAAACAATTTGGTAAGATTTGCCAATCCTTTTAACAATGCAATTTTTCAAAATATGCAGCTAAAAATCACTAGCACTATCTAATTTTTGCAACTAAAATTCAGTAATTAAGCATAGATTTCATTCATAGATTAAGCATTCGTTCTTAATTTATACAAACAGTTCAACTCGACAGCTGAACCGACCAAACTTTCCCCTATTTGTTGCCAACCACGTACTAAAATAGCTAGTTCAACTATATATACTAGCTAATTTTAAGTACGTTGTACAGTTCCACCACATCAATAGTCAGATGAACTGAACAAAATAGCCCCTAAATACTACTACTACTATTGCGGAGGGGCTTTGTACTAGTTCCGGCTGCCTCTCCTCTGCCGAGCATGCTCAGTAAGAGGCGGAGGAGGACGAGACTACCGACGAGCTGGGCAACCGCAATACGGTGCATGTCACTGTTGCAGCTTCAGCGACGCTCGCCTCAAACGCCCTCTGCCGCTGCAGGCGACCCCTCTCGAAGCGGTGGTTCTCCTCGTAGATCTCCTGATTCCTCGTCTCTGAGGTGGCGTGTGCCGCGGCCACGGCGGCGGTAAGGCTCTTTGCATGCTCGACGAGGCGCTCCTCCTCCTCCCGCAGGAACTCGGTGTAGCACGCAAGGTCGCTGATGCACGTGCGGGCATCCACCTCCGCCTCCTGACTTCGAGCGGCAGTGGTGGAGCGGGTGATGACCCCGGCGGGCGACGGTGGGCTGGCGGCCACGGCGGCGGACGACGTGGTGGCGACCATGACCACCACCTCCCGCCTTCGGGCCGCGGGTGATGGCCATAGTAGCCGGCAGTGGGGTGGCGACCGATACGTCCATTTTGCATCATGCTTGTATCGATATTTATCGCATTATGGGCTGTTACTTCACATTATGTCACAATACTTATGGTTGTTCTCTTTTATTTTACAAGGTTTACATGAAGAGGGAGAATGCCATTTGGAATTACGGGCTCGAAAAGGAGCAAATATTGGAGACCTATTACGCACAACTCCAAAAGTCCACGAAACTCCATGCAATATCTTAAAATAAAAAAAGAAAAATCGTCGCCAAAGATGAAGGCCCGGGGGCCCACACCCTGCTCACGCGGGTGCCCCCCCCCCCCCGGTAGGGCGCGCCCCCCTACCTCGTGGGCCCACTGGTGGCTCTCCAACGCCCATCTTCTCCTATATGAAGTCTTTCGTCAAGAAAAAAATAAGAAGCAACCTTTCGGGATGAGACTCCGCCGCCACGAGGCGAAACATTGGCGGAACCAATCTAGGGCTCCGGCAGAGTTGTTCTGCTGGGGACACTTCCCTCCGGGAGGGGGAAATCATCACCATCATCATCACCAACGCTCCTCTCATAGGGAGAGGGCAATCTCCATCAACATCTTCACCAGCACCATCTCATCTCCAAACCCTAGTTCATCTCTTGTATCTAATTCTTGTCTCCAAGTCCGGGATTGGTGCTAGTAGGTTGCTAGTAGTGTTGATTACTCCTTGTAGTTGATGCTAGTTGGTTTATTTGGTGGAAGATCATATGTTCAGATCCTTTATGCATATTATTACCCCTCTGATTATGAACATGAATATGCTTTGTGAGTAGTTACGTTTGTTCACGAGGACAAGGGAGAAGTCTTGCTATTAGTAGTCATGTGAATTTGGTATTAGATTCGATATTTTGATGAGATGTATGTTGTCTCGCATCTAGTGGTGTTATGTGAACGTCGACTACATAACACTTCACCATTATTTGGGCCTAGAGGAAAGCATTGGGAAGTAATAAGTAGATGATGGGTTGCTAGAGTGACAGAAGCTTAAACCCTAGTTTATGTGTTGCTTCGTAAGGGGCTGATTTGGATCCATATGTTTCATGCTATGGTTAGGTTTACCTTAATACTTTTGTTGTAGTTGCGGATGCTTGCAATAGAGATTAATCATAAGTGGGATGCTTGTTCAAGTAAGAACAGCACCCAAGAACCGGTCCACCCACATATTAAATTATCAAAGTACCGAACGCGAATCATATGAACGTGATGAAAACTAGCTTGACGATATTCCCATGTGTCCTCGGGAGCGCTTTTCCTATTATAAGAGTTTGTCCAGGCTTGTCCTTTGCTACAAAAAGGATTGGGCCATGTTGCTGCACTTTATTTACTCTTGTTACTTGTTGCTCGTTACAATTTACCTTATCACAAAACTATCTGTTACCACTTATTTCAGTACTTGCAGAGAATACCTTGCTGAAAACCGCTTATCATTTCATACGCTCCTTGTTGGGTTCGACACTCTTACTTATCGAAAGGACTACGATAGATCCCCTATACTTGTGGGTCATCAAGACTCTTTTCTGGCGCCGTTGCCGGGGAGTGTAGCGCCTTTGGTAGGTGGAATTTGGTAAGGAAAAATTTATATAGTGTGCTGAAATTTTTTGTCACTTGTTACTATGGAAAGTAATTCTCTGAGGGGCTTGTTCGGGGTATCTTCACCCCGTCCGGTAGAGAAAAGAGTTGCTCCTCAACCTACTGAACCTATTGAAAATGAAACTCCTTTTGAATTTCGTTCGGGTATGATGGAAAAACTGCTAGCTAATACTTTTGTAGGAGATGGAACCAAGCATCCTGATGAACACTTAATATATGTGGATGAGGTTTGTGGATTATTTAAGCTTGCAGGTATACCCGATGATGTTGTTAAGAAGAAGGTCTTCCCTTTACCTTTGAAGGGAGACGCATTGACATGGTATAGGCTATGTGATGATACGAGATCATGGAACTATAAAAGATTGAAATTGGAATTTCATCAAAAGTATTACCCTATGCATCTTGTTCATCGTGATCGCAATTATATATATAATTTTTGGCCTCGCGAAGGAGAAAGCATCGCTCAAGCTTGGGGGAGGCTTAAATCAATGTTATATTCATGCCCCAATCATGAGCTCCCATATTCAAAGTTTTTATGCTCGTCTTTCTGATAACAATCGCACCATGCTTGATACTTTTTGTGTTGGCTCTTTTATGATGAAGACTATTGAATTCAGATGGAATTTATTGGATAGAATTAAACGCAACTCTAAAGATTGGGACCTTGATGAAGGTAAGGAGTCAGGTATGACACCTAAGTTTGATTGTGTTAAATCTTTTATGGATACCGATATTTTCCGTAAGTTTAGCACTAAATATGGACTTGACTCTGAGATAGTAGCTTCTTTCTCGTGAATCTTTTGCTACTTATGTTGATCTCCCAAGGAGAAGTGGTTTAAATATCATCCTCCCATAGAAGTAAAAGTAGCGGCACTTATTAAAGTTGAAGAAAAGATCATCACTTATAATGATCCTATTGTTCCTACCTCTTATGTTGAGAAACCACCTTTCCCTGTTAGAATAAAGGATCATGCTAAAGCTTCAACTATGGTTAAGTAAAAGCAATATTAGAACTTATACACCTCCTGAGAAAGTCAAAGTAGAACCTAATATTGCTATTGTTAAAGATCTCTTGTCTGATAATATTGATGGGCATGTTATTCAATTCTGTGGTGAATCTGCTAGAATTGCTAAACCATGCGCTAAATATAAACATAGACATGTGGTAGGTGTGCGTGTTATTTCTGTTAAAATAGGAGATCATTGTTATCATGGCTTATGTGATATGGGTGCTAGTGCTAGTGTTATACCTTATGATTTATATAAATAAATTAAGCATGAAATTGCACCTCTTTGAGTTAGAAGATATTGATGTTACAATTAAACTTGCCAATAGAGATACTATATCTGCAATGGGAATTGTTAGAGATGTTGAAGTCTTCTGTGGGAAAACTAAATATCCTGCTGATTTTCTTGTTCTTAGTTCTCCATAAGATAGCTTTTGTCCCATTATATTTGGTAGACCCTTCTTGAATACTGTTAATGCTAAGATAGACTGCAAAAAGAATGTTGTTACTATTAGCTTGGATGATATGGTTCATGAGTTTAATTTCTCTAAATTTAGTAAACAACATCGTGAGGAAGAATTGCCCAGTAAGGATGATATTATCGGTCTTGCTTCTATTGCCGTACCTCCTAGTGATCCTTTAGAACACTATTTGCTAGACCATGAAAATGATATGTTCATGAATGAAAGAAGGGAAATAGATGAAGTATTCTTTAAACAGGAACCTATTCTGCAACACAATTTGCCTGTTGAAATCCTAGGGGATCCCCCTCCACCCAAGGGTGATCCCCTGTTTGAGCTTAAACCGTTGCCTGATAATATTAAATATGCTTATCTTGATGAAAAGAAAATATATCCTGTTATTATTAGTGCTAACCTTTCAGAGCATGAAGAAGAAAGATTGTTGAAACTCTAAAGAAGCACCGTGCCGCAATTGGATATACTCTTGATGATCTTAAGGGCATTAGTCCCACTCTATGTCAACATGAAATAAATTTGGAAGCGGATGCCAAACCAGTTCGTGATACTCAACGACGTTTGAATCCTAAAATGAAAGAAGTGGTAAGAAAAGAAATACTCAAGCTTCTGGAGGCAGGTATAATTTATCCCGTTGCTGATAGTCAGTGGGTAAGTCATGTCCATTGTGTCCCTAAGAAAGGAGGTATTACTGTTGTTCCTAATGATAAAGATGAATTGATCCCGCAAAGAATTATTACAGGTTATAGGATGGTAATTGATTTCGCATAAATTAAATAAAGCTACTAAGAAAGATCATTACCCTTACCTTTTATTGATCAAATGATAGAAAGATTATGCAAACATACACATTATTGCTTTCTAGATGGTTATTCGGTTTCTCTCAAATACGTGTCGGCTAAAGATCAATCAAAGACTACTTTTACTTGCCCTTTTGGTACTTTTGCTTATAGACGTATGCCTTTTGGTTTATGTAATGCACCTCCTACCTTTCAAAGATGCATGATGGCTATATTCTCTGATTTTTGTGAAAAAAATTGTGAGGTTTTCATGGACGATTTTTTCGTCTATGGTTCCTCTTTTGATGATTGCTTGAGCAATCTTGATCGATTTTTGCAGAGATGTGAAGAAACTAATCTTGTCTTGAATTGGGAAAAGTACCACTTTATGGTTAATGAAGGTATTGTCTTGGGGCACAAAGTTTCTGAAAGAGGTATTGAAGTTGATAAAGCCAAGGTTGATGCTATTGAAAAGATGCCATGTCCCAAGGACATCAAAGGTATAAGAATTTCCTTGGTCACGCCGGATTTTATAGGAGGTTCATTAAGGACTTCTCAAAAATTTCCCGGCCTCTGACTAATTTATTACAAAAAGATGTACCATTTTTCTTTGATGATGATTGTGTGGAAGCATTTGAAATACTTAAGAAAGCATTAGTCTCTGCACCTGTTGTTCAGCCATCTGATTGGAATTTACCCTTTTAAATTATGTGTGATGCTAGTGATTATGTTGTAGGTGCTGTTCTAGGGCAAAGAGTTGATAAGAAATTAAATGTTATCCATTATGCTAGTAAGACTCTAGACAATGCTCAAAGAAATTATGCTACTACCAAAAAGGAACTTTTAGCAGTTGTATTTGCTTGTGATAAATTCAGACCCTATATTGTTGACTCTAAAGTAACTATTCACACTGATCATGCTGCTATTAAATATCTTATGGAAAAGAAAGATGCTAAACCTAGACTTATAAGATGGGTTCTCTTGCTGCAAGAATTTGATTTGCATATTGTTGATAGAAAAGGAGCTGAGAACCCGTTGCGGACAACTTATCTAGGTTAGAGAATGTTCTTGATGACCCACTACCTATTGATGATAGCTTTCCTGATGAACAATTAAATGTCATAAGCACTTCTCGTAGCACTCCATGGTATGCTGATTATGCTAATTATATTGTTGCTAAATTTATACCACCTAGCTTCACATACCAACAAAAGAAAAAGTTCTTCTATGATTTGCGACATTACTTTTGGGATGACCCACATCTTTATAAATAAGGAGTAGATGGTGTTATTAGACGTTGTGTACCTGAGCATGAACAGGAACAAATCCTACGCAAGTGCCACTCCGAAGCTTATGGAGGACACCATGCTGGAGATAGAACTGCACATAAGGTATTGCAATCCGGTTTTTATTGGCCTACTGTCTTCAAGGATGCCCGTAAGTTTGTCTTGTCTTGTGATGAATGTCAAAGAATTGGTAATATTAGTAGACGTCAAGAAATGCCTATGAATTATTCACTTGTTATTGAACCATTTGATGTTTGGGGCTTTGATTATATGGGACCTTTTCACGCCTCTAATGGATATACACATATTTTGGTTCTTGTTGATTATGTTACTAAGTGGGTAGAAGCTATTCCAACTAGTAGTGCTGATCATAACACTTCTATTAAAATGCTTAAGGAAGTTATTTTTCCGAGGTTTGGAGTCCCTAGATATTTAATGACTGATGGTGGTTCCCATTTTATTCATGGTGGTTTCTGTAAAATGCTTGCTAAATATGATGTTAATCATAGAATTGCATCTCCTTATCACCCGCAGTCTAGTGGTCAAGTAGAATTGAGTAATAAAGAGCTCAAATTAATTTTGCAAAAGACTGTTAATAGGTCTAGGAATAATTGGTCCAAGAACTTGATGATGCATTATGGGTATGTCTCCGTATAAAATGGTTTATGGAAAAGCATGTCACCTACCTCTCGAACTAGAACATAAGGCATATTGGGCTATTAAAGAGCTCAACTATGATTTCAAACTTGCCGGTGATAAAAGGTTATTTGACATCAGCTCACTTGATGAATGGAGAACCCAAGCTTATGAAAATGCCAAGTTGTTTAAAGAAAAAGTTAAAAGATGGCATGACAAAAGGATACAAAAGCGTGAGTTTAATGTAGGTGATTATGTATTGCTATACAACTCTCGTTTAAGATTTTTTGCAGGAAAACTTCTCTCTAAATGGGAAGGTCCCTACGTTATCGATGAGGTCTATCGTTCCGGTGCCATAAAAATCAACAACTTCGAAGGCACAAATCCGAAGGTGGTAAACAGTCAAAGGATCAAACATTATATCTCAGGTAATCCCATAAATGTTGAAACCAATATTATTGAAACCGTAACCCCGGAGGAATACATAAGGGACACTTTCCAGAATTTCAGACTCCGAAAAGGAATAGGTATGTGGTACGGTAAGTAAACCGACTCCAAAACAATTTTTAAGGCAATATTTCTCCGTTTTGGAATATTTAGAAAAATAAAAAAAATAAGTGGCAGTTCGGGAAGGACACGAGGGCTCCACGAGGGTGGAGGGCGTGCCCTACCCCCTGGGCGCGCCCCCTACCTCGTGAGCACCTCATGTGCCCTCCGGACTCCGTTTTCTTGCACGATACATAGTTTGGTCGGTAAAAATTCATTATATATTCTCCCGAAGGTTTTGACTCCCGTATCACGCAAATCTCCTCTGTTCTTATTTCGAGCTGTTTTCTGTCAAGGTTGTCAAGGCCAGGCATCATGTCGTCCCCCTCCTCCAACAATGGTGACAAAGATGCTTGGCTAATGAAGATAGAGCTGAAGAGGGAAGAACCCATGGAGATCAAAAAGGATGAAAGGATCAAGAAGGCCACGGAGGACCAAGCTCCAGCAGCAGAAGACACCCTTCAACTTGATCACAACTTTCTTACCCCAACTGAAATAGAAGCTTTCAAGATGATTGAGTTAGATCGTATTCAAAACAAGTATCTCACAAGTGAAAATATTTTGTTGAAGGAGCATATTGTTGCACTCAAGGGAATTATTTGCAAGTTGGAGGACCTCTTACACTTGATGTGCGACTATCCATCACCTCCACCTTCACCGACAAAGAAGGAGGCATAATCACATGGGTATGGGCACTCCCCTTGGCAACTGCCAAGCTTGGGGGAGGTGCCCGCATCGTATCACCATCACTACTCCTATCTTTACCGTTTTTCTTAGTTCGATCCTTTTAGTAGTATCTTGATCTAGTAGAATAAAGTTTATGGCATGATATAGTTTTGAGTTTTGCTTTATGATCCCTCTATGTAATCGAGTCTGTGAGCTATATATATAATAAAGTTTAGTGTTGAGTCAAGGGCTTGATTATTTTGCCATGATCTTGGGTAAAGAAAAGAAAGAATAAAAAAGAATAAAAAGAAACAAAGAGTCCATATTGATCTTATTGAGAGTAATGACTTCACATAGAAAGAGTATGATGATTAAAAGTTGTTGGGAGTTGGCAAATATAGCTTTGGTCATCGTTGCAATTAATAGGTAGTAATAAGGAAAGAGAGGTTTCACATATAGATATATTATCATTGACATCTTTTATGATTGGGAGCACTCATTAAAATATAACATGCTAAAGAGTTGATGTTGGACAAGGAAGACAACGTGATGAGTTATGTTTTCTTATATCTGAGATAAAGTATGTTGTCATGGATCCTCTAACATGTTGAGCTTGGGTTTGCCCCTCATGCTAGCCAAATTCTCAGCACCAAGTAGAGATACTACTTGTGCTTCCAAATACCCTTAAACCAGTTTAGCCATGAGAGTCCACCATATCTACCTATGGATTGAGTAAGATCCTTCAAGTAAGTTGTCATCGGTGCAAAGCAATAAAAATTGCTCTAAACATGTGATTGATTGGTGTGGGATAAATAAGCTTTATACGATCTTGTGATGTGGAAGTAATAAAAGCGACGGACTGCATAATAAAGGTTCATATCACAAGGGGCAATATAAAATGACGTTCTTTTGCATTGAGATTTTGTGCATCCAACCATAAAAGCGCATGGCAACCTCTGCTTCCCTCTGTGAAGGGCCTATCTTTTATTATTATCCTCTACCTTATGCAAGAGTCACGGTGATCTTCACCTTTCCTTTTTCATTTTATCCTTTGGCAAGCCCAGCATGTTGGAAAGAACATGATATATATATATATATATATATATATATATATATATATATCTAATTGGATGTAGGGGAGCATGAATTATTATTGTTGACATTACCCTTGAGGGAAGAGGTTTTGGGGCAAAACTATAAGCCCCTATCTTTCTCTGTGACCAATTAAAACTCCGTAACCACAAGTATTGCGTGAGTGTTAGCAATTATGAAGGACTAAATGATAGTTGAGTATGTGGACTTGCTTTTAAGCTCTGACATAGACTCTTTCCGACGTTATGATAAATTGCAATTGCTTCAATGACTGAGATTATAATTTGTTGGTGCTCAATAAGGTTTCTGATTCATACTTTTGCATTGTCAAAAGATCATCAGTTGAACATAAGTAATCATATGACAAAATCTATATATGTTGCTGTTATGAGAATAATCATGATGCCTTCATGTCCGTATTTTATTTTTATCGACGCCTCTACCTCTAAACTTGAGGACATATTTATTGTTATCGACTTTTCGCTTGAGGACAAGCGAGGTCTAAGCTTGGGGGAGTTGATACGTCCATTTTGCATCATTCTTTTATATCGATATTTATCGCATTATGGGTTGTTACTTCACATTATGTCACAATACTTATGGCTATTCTCTTTTATTTTACAAGGTTTACATGAAGAGGGAGAATGCCGCAATTGGAATTCGGGCTCGAAAAGGAGCAAATATTGGAGACCTATTCTCACAAGAACTCCAAAAGTCACGAAACTCCACGGAATATCTTAAAATAAATAAAGAAAAATCATCGTCAAAGATGAAGGCCAGGGGCCCACACCACCTGCTCACGAGGGTGCCTCCCCCCGCCTAGGGCGCCCCACCTCGTGGGCCCCACAGTGGCTCTCCCACGCCCATCTTCTCCTATATGAAGTCTTTCGTCAAGAAAAAATAAGAAGCAACCTTCGACGAGACTCCGCCACGAGGCGGAACCAATCTAGGGCTCCGGCAGAGCTGTTTTGCCGGGGACACTTCCCTCCGAGAGGGGGAAATCATCACCATCATCATCACCAACGCTCCTCTCATAGGGAGAGGGCAATCTCCATCAACATCTTCACCAGCACCATCTCATCTCCAAACCCTGGTTCATCTATTGTATCCAATTCTTGTCTCCAAGTCCGGGATTGGTGCTAGTAGGTTGCTAGTAGTGTTGATTACTCCTTGTAGTTGATGCTAGTTGGTTTATTTGGTGGAAGATCATATGTTCAGATCCTTTATGCATATTATTTCCCCTCTGATTATGAACATTAATATGCTTTGTGAGTAGTTACGTTTGTTCCTGAGGACAAGGGAGAAGTCTTGCTATTAGTAGTCATGTGAATTTGGTATTAGATTCGATATTTTGATGAGATGTATGTTGTCTAGCCTCTAGTGGTGTTATGTGAACGTCGACTACATAACACTTCACCATTATTTGGGCCTAGAGGAAGGCATTGGGAAGTAATAAGTAGATGATGGGTTGCTAGAGTGATGAAGCTTAAACCCTAGTTTATGCGTTGCTTCGTAAGGGGCTGATTTGGATCCATATGTTTCATGCTATGGTTAGGTTTACCTTAATACTTTCGTTGTAGTTGCAGATGCTTGCAATAGAGGTTAATCATAAGTGGGATGCTTGTTCAAGTAAGAACAGCACCCAAGCACCGGTCCACCCACATATCAAATTATCAAAGTACCGAACTCGAATCATATGAACATGATGAAAACTAGCTTGACGATATTCCCATGTGTCCTCGGGAGCGCTTTTTCTATTATAAGAGTTTGTCCAGGCTTGTCCTTTGCTACAAAAAGGATTGGGCCACTTTGCTGCACTTTATTTACTCTTGTTACTTGTTGCCTGTTACAATTTATCTTATCACAAAACTATCTGTTACCACTTATTTCAAAGATTTGCAGAGAATACCTTGCTGAAAACCGCTTATCATTTCCTTCTGCTCCTCGTTGGGTTCGACACTCTTACTTATCAAAAGGACTACGATAGATCCCCTATACTTGTGGGTCATCAGCGACCACGACGGCCACCTCCTGCCTTCGGGCCGCGGTGACGGAGCGGATGATGGCCCTGGCTTTCAACGGTGGTGTGGCGGCAACGCCGGCCGACAACAGCTGCCGACGGGCAGCGGTGGCGGAGCGTGTGGTGGGTGTTCCGAGCACACCCGATAGAGACGCCACGCGCACTACACTACGCCGGGGACTGCGCCGTCGCCGCGGTGTTGCCTCCCAGCTGGAGCTGTCCTGTGATGACAGCAGAGTGGCAGAGTGGCTGAGCGACGATGACGGGCTGGTGCCATTGGCGATTGTGGGAGAAGCAGACGAGATAAGCTACAGGGAGGGAGGGGAAAATGCGACGCAGGACTCGCCGGCCGTGAGGGTTTTTATAGCAGGCCGGTAAGCATTGGGTTTTTGGGGGATTTCACCGAGTCGGGCGGGAAGCTTGCGCGGGAACCTGTGAGGTTTTGCGGGAATGGGCTCACCGACGATTCATTGGCGCCACCGTTTGGCCAAAAAGAACGCTTCAGCAGCTGCATAAGCTTGCCACAATAAGCCGTCTGCGGCAGCGGGTTGACAATACGTGCGAGAGGAGGACGAAAGGCCATGTACACATACGATTAATAAAAAAATGTTTGCGATTTAATTACCTACTATACCAACATCCTGGTTTATAAGTATGATTTAACTAATAAAATATGAATGCATGTCGCCAAAGATTATATAGTTGGATTTGTATTTGAACATAGTTTCCAATTATATAATTCTTATAACATGCATTAACATTTTGTTGGTTAAATTTGAGGGCAAAGTATGGCATAGAATATAAAGGAGACTATAGACTAGACGGAGGTGGTAGCACACGGCCGCTCTCTACGCAGTGACACAACTGTCTGCCGGCTTGTAGGCGACCATTTCATGCGTGTTCAACTGCTCTATGCATGTGGTTGCTTGCGGTTCAGGCGGCCGCGGCGCACGCTCTGCTCTCGGGTCCCGCCTCGCGCGCGCTCTGCTCTCGCATCCCTCCGGGTGCTCTGCCCTCTTCCCTCCACGCGTGTTGCCAATGTTTGGGGACGGTGCACGATCATGCACGTTCGTGTGCATGCGGTTGCGCCAGGCGCGGCGCGACGATGTAGTTACTCGTTGCAAAAGCTGCCATGCGGACGCGCCAAGAATCCACGCCGCCCGGCCCCCTTTTATTCCCGCGGCCATTTACCTTTCATCTCCGTCTCACACGACACAATAAGCACACCCACGAGGACACATACAAAGAGAACATCCAGCAGTTCGAATGGCGCTCCCCATGGCTCCAATGGCGCTCCCAGCGGCCGACGACGACAACGGCTTGCAGTTCACCGCGCAACACGTCATGGACACCCACGTGGGGGGGGAGGCTCTCCCGGTGGTGTACACGAACGATCCGGTCTCGGTGGAGAGCTCCATCCAAACTATGGAGCAGTTCCTTGCCGAGGACAAGTACCAAGTGGTCGCCTTCGACCTCGAGTACACCATGGGTCGTGTCGGGCACGATCAGAAGGTTGTCGTCACCCAGTTGTGCGTGTGACATGACGTCCTCGTCTACCATTACCACCTCGCCACAACGCCTTGCAAGTGTTTCTCCAGGTTTATCAATAGCTCCGACTACAGTTTCGCTGTGGTGGACACCACCAACGATCTAAAAGCGCTCGAGGTTTCGGGCTTGAAATGCCCGAATCTTGTCAACATCCAGTGCCACTACAAAGGTGCAGGGCAGCGACAAAAACAAACCGAACTCCCCGGTTGACCTCGCGCCGACCATCATCGACCCCTACTACGGCGAAGATGAAGGAAGAGAGCAATAAGGACAAGAACGTCTGCACAAAGGTGTGGCATGAGAGACTGGATGAACAACATGTCAAGTACGCGGCCATGGACGCGTACACAAGCTACGAGATGTACAGGCGGATCGTTGACATGAGGAATTGTCTTCTTCTTGACCCAGATGAGGGATCAAGCCACATAGCAGTGGCAGGAGCGTCACAAGAAGTAGATGACTAGACGATTGTTTCTGCTACTTTAGAATGCATGCAATTGTTTATTGAGGTGTGTGCGAATGATTTGTATAGTCACTTATGTAATTGGATGTTTATTTCAGTTATATATATACATGTTATTCTACTGTAGACAGAGCAAATCACACGGCTTATTAGCAGCAATAAATGCATGTTATTATTGGTCTTCGCACACATTTCTGATTACGGACCTGTTTGCCGCGTATCACACACATCTTGTTCAGGTGAACCGTTTCCATTGTGTTGCCTAATCACACACAGTTCATCCCAGTGAACCGTATGTTGTACATCGCACACGCCATCATCTGGCTCCCCGTTTCTTTTGTTCCTCCTCATCCCAAACAGTTAATTGAGTTGAACCATATGCCCTGCATCGCATACGGAAGTAAATTCTCAACCGTTTTTTATGCATCCGTCATCACAAACGTTTTGCACCTTTTTTGACGGGTTTTTTACACCACCGTTTGTGATTATGGCATCGCACATAGATTCGTCGAAGGGTCTCTGATCATAGTGTCGCGTTTGGGCCATCCTATAGTAGTGCAAACCTATCTATTATGGCCTTTCCCTAGCCATTCTGAGATATATTGCCATGCAACTTTGCACCTTCCATTTTATTATGACACGTTCCATCATTGTCATATTGCTTTGCATGACCATGTAGTTGACATTGTATTTGTGGCAAAGCCACCTTTCATAATTCTTTCATACATGTCACTCTTGAGTCATTGCACATCTCAGTACACCGCCGGAGGCATTCATATAGAGTCATATTTTGTTCCAAGTATCGAGTTGTAACTTTTTGAGTTGTAAGTAAATAAAAGTGTGATAATCTTCATTAGAGCATTGTCCCATGTGAGAAAAAAAAGGGAGGCCAAAGAAGCCAAACAAAAAAATGAGAGAAAAAGAGAGAAGGGGCAATGTTACTATCCTTTTTTTCCACACTTGTGCTTCAAAGTAGCACCATGATCTTCATGATAGAGAGTCTCCTATGTAGTCACTTTCATATACTAGTGGGAATTTTTCATTATAGAAATTGGCTTGTATATTCCAACGATGGGCTTCCTCAAATTGCCCTAGGTATTCATTATCAAGCAAGTTGGATGCACACCCACTTAGCTTTCTTTTGAGCTTTCATAAACTTATAGCTCTAGTGCATTTGTTGCATGGCAATCCCTACTCACTCACATTGATATCTATTAATGGGCATCTCCATACCCCATTGATATGCCTAGTTGATGTGAGACCATCTCCCTCTTTTTTGTCTTCTCCACAACCACCATATTCTATTCCACCTATAATGATATGTCCATGGCTCACGCTCATGTATTGCGTGAAAGTTGAAAAGGTTTGAGAACACCAAAAGTATGAAACAATTGCTTGGCTTGTCATCGGGGTTGTGCATGATTTGAATATTTTGTGTGATGAAGATGGAGCATAGCCAGACTATATGATTTTGTAGGGATAAACTTTCTTTGGCCATGTTATTTTGAGAAGACATAATTTCCTTGTTAGTATGCTTGAAGTATTATTGTTTTTATGTCAATATTAAACTTTTGTTTTGAATCTTATGGATCTGAACATTCATGCCACAATAAAGAAAATTACATGGATAAATATGTTAGGTAGGATTTCACATCAAAAATTCTGTTTTTATCATTTACCTACTCAAGGACGAGCAGGAATTAAGCTTGGGGATGCTTGATACGCCTCCAACGTATCTATAATTTTTGATTGTTCCATGCTATTATATTATCTGTTTTGGATGTTTTATATGCATTAATATGCTATTTTATATTATTTTTGGACTAACTTATTAACCTAGAGCCCAGTGCCAGTTTTTGTTTTTCCTGGTTTTTGAGCTTTGCAGAAAAGGAATATCAAACGGAATAAAACCTTTGCGATGATTTTTCTTGGACCAGAAGACACCCAAGAGACTTGGAGTGCAAGTCAGAAGAGCCACAAGATGGCCACAAGGGTGGAGGGCGCGCCCCCCTACCTTGTGGGCCCCTCGGTGACCCCTGACCTAGATCTTCTCCTATATATTCAAATATATTCCCAAACCACCAGAAGCATCCACGAAAACACTTTTCCACCGCCGCAACCTTCTGTTCGCGTGACATCCCATCTAGGGGCCTTTTCCGGCATCCTGTCGGAGGGGGATTCGATCACGTAGGGCTTCTACATCAACTCTATTGCCCTTCCAATGAAGCGTGAGTAGTTTACCACAGACCTACGGGTCCATAGCTAGTAGCTAGATGGCTTCTTCTCTCTCTTTCATTCTCAATACCATGTTCTCCTCGATGTTCATGGAGATCTATCCGATGTAATCTTCTTTTACGGTGTGTTTGTCGAGATCTGATGAATTGTGGATTTATGATCAGCTTATCTATGAATATTATATGAATCTTCTCTGAATTCTTTTATGCATGATTTGATATCTTTGTAATTCTCTTTGAACTATTGGTTTGGTTTGGCCAACTAGATTGGTTTATCTTGCAATGGGAGAAGTGCTTAGCTTTGGGTTCAATCTTGCGGTGTCCTCACCCAGTGACGGTAGGGGTAGCCATGCATGTATTGTATTGTTGCCATCGAGGATAAAAAGATGGGGTTTACATCATATTGCTTGAGTTTATTCCTCTACATCATGTCATCTTACTTAAAGCGTTACTTTGTTCTTCATGAACTTAATAATCTAGATGCAGGCAGGAGTCGTGCGATGTGTGGAGTAATAGTAGTAGATGCAGGCAGGAGTCGGTCTACTCGACACGGACGTGATGCCTATATTTCATAATCATTGCCTTAGATATCGTCATAACTTTGCACTTTTCTATCGATTGCTCGACGGTTCACCCACCGTATTATTTGATATCATGAGAGAAGCGTCTAGTGAAACCTATGGGCCCTGAATCTATTTTCCATCATATAAGTTACCGATCTATTATTTTGCAATCTTTTACTTTCCGATCTATAAACCAAAAATCCCAAAAATATTTTCTTTATCTTCTGTTTAGTTTTATCTATCTCTATCAGATCTCTTTTTTGCAAGTGACCTGAAGAGATTGACAACCCCTTTATCGCATCAGGTGCAAGTGTTTGATTGTTTGTGCAGGTATTGGTGATTTGTGCGTTGTCTCCTACTGGATTGATACCTTGGTTCTCTAAATGAGGGAAATACTTATCTCTACTTTGCTGCATCACCCATTCCTCTTCAAGGGAAAAACCAACGCAAGCTCAAGAAGTAGCATACGCTCATGCTCCTACGGGGATAGATTGGTAGTAAAAGACCATCGCTCGTCCCCGACCGCCACTCATAAGGAATACAATCAATAAATAAATCGTGCTCCGACTTCATCACATAACGGTTGACCATACGTGCATGCTACGGGAATCATCAACTTTAACACAAGTATTTCTACAATCCACAATTACTCACTAGCATGACTCTAATATCACCATCTTTATATCTCAAAACAATCATAAGAAATCAAACTTCACATAGTATTCAATGCACTTTGTTTGAAAGTTTTTATTATATCCCTCTTGGATGCCTATCATATTAGGACTAAATTCATAACCAAAGAAAATTACCATGCTGTTTAGAGAGACTCTCAAAATAATATAAGTGAAGCATGAGAGTTCAACAATTTCTATAAAATAAAAACACCGCCGTGCTCTAAAAAGATATAAGTGAAGTACTAGTGCAAAATTGCCTAGCTCAAAAGATATAAGTGAAGCACAAAGAGTATTCTAATAAATCACGATTCATGCATGTCCCTCTCAAAAGGTGTGTACAGCAAGGATAATTGTGACAAACTAAAAAGCAAAGACTCATATCATACAAGACGCTCCAAGCAAAACACATATCATGTGGTGAATAAAAATATAGCCTCAAGTAAATTTACCGATGGATTGAAGATGAAAGAGGGGATGCCTTCGGGGCATCCCCAAGCTTAGGCTCTTGTTGTCCTTGGATATTACCTTGGGGTGCCTTGGGCATCCCCAAGCTTAGGATCTTGCCACTCCTTATTCCATATTTCATCAAATCTTTACCCAAAACTTGAAAACTTCACAACACAAAACTCAACAGAAAACTCATGAGATCCGTTAGTATAAGAAAATAAAAGCACCACTTTTGGAACTATTGTGAACTCATTCTTTATTTATATTGGTGTAATATCTACTGTATTCCAACTACTCCATGGTTCATACCCCCCGTTACTACCCATAGTTTCATCAAAATAAGAAAATAGAATCTGTCAAAAGCAGAACAGTCTGTAGTAATCTGTAAACTTCGAATACTTCTGTAACTCCAAAAATTCTGAAAAATTAGGACAACATAGGAAATTTGTATATAAATCTTGTGCAAAAATAATAAGTATTTTATCGCGCTTCTGTGAATTATGAAAATTATTTTACTGGGCGCAAAAGTTTCTGTTTTTCAGGAAGATCAATTCAACTATCACCGTAAGTCATCCCAAAGGTCTTACTTGGCACAAACACTAATTCAAAAGACCAAAACACAATTACTACAGATGTAATAATGTGTATTTTATTCAAGAACAGTAGCAAAACAAAAAACACAAAAATAAAATTGGGTTGCCTCCCAACAAGCGCTATTGTTTAACGCCCCTAGCTAGGCATTGATAATTTCGATGATGCTCACATGAAAGACAAGAATTTAAGCACAAAGAGAGCATCATATTGAAGAAAATACGCCCTAGCGGCAATAATAAAGTTGTTATTTATATTTCCTTATATCATGATAAATGTTTATTATTCATGCTAGAATTGTATTAACCGGAAACTTAGTACATGTGTGAATACATAGACAAACAGAGTGTCCCTAGTATGCCTCTACTTGACTAGCTCGTTAATCAAAGATGGTTAAGTTTCCTGACCATAGACATGTGTTGTCATTTGATGAACGGGATCACATTATTAGAGAATGATGTGATGGACAAGACCCATCCGTTAGCTTAGCATAATGATCATTAAGTTTTATTGCTATTGCTTTCTTCATGACTTATACATATTCCTCTGACTATGAGATTATGCAACTCCTGAATACCGGAGGAACACCTTGTGTACTATCAAACGTCACAACATAACTGGGTGATTATAAAGATGCTCTATAGGTGTCTCCAAAGGTGTTTGTTGGGTTGGCATAGATCGAGATTAGGATTTATCACTCCGTGTATCGGAGAGGTATCTCTGGGCCCTCTCGGTAATGCACATCACTATAAGCCTTGCAAGCAATGTGACTAATGAGTTAGTTGCGAGATGATGCATTACGGAACGAGTAAAGAGACTTGCCGGTAACGAGATTGAACTAGGTACGATGATACCAACGATCGAATCTCGGGCAAGTAACATACCGACGACACAGGGAATGACGTATGTTGTTATGCGGTTTGACCGATAAAGATCATCGTAGAATATGTAGGAACCAATATGAGCATCCAGGTTCCGTTGTTGGTTATTTACCAAAGATGTGTCTCGGTCATGTCTACATAGTTCTTGAACCCGTAGGGTCTGTACGCTTAACGTTCAATGACGATTTGTATTATGGGTTATGTCTTTTGGTGACCAAAGTTTGTTCGGAGTCCCGGATGAGATTATGGACATGACGAGGAGTCTCGAAATGGTTGAGAGGTAAAGATTCATATATTGGAAGGTTATATACGGACACCGGAATGGTTTCGAAGAGGTTCGGGGATTTTTCGGAGTACCGGGAGGTTACCGGATCCCCCCAGGAAAGTTAATGGGCCTCATGGGCCACAGTGGAGAGAGGGAGGCAGGCCACAAGAGGTGGCGTGCGCCCCCTGCCCAATCCAAATTGGACAAGGGGTGGGGCTCGGCCCCTGTTTTCCTTCTCCCTTCCCCCTCTTTCCCCTTTGCCCTCTATGTTGGAAGGAAGGGGGGCGAATCCTACTAGGAGTGGAGTCCTAGTAGGACTCCCCCCCATGGTGCGCCACCCCTAGGGCCGGCCACCTCATCCTCCCCTCCTTTATATACAGGGGCGGGGGCACCCCAAAGGCACATCAATTGTTCTCTTAGCCGTGTGCGGTGCCCCCCTCCACAGTTTACTCCTCCGGTCACAGCATCGTAGTGCTTACGCGAAGCCCTGCGCGGATCACGTCACCATCACCGTCACCATGCCGTCGTGCTGACGGAACTCTCCCACAACCCTCTGCTGGATCAAGAGTTCGAGGGACGCCATCGAGCTGAACATGTGCTAAACACGGAGGTGTCGTATGTTCGGTGCTAGGATCGGTTGGATCGTGAAGATGTTCAACTACATCAACCGCGTTAACCTAACGCTTCCGCTTTTAGTCTACGAGGGTACGTGGACATACTCTTCCCGTCTCGTTGCTATGCATCTCCTACATAGATCTTGTGTGATCGTAGGAATTTTTTTGAAATTGCATGCTACGTTCCCCAACAGTGGCATCCGAGCCAGGTCTATGCGTAGGTGATATGCATGAGTAGAGCACAAAGAGTTGTGGGCGATAATAATCATACTGCTTACCACCAACGTCTTACTTTGATTTGGCGGTATTGTTGGATGAAGCGGCCCGGACCAACATTACATGACCACGTTCATGAGACCGGTTCTACCGACGTGCTTTGCACATAGGTGGCTCGCGGGTGTCTGTTTCTCCAACTCTAGTTGAATTGAGTTTGACTACGGACGGTCCTTGTTGAAGGTTAAAATACCACACTTGACAAAAAAAATCGTTGTGCCTTTGATGCGTAGGTAAGAACGGTTCTTGCTAGAAGCCCGTAGCAACCACGTAAAACTTGCAACAGCAAAGTAGAGGACGTCTAACTTGTTTTTGCAGGGCATGTTGTGATGTGATATGGTCAAGACATGATGAGATATAAATTGTTGTATGAGATGATCATGTTTTGTAAAAGTTATCGGCAACTGGCAGGAGCCTTAAGTTTGTCACTTTATTGTATGAAATGCAATCGCCATGTAATTGCTTTACTTTATCACTAAGCGGCAGCGATAGTCGTAGAAGCAATAGTTGGCGAGACAACAACGACGCTATGATGGAGATCGAGGTGTCAAGCCGGTGACGATGGAGATCATGACGGTGCTTTGGAGATGGAGATCAAAGGCACAAGATGATGATGGCCATATCATGTCACATATTTTGATTGCATGTGATGTTTATCTTTTATGCATCTTATTTTTCTTAGTACGACGGTAGCATTATAAGATGATCCCTCACTAAATTTCAAGGTATAAGTGTTCTCCCTGAGTATGCACCATTACTACAGTTAAATCGTGAGAGACACCACATGATGATCGGGTGTGATAAGCTCTACATTCACATACAACGGGTGCAAGCCAGTTTTGCACGTGCAGAATACTCGGGTTAAAATTGACGAGCCTAGCATATGCAGACATGGCCTCAGAACACTGAGACCGAAAGGTCGAACGTGAATCATATAGTAAATATGATCAACATAGAGATGTTCACCATTGAAAACTACTCCATCTCACGTGATGATCGGACATGGTTTAGTTGATATGGATCACGTGATCATTTAGATGACTAGAGGGATGTCTAAGTGGGAGTTCTTAAGTAATATGATTAATTGAACTTAAATTTATCATGAACTTAGTCCTTATAGTTTTTACATATGTTGTTGTAGATCAATAGCTTGCGATGTAGCTCCCCGTTTATTTTTGATATGTTCCTAGAGAAAAATAAGTTGAAAGATGATAGTAGCAATGATGCAGACGGGGTACGTGATTTGAGGATTATCCTCATTGCTACATAGAAGAATTATGTCCTTGATGCACTGCTAGGTCACGGACCTATTGCAGGAGCAGATGCAGACGTTATGAACATTGGCATGCTCGGTATGATGACTACTTGATAGTTTAGTGCGCCATGCTTTACGGCTTAGAACCGGGACTTCAAAAATATTTTGAACGCTACAGAGCATATGAGATGTTCCAAGAGTTGAAATTGGTATTTCGGACACATGCCCGTGTCGAGAGGTATGAGACCTATGACAAGTACTTTGCCTACAAGATGGAGGAGAATAGCTCAACCAGTGAGCATGTGCTCAGAATGTCTAAGTACTACAATCGCTTGAATCAAGTGGGAGTTAATCTTCCAGATAAGATAGTGATTAATAGAGTTCTCTAGTCACTATCACCAAGTTACTGGAACTTCGTGATGAACTATAATATGCAAGGGATGACGAAAACGATTCCCGAGCTCTTCGCGATGCTAAAATCAGCGAAGGTAGAAATCAAGAAAGAACATCAAGTGTTGATGGTTAACAAGACCACTAGTTTCAAGAAAAGGGGCAAATGAAAAGAAAGGGAACTTCAAGAAAGAATGGCAAGCAAGTTGCCACTCCCGTGAAGAAACCCAAAGCTAGACCTAAGCCTGGCGAAGAGTGCTTCTCCGCAAAGGGAATGGTCACTGGAAGCGGAACTACCCCAAATACTTAGCGGATAAGAAGGATGGCAAAGTGAACAAAGGTATATTTGATATACATGTTATTGGTGTGTACTTTACTAGTGTTCATAGTAACCCCAGGGTATTTTATATCGGTTCAGTTGCTAAGATTAGTAACTCGAAACATGAGTTGCAAAATGAACAGAGACTAGTTAAGGGCGAGGTGACAATGTGTGTTGGAAGTGATTCCAAGGTTGATAAGATCACCATCGCATACTCCCTTTACCTTCGGGATTAGTATTGGACCTAACTAAATGTTATTTGGTGTTTGCGTTTAGCATGAATATGATTGGATCATGTTTATTGCGATACGGTTAGTCATTTCATTCAGAGAATAATTGTTCTTCTGTTTACATGAATAAAACCTTCTATGGTCTTATATCCAATGTAAATGGTTTACTGAATCTTGATCGTAGTGATACACATATTGATAATATTGATGCCAAAAGATGCAAAGTTAATAATGATAGTGCAACATGTTTGTGGCACTGCCGTTTAGGTCATATTGGTGTAAAGTGCATGAAGAAACTCCATGTTGATGGGCTTTTGGAATCACTTGATTATGAATCATTTGATACTTGCAAACCATGCCTCATGGGCAAGATGACTAAAACTCCGTTCTCCAGAACAATGGAGCGAGCTGATGACTTATTGGATATAATACATATCGATGTATGTGTCCGATCAGTGTTGAAGCACATGGCGGGTATCGTTATTTTCTTACCTTCACAGATGATTTGAGTAGGTATGGATACATCTACTTGATGAAACACAAGTCTGAAACATTTGAAAAGTTCAAAGAATTTCAGAGTGAAGTGAAGAATCATCGTAACAAGAAAATAAAGTTTCTACGATCCGATCGCGAAGGCGAATATTTGAGTTACGAGTTCGGCCTTCTTTAGAAACAATGTGGAATTGTTTCACAACTCACGCCACCTGGAACACCACAGCGTAATGGTGTGTCCGAACGTCGTAACTGTACTTTATTAGATATGGTACGATCTATGATGTCTCTTACCAATTTACCACTATCGTTTTGGGGTTATGCATTAGAGACAGCTACATTCACGTTAAATAGGGCACCATCTAAATTCGTTGAGACGACACCGTATGAACTATGTTTTGGCAAGAAACCTGAGCTGTCGTTTCCTATAATTTGGGGATGCAATGCTTATGTGAAAAAACTTCAACCTGATAAGCTCGAACCCAAATCGGAGAAGTGTGTCTTCATAGGATACCCAAAGGAAACTGTTGGGTACACCTTCTATCACAGATCCGAAGGCAAGATATTCGTTGCTAAGAATGGATCCTTTCTAGAGAAGGAGTTTCTCTCGAAAGAAGTGAGTGGGAGGAAAGTAGAACTTGATGAGGTAATTGTACCTTCTCCCGAATTGGAAAGTAGTTCATCACAGAAATCAGTTCCAGTGATTCCTACACTTATTAGTGAGGAAGCTAATGATGATGATCATGAAGCTTCAGATCAAGTTACTACCGAACCTCGTATGTCAACCAGAGTACGGTCCACACCATAGTGGTACGGTAATCCTGTTCTAGAAGTCATGTTACTAGACCATGACGAACCTATGAACTATGAGGAAGCGATGATGAGCGCGGATTCCGCGAAATGGCTTGAGGCCATGAAATGTGAGATGGGATCCATGTATGAGAACAAAGTGTGGACTTTGGTTGACTTGCCCGATGATCGGCAAGCCATAGAGAATAAATGGATCTTCAAGAAGAAGACTGACACTGACGGTAATGTTACTGTCTACAAAGCTTGACTTGTTGCGAAAGGTTTTCGACAAGTTCAAGGGGTTGACTAGGATGAGACCTTCTCACCCGTAGCGATTCTTAAGTCTGTCCAAATCATGTTAGCAATTGCCGCATTTTATGATTATGAAATTTGGCAAATGGATGTCAAAATTGCATTCTGAATGGATTTCTTAAAGAAGAGTTGTATATGATGCAACCAGAAGGTTTTGTCGATCCTAAAGGTGCTAACAAAGTGTGCAAGCTCCAGTGATCCATTTATGGACTGGTTCAAGCATCTCGGAGTTGGAATATACGCTTTGATAGTGTCATCAAAGCATATGGTTTTATACAAACTTTTGGAGAAGCCTGTATTTACAAGAAAGTGAGTGGGAGCTCTGTAGCATTTCTAATATTATATGTGGATGACATATTATTGATTGGAAATAATACATAATTTCTTGATAGCATAAAAGGATACTTGAATTAGAATTTTTCAATGAAAGACCTCAGTGAAGCTACTTATATATTGGGCATCAATATCTATAGAGATAGATCAAGACGCTTAATTGGACTTGCACAAAGCACATACCTTGATAAAGTTTTGAAGAAGTTCAAAATGGATTAGTCAAAGAAAGGGTTCTTGCCTGTGTTACAAGGTGCGAAGTTGAGTCAGACTCAATGCCCGACCACTTCAGAAGATAGAGAGAAAATGAAGGTCATTCCCTATGCCTCAGCCATAGGTTCTATCATGTATGCAATGCTGTGTATCAGACCTGATGTGTGCCTTGCTATAAGTTTAGCAGGGAGGTATCAATAGAGATCCAGGAATAGATCACTGGACAGCGGTCAAAATTAGCCTTAGAGGACTAAGGAAATATTTCTCGGTTATGGAGGTGATAAAGAGTTCATCGTAAAGAGTTACATCGATGCAAGCTTTAACACCTATCTGGATGACTCTGGGTCTCAATCTGGATAAATATTGAAAGTGGGAGCAATTAGCTAGAGTAGCTCCATGCGGAGCATTGTAGACATAGAAATTTGCAAAATACATACGTATCTGTATGTGGCAGACCAGTTGACTAAACTTCTCTCACAAACGGAACATGATCACACTTTAGTACTCTTTGGGTGTTAATCACATGGTGATGTGAACTAGATTATTGACTCTAGTAAACCCTTTGGGTGCTGGTCACATGGCGATGTGAACTATGGGTGTTAATCACATGGTGATGTGAACTGTTGGTGTTGAATCACATGGCGATGTGAACTAGATTATTGACTCTAGTGCAAGTGGGAGACTGAAGGAAATATGCCCTAGAGGCAATAATAAAGTTGTTATTTATATTTCCTTATATCATGATAAATATTTATTATTCATGCTAGAATTGTATTAACCGGAAACTTAGTACATGTGTGAATACATAGACAAACAGAGTGTCCCTAGTATGCCTTTACTTGACTAGCTCGTTAATCAAAGATGGTTAAGTTACCTGACCATAGACATGTGTTGTCATTTGATGAACGGGATCACATCATTAGAAAATGATGTGATGGACAAGACCCATCCGTTAGCTTAGCATAATGATCGTTAAGTTTTATTGCTATTGCTTTCTTCATGACTTATACATATTCCTCTGACTATGAGATTATGCAACTCCCGAATACCGGAGGAACACCTTGTGTGCTATCAAACGTCACAACATAACTGGGTGATTATAAAGATGCTCTACAGGTGTCTCCAAATGTGTTTGTTGGGTTTGCATAGGAATCTTATAAGCAAACAAATTATCAAGGCAAGCAAAAACTAGTATATGCAAAGAAGAAGAAAGAAACAATATCAATCTCAATATAACGAGAGATAATTTAGTAACATGAAAATTTCTACAACAATATTTTCCTCTCTCATAATATTTACATGTAGGATCATAATCAAATTCAACAATATAGCTATCATCTAAACTATTTTCAACATGATCCACATGCATGCAAAGTTGACACTCTTCCAGAATAGTGGGATTATCATAAAATAAAGTCATGACCTCTCCAGGCCCACTTTTATCAAAAAATTCATAAGATTTATCAATCTCCAAAGTAGTGGGATAATTATTTCCTAAAGTTGACACTCTTTCAAACCCACCTTCCATACTATATCAAACATATTCATCATGAGGCTTAAATAAATTTTCAAGATCATAAAAAGCATTATCACCCCAATTATGATCATTGCAATAAGTAGCGGACATAGCAAAACTAGCATCCTCAAGCTTGGGGTTTTGCATATCATTAGCACAATTGACGTTAATAGAATTTATAACAACATCATTGAAGTCATGCTTTTGATTCAAAGAACTATCAAGTATGGGTGCAATAGCAATAATCTCATGTTTAACATAAGGAACTATAGACAATTCATCTCTATAAATATTGGCATCTGGCCATAAGAATAGTGATGATGTTTGCTAAGACTACATCGGTGTTTCCCCCAAGAGGAGAGGATGATGTAGGACAACAACCGTAGATATTTCCCTCAGTAATGAAACCAAGGTATCGAACCAGTAGGAGAACCAAGCAACAAAATGTAAACAGCCACTACACACAAATAACAGCCACTCGCAACACGACGTGTTAAAGGGGTTGTCAATCTCTTTCAGGTAACGGCGCTAGAAGGCACGATGACGGGAGAAAATTATAATAGATCACAAATAAAATAAAGTGCAGCGAGATATTTTTGTATTTTTAATTTAATAGATCTGAATAAAAACACAAAGGAAAAGTAGATCGCAAGGCAAATATATGAGAAAGAAGACCCGGGGGCCGTAGGTTTCACTAGTGGCTTCTCTCGGAAAAAATAGCAAACGATAACAAATTACTGTTGGGAAATTGATAGAACTTCAAATAATCATGACGATATCCAGGCAATGATCATTACATAGGCATCACGTCCAAGATTAGTAGACCGACTCCTGCCTTCATCTACTACTATTACTCCACACATCGACCGCTATCCAAAGATGCATCTAGTGTATTAAGTTCATGGAAAAATGGAGTAATGCAATAAGAACAATGACATGATGTAGACAAGATCTGTTTATCTATATGGCGGTAGATATAGATCTCGTCTTTTTATCCTTAGTAGCAACAATGCATACGTGTCGATTCCCTTTCTGTCAGTGGGATCAAGCACCGTAAGATCGAACCCACTACAGGGCACCTCTTCCCATTGCAAGATAAATAGATCAAGTTGGCCAAACAAAACCCAAATATCGGAGAAGAAATACGAGGCTATAAGAGATCATGCATATAAGAGATCAAAGAAACTCAAATAACTTTCATGGATATAAAAGATATAACTGATCATAAACTGGAAGTTCATCAGATCCCAACAAACACACCGCAAAAAGAGTTACATCATATGGATCTCCAAGAGACCATTGTATTGAGAATCCAGCGAGAGAGAGGAAGCCATCTAGCTACTAACTACGGACCCGAAGATCTACAAAGAACTACTCACGCATCATCGGAGAGGCACCAATGGAAGTGGTGAACCCCTCCATGATGGTGTCTAGATTGGATCTGGTGGTTCTGGACTCTGCAGCGGCTGAATGAATATTTCGTAGACTCCCCTAGGGTTTGTGGATTTTTGGGGTATTTATAGAGCAAAGAGGCTGTCCGGGGGCACCCGAGGTGGGCACAACCCACCAGGGAACGCCTGGGCCTCCTGGCTCGCCCTGGTGGGTTGTGCCCCCCTCGGGGCAACCCCCAGGTGCAACCAGGTCCCATTGCCTTCCTTCTGGCCCATAAAAAATCATCGTGGGGTTTCATGGCATTTGGACTCCATTTGATATTGATTTCCTGTAATGTAAAAAACATGGAAAAAATAGCAACTGGCACTTGGCACTATGTCAATAGGTTAGTCCCAAAAGATGATATAAAATGATTATAAAACATCCAAGATTGATAATAAAACAGCATGGAACAATAAAAATTATAGATACGTTGGAGACGTATCGGCATCTAAGCTTAACTCCTACTCGTCCTCGAGTAGGTAAGTGATAAAAACAGATTTTTTGATGTGGAGTGTTGTTCATCAAGTCATATCATATTCTTTTCTTTATAGCATGGACATTTGGACTTTTATGTGATTCAAAGCAATAGTCTAGTTTTGACAAAATAATTTAGATACTCAGACATATCAACAAGCAACCATGTGTTTCAAAATATCAATGCTAAAACAAGTTATCCCTAGCCCATCATGCTCAAACATTGATCCATTCATGCAACACACTCGAATATTAGCTACACCCAATACTTAAGTACGATCATATTGCCTCCTAGTTGGTGCTTTGGTAAGAGAATATGGAGACTCAAATTCAAAAATAAAAATTGCATAAAGTAAAAGAAAGGCCCTTCGCAGAGGGAAGTAGGGATTTGTAGAGGTGCCAGAGCTCAAAGCGAAAATTTTGAGATAAAAACATTTTGGGAGGTGTATCCATCCCACCAACGAAAATGACATAGAGCTACGAACACTTTCCATGCTAGATATGCCATAGGCGATTCCCAAACAGAAAATAAAGTTTATTCCTTTTTCCACCATTCTTTCACTTTCCATGGCTAGCCGTATCCACGGGTGCCTTCCATACCAACACTTTCCAAGGAATTTCTTATTTGACAACATAAAGTAAATTCATTTTTGCATTTCGGGACTGGGAATACCTAAAACCTTTGCCTTACTCTCGTGCAATGACAAGTGAATAAACACTCATCGTGCGAATAACACATCTAGCATGGAAAATATTAGCCACCAGTTACCGTTCCGCGAGCAAAACAAATACACAAAAGATAAGTTTGTTTTGAAAATTAGAGATGGCACATTCAAATTTGCTTAGAATGGAAAAATAATACCACATATAGGTAGGTATAGTGGACTCATGTGGCAAAACTGGTTTAAAGGATCTTGGATGCACAAGTAGAGATCATATTTGGTGCAAAATGAAAGCTAGCAAAAAGATTGAGAAGCGACCAACCAAGAAACGAATAATTTCGTGAAGCAATCATTAAGCATAAGTAACACCGAATAATGCACCACAAGTAGGATATAATTTTCATGGCATGATTATTGACTATCGTGCAAGCATAGGGAATCATAAACCTTAACACCAATATTCTTACTAGAGCATAATTACTCATCAACATAACTCACATATCACATCATCATATCTCAAAACTATTACAAAGAATCAAGTTTATTTTGTCCAATGATCTTCATGACATTTTCTTTTCTTTATCCTTCCTGGATATCTATCACTATGGGACTAATTTTCATGTGTTGCTTTTCATAATCTCAAAGAAATATAAGTGAAGATCATGAGCATAACAAAATTTTCTTTATCTCAAAATAATTTAAGTGAAGCTAGAGAGAATTCTTTAAAATTTTACTAACTCTCAAATAAATCTAAGTGAAGCAAGAGAGCATTTCTTCAAAAATAACAAGCACACCGTGCTAAAAAAGATATACGTGAAGCACTAGAGCAAGTCCTAGCTCATAGAAGATTTAAGTGAAGCATAGAGAGCAATTCTAACAAGTCATGATATAATTTTGGCTCTCTCAAATAAGTGTGTACAGCAAGTGTTGATGACTTAAAACACAAAATAAAATAAGCAAAGACACATATCATACAAGACGCTCCAAGTAAAACACATATCATGTGACGAATAAAAATATAGTCTCGAGTAAAATACCGATAGTTGTTGGAAGAAAGCGGGGATGCCACTTGGGGGCATCCCCAAGCTTAGTTGGTTGCTCATTTTTGGATAATGGCTTCGGATGCTGGGGCATCACCAGGCTTAGCCTCTTACATCCTTCCTTCATCCATCGTAAGATAACCCAAAACTTGAAAACTTCAATCACAAAAAATTCAACATAACTTTCGTGAGATCCGTTAGTATAAGAAAGCAAATCACAACCATAAGTGATGTATTAAACCAATTCATATTTTGTTTTTGTATTATATCTACTGTATTCCAACTTTTCTATTGCAAAAACTCATCAAAGAAAACCATAGAGCCATCAAAATAAGCACACAACACAAAGAAAACAGAATTTGCCAAACCAGAACGGTATGTAGTAATCTGACTTTGAAGAATACTTCTGTAACTCAAACAATTCTACGAAAATAGGAAGACCTGGGTAATCTGTATATTAATCTTATGCAAAAAGAATTGGCATTTTATCATTTTCTGGTGATTTTTTACAATTATTTTCGCGAGCACAAAGTTTCTGTCTTTTTCAGCAAGATTAAACAACTATCAACCAAGAAGATCCTATAGGCTTTACTTGGCACAAGCACTAATTAAAACATAAAAAGCACAATCATACCAGTAGCATAATTGTGTAAACACTCAAGAATAGCAAGCAAAAAGCAAAAATAAATTTTATTCATTGGGTTGCCTCCCAACAAGTGATATAGTTTTACGCCCTTAGCTAGGCGTATAGCAAGGATCTAAGTTTTCTCATCTCTGGTTCGAGATCCATAAGATGCCCTCATGATTGATTCATAGGGTGGCTTAATTCTTGTTCTATGAATGTTTTCCATACCTTTCCTCAAAGGAAATTGGAACTTAATATTGCCTTCTTTCATATCAATCACGGCACCAATAGTGCGTAAAAACGGTCTACCAAGAATAATTGGACAAGACGAATTGCAATCAATTGTCAGAACAATAAAATCTATGGGCACATAATTCCTATTTGTAAGAATATGAACATCATTAATTCTTCCCATAGGCTTTTTAATAGTAGAATCCGCCAAGTACAAATTCAAGGAACATTCTTCAAGATTGGTAAGACCAAGCACATCACATAGAGATTTCAGAATTGTAGAAACACTAGCACCCAAGTCACTTAAAGCAAAACATTCATAATTTTTAGTCTTGACTTTGGTAGTAGGTTCCCACTCATCATGCAATTTTCTAGGAATTGAAACTTCCAATTCCAGCTTTTCTTCCAAAGCTTTCATCATAGCATCAACAATATGTTTAGTAAAAGCTTTATTTTGTTCATAAGCATGGGTGAATTTATCATGGATTGCAACAAAGAAATAAAATCAATCAAAGAGAAACTATCATAATTAAAGTCTTTGTAATCTAAAATAGTGGGTGCATCACTAGCTAAAGTTTTGACCTCTCCAAACCCACTTTCATCAATTTTCTCAACAAGATTTTCACCCTCCGAAATATTGGGACGCCTTATACCTAAAGTTGACTCTTCTCCAGTCCCTCTTTCATCATTCTTAATTTTACTAAACAAGGAATCAATAGAAGAAACACCAATCATTTTAAGATCTTCATCATTTTTGCAAGAATAATCACTAGAAAAAGCTTTCTCTATAACTTCTCTTTTAGCTCTAAGCATAGCAGTTCTTTTCTTACTTTCATCCATAGAAACATAAAGAGATTTAATTAATTCATCAACTTTAGGCACAAAAATTTTCATCTTGAGATTTTCCACATCATGAGCAATTCTATCAACACTTCTAGACAGATCATCAATCTTATTCAACTTTTCTTCTATGGAAGTGTTGAAAACTTTTTGTGTGTTGATAAATTCTTTAATATTATTCTCAAGATAAGAGGTGTTCCTATTATTATTGTAAGATTGATTTCCATAGGAATTACCATAATTATTAGAGGAATTACTAGGAAAAGGCCTAGGATTAAAGTTTCCTCTATAAGCATTGTTATTGAAATTATTGCGAGAAATAAAATTCACATCAATGGCATCACTATTTTGCTCAATCAAAGTAGACAAAGGCATATCATTAAAATCCATAGGAGCACTCTTACTAGCAACCAATTTCATAAGAGCATCAACTTTATCAATCAAAGAAAAAATGTCTTCAACCGAATTAACTTTTTTACTAGTAGGAGCTCTTTCGGTATGCCATTGTGAATAATTTGCCATGATATTATCAAGCAATTTGGTGGCTTCACCCAAAGTAATTTCCATAAAAGTTCCACCCGCGGCGGAATCTAAAAGATTTTGAGAAACAACCCCGCATAAAATTTTTGTATGATCATCCAAAGATTTAACCCATGAGTTGGGCAATTCCGTAGAATCATTTTAATCCTTTCCCAAGATTGTGCAACATGTTCATGTTCAAGTTGCTTGAAATTCATGATCTGGGTTCTAAGGGAAATAATTTTTGTGGGCGAAAAATACTTGGTGATAAAAGCATCTTTGCACTTGTTCCAAGAATCGATACTATTGCCAGGCAAAGAAGAGAACCAAATTTTTGTAGAATCACGCAAAGAAAACAGAAATAATTTCATCTTGACCACATCATTCTCCACATATTTTTTCTTGTGCATATCGCATAATTCCACGAAGGTATTAAGATGGGACGCGGCATCCTCATTAGGAGTACCAGAAAATTGGTCTTTCATAACAAGATTCAGCAAAGCAATATTAATATCACAAGTCTCCGCACTAGTGGCGGGAGGAGCAAGTGGAGTGACAATAAATAATTGTTGTTGGTATTTGAGAAATCACATAACTTGGTGTTCTCTTGAGTCACGATGACCACACAACAAGATCGCACTCAAAAACAGATCCGGCAAGAAAACGGCGAACGGAAAAAGAGAGGCGACTAAAGCGGCAAATTTTTTTGAAGTGGGGGAGAGGAAAACGAGAGGCAAATGGCAAACAGTGTAAATTGCGAGGAGATGAGATTTGTGATTAGGAACCTGGTTATGTTGAAGATCTTCCCCGGCAACGGCGCCAGAAATTGGCAAGTTGATGGGGGACTATCTTGACTTGATCCTCCCCGGCAACAGCGCCAGAAATTCCCTTGATGATGTTTGCTAAGACTACGTCGGTGTTTCCCCCAAGAGGAGAGGATGATGTAGCACAACAACGGCAGGTATTTCCCTTAGTAATGAAACCAAGGTATCGAACCAGTAGGAGAACCAAGCAACAAAATGTAAACAACCCCTGCACACAAATAATAGCCACTCGCAACCCGACGTGTTAAAGGGGTTGTCAATCCCTTTCGGGTAACGGCGCCAGAAGGCACGATGACGGGAGAAATTTATAATAGATTGAAATAATAGATCGCAAATAAAATAAAGTGCATCAAGATATTTTTGTATTTTTAGTTTAATAGATCTGAACAAAAACGCAAAAGAAAAGTAGATCGCAAGGCAAATATATGAGAAAGAAGACCCGGGGGCCGTAGGTTTCACTAGTGGATTCTCTCGGGAAACATAGCAAATGGTGGGTAAACAAATTACTGTTGGGCAATTGATAGAACTTCAAATAATCATGACGATATCCAGGCAATGATCATTACAAAGGCATCACGTCCAAGATTAGTAGACTGACTCACGCATCTACTACTATTACTCCACACATCGACCGCTATCCAGCATGCATCTAGTGTATTAAGTTCATGGAAAAACGGAGTAATGCAATAAGAACGATGACATGATGTAGACAAGATCCGTTTATCTATATGGCGGTAGATATAGATCTCGTCTTTTATCCTTACTAGCAATGATACATACGTGTCGGATCCCTTTCTGTCACTGGGATCAAGCACCGTAAGATCGAACCCACTACCGGGCACCTCTTCCCATTGCAAGATAAATAGATCAAGTTGGCCAAACAAAACCCAAATATCGGAGAAGAAATATGAGGCTATAAGAGATCATGCATATAAGAGATCAAAGAAACTCAAATAACTTTCATGGATATAAAAGATATAGCGATCATAAACTCGAAGTTCATCAGATCCCAACAAACACACCGCAAAAGAGTTACATCATATGGATCTCCAAGAGACCACTGTATTGAGAATCCAGCGAGAGAGAGGAAGCCATCTAGCTACTAACTATGGACCCGAAGAACTACAAAGAACTACTCACGCATCATCGGAGAGGCACCAATGCAAGTGGTGAACTCCCCCGTGATGGTGTCTAGATTGGATCTGGTGGTTCTGGACTCTGCGGCGGCTGGATGAATATTTCGTCGACTCCCCTAGGGTTTGTGGATTTTTGGGGTATTTATAGAGCAAAGAGGCGGTCCGGGGGGGCACCCGAGGTGGGCACAACCCACCAGGTCGCGCTTGGGCCTCCTGGCGCCATGGTGGGTTGTGCCCCTGGCACCCCAAGGTGCAACCAGGGCCCATTGCCTTCCTTACATCCCATAAAAATCATCGTGGAGTTTCATGGCATTTGGACTCCGTTTCATATTGATTTCCTGCGATGTAAAAAACATGGAAAAAACAACAACTGGCACTTGGCACTATGTCAATAGGTTAGTCCCATAAAATGATATAAAATGACTATAAAATGATTATAAAACATCCAAGATCGATAATTAAACATCATGGAACAATAAAAAAATTATAGATACGTTGGAGACGTATCAAATAGCAAGCATCATGTTCATCAAGGTATATTTCAATCAAATCAACGGAATCATAATTATCTATAGATTCATGCATATCATTATTTTCTTCCAAAGCAACAGTCATTCTCTCAATAAATTCTTTGACGTAGGCGTTACGAGCATAGGTTTCATAGCAATATTTAAGTATGTCAAAATTTTCAGATTTGTAAAGAGTAATATCATACTTTTCAATCGAAGAAGCAACTTCATAAGCACCCTTAAAAGCAGCAAATTCTTCAATTTGTTCGATATCATAGTAACTGTAAACACCCTTTTCATAAGAAGATAAGATTTCATTATCATTAAACTCACATAGGTAGGGAAGGTGTTTTTTAGGGTTCTTAGAGCAACAAGTAAAATCACAAAGTTCACAAAGATTCCAAACATGACATAGCAAAAAATTTATTTGATTCCATAAGAGTCTCCCTTTTTCAGACAAACGGTGATGCACAAATGAGCATGCTCATCTAAAGATTTTCCCTCAACTAAACTAGTTGGGGTTTCAGCACAAGCACACATGGATCTAAGGTTATCCAAGTAGAAAACTTTAGGTGGATCCATATAAATAGATTTTTAGCAAGCAAAGATGCAAGCAAATAGAAGGCACATGGCAACACATGCAAAGATAGCGAGTGGGCAAAAAGGCATATGGAAAGAACGCGAATAAAAAGGCAAATCTTTTTTTATTTTTCTGAAAATCATTTTAGAAGTGGGGGGAGGAAAACGAGAGGCAAATGGAAAAAGATGTAATGCAAGAGATGAGAGTATACGATGGGTACTTGGTAGGCTTGACATAGATCTCCCCGATAACAGCGCCAGAAATTCTTCCTGCTACTTCTTGAGCTTGCGTTGGTTTTTCCCTTGAAGAGGAAAGGGTGATGCAACACAGTAGAGATAAGTATTTCCCTCAGTTAAGCACCAAGGTATCAATCTAGTAGGAGAAACGCGCAAGTCCCCAATAGATGCACCTACACAAACAATCAAACACTTGCACCCAACACGATAAAGGGGTTGTCAATCCCTTCACGGTCACTTGCAACGGTGAAATCTGATAGAGATAGATAAACTAACTAAAAGATAAAATATTTTTGGGTTTTTTGGTTTATAGATCTGAAAATAAAAGATTGCAAAATAGTAGATCGGAAACAAATATGATGGAAAATAGACCCGGGGGCCATAGGTTTCACTAGAGGCTTCTCTCTTGAAGTCAAATAATACGGTGGGTGAACAAATGACTGTCGAGCAATTGATAGAAAAGCGCAAAGTTATGATGATATCAAAGGCAATGATTATGCATATAGACATCACGTCCGTGTCAAGTAGATCGACTCCTGCCTGCATCTACTACTATTACTCCACACATCGACCGCTATCCAGCATGCATCTAGAGTATTAAGTTCATAAAGAACGGAGTAACGCCTTAAGATGACATGATGTAGAGGGATAAACTCAAGCAATATGATGAAAGCCCCATCTTTTTATCCTCGATGGCAACAATGCAATACGTGTCTTGCTACCCCTACTTTGTCACTGGGTGAAATCACGCAAGATTGAACCCAAAACTAAGCACCTCTCCCATTGCAAGAAAAACAATCTAGTTGGCCAAACCAAACCGATAATTCAAAGAGAAATACAAAGATATCAAATCATGCATATAAGAATTCAGATAAGATTCAAATAATATTCAAAGATAAGATTATCATAAATCCACAATTCATCAATCTCGACAAACACACCGCAAAAGAAGATTACATCGGATAGATCTCCAAGAACATCTAGGAGAACATGGTGTTTAGAGTCAAAGAGAGAGAAGAACCCATCTAGCTACTAGTTACGGACCCGTAGGTCTGAGGTAAACTACTCCTGCTTCATCGGAAGGGCAATAGGGTTGATGTAGATGCCCTCCATGATCAAATCACCCTCCGGTAGGATGCCGGAAAAGGCCCCAAGATGCGATCTCACGGGAACAGAAGGTTGCGGCGGCGGAAAAGTATTTTTGGGGATGCCTCCGAGGGTTTTGCAATATATGTCGAGTTACAAATATGAGCAACCGAACCAGTATCAGATACCCAGGCACTACTACGAGCATTACAAAGGTACACATCAATAACATGTATATCAAATATACCTTTGTTCACTTTGCCATCCTTCTTATCCACCAAATACTTGGGGCAGTTACGCTTCCAGGTGACCAGTCCCTTTGCGGTAAAAAGCACTTAGTTTCGTGCTTAGGTCCAGATTTGGGCTTCTTTCCAGGAGCGGCAACTTGCTTGCCGTTCTTCTTGAAGTTCCCTCTCTTTCTCGTGCCCTTTTTCTTGAAACTAGTGGTCTTGTTAACAATCAACACTTGATGCTCTTTCTTGATTTCTACCTCCGCAGCTTTGAGCATTGCGAAGAGCTCGGGAATTGTCTTATCCATCCCTTGCATATTATAATTCATCGCGAAGCCTTTGTAGCTTGGTGGCAGTGATTGAATAACTCTGTCAATAACACTATCTCTGGAAGATTAACTCCCAGCTGAGTCAAGTGATTATGATACCCAGACATTTTGAGTATGTGTTCACTGACAGAACTGTTCTGCTCCATCTTGCAGCTATAGAATTTGTTGGGACTTCATATCTCTCAACTCGGGCATTTTCTTGAAATATTAACTTCAATTCCTGGAACATTTCATATGGTCAATGACGTTCAAAACGTCTTTGAAGTCCCGATTCTAAGCCGTAAAGAATGGCACACTGAACTATCAAGTAGTCATCAGATCGAGCTTACCAGACGTTCATAACATCAGCATCTGCTCCTGCAGCAGGCCTTTCACCTAGCGGTGCATCAAGGACATAATTCTTCTGTGCAGCAACGAGGATAATCCTCAAGTTCTGAGACCCAATCCGTGTAGTTGCTACCATCATCTTTCAACTTAGCTTTCTCTAGGAACACATTAAAATTCAAGGGAGCGGTGGCACGGGCCATTGATCTACAACATAGATATGCAAAACCATCGGGACTAAGTTCATGATAAATTAAGTTCAATTAATCATATTACTTAAGAACTCCCACTTAGATAGACATCCCTCAAGTCATCTAAATGATACGTGATCCAAATCAACTAAACCATGTTCGATCATCATGTGAGATGGAGTAGTCATCAATGGTAAACATCTCTATGTTGATCATATCTACTATATGATTCACTTCGACCTTTCGGTCTCCTGTGTTCCGAGGCCATGTCTTTACATGCCAGGCTCGTCAAGTTTAACCCGAGTATTCTGCATGTGCAAAACTATCTTGCACCCGTTGTATGTGAACGTAGAGCCTATGACACCCGATCATCACGTGGTGTCTCATCATGACGAACTATCGCAATAGTGCATACTCAGGGAGAACACTTATACCTTGAAAATTTAGTTAAGAGATCATCTTATAATGCTACCGCCGTACTAAGCAAAATAAGATGTGTCGCGGATATACCCCGCGGTGTAAACCGGCCGGACTTGGCGGTTTATTTGAGGTCCCGCTGGCACTTGGCGATATTCATCCGGTGACCCGCCCGGACACGGCAATTTACCGAAACCCGCCAGACGTTGTAACTCACTTTGGTGACCCGGCGGACGGGTCGGAGGAGCGACAAGACCCGGTGACCCGTCTGGCGGTTCATGAAGGCAGTTCAACTATTGTGGGCGGTTTAAGAGGAAAGGCATAAGGAATATTTGTCTGACAAGGAGTTATGACCCGGACTTGTATCCGGTTTGTATTAGAGATAGACTAGTCCTAATCCTAATATGACTCCACATGTAACCCGCCCCTTCAACATATATAAGGAGGGGCATGGCTCTAAAGAGGGACAGACTACAAGCAAGAAGAAACAATCTTAGGGCTAGACACAAAGAGGAGAGCCGGTTCTGGCGACTCCCTCGTGATGATAATGAGACCTAGCCTCAAACAGCATGTAGGGTTTTTACCGGATGATGTTTCCGGGGCCCGGCTGTCTAAATCCCTGTCTTGTGTTGCGTCTCTCGATTCCGCTCAACCCCTCTCAAGCTACCACATAGATGCGTTGGCCTCGCGACTAAGTCCTGACACTAAGGACATCTGACGTGTTAATTCCACGACAAGATGCGTAAAATATAAACATCACATGCAATCAAAATATGTGACATGATATGGCCATCATCATCTTGTGCCTTTGATCTCCATCTCCAAAGCACCGTCATGATCTCCATCGTCACTGGCTTGACACCTTGATCTCCATCATAGCGTCGTGGTCGTCTCGCCAACTATTGCTTCTACAACTATCGCTAATGCATAGTGATAAAGTAAAGCAATTACATGGCGTTTGCATTTCATACAATAAAGAGACAACCATAAGGCTCCTGCCGGTTGCCGATAACTTACAAAACATGACCATCTCATACAACAACGTATATCACATCATGTCTTGACCATATCACATCACAACATGCCCTGCAAAAACAAGTTAGACGTCCTCTACTTTGTTGTTGCAAGTTTTACGTGGCTGCTACGGGCTTCTAGCAAGAACCGTTTTTACCTACGCATCAAAACCACAATGGTGATTTATCAAGTTTGTTGTTTTAACCTTCAACAAGGACCGGCCGCAATCAATTTGATTCAACTAAAGTTGGAGAAACAGACACCCGCCAGCCACCTTTACACAAAACTAGTTGCATGTCTGTCGGTGGAACCGGTCTCATGAACGTGGTCATGTAAGGTTGGTCCAGGCCGCTTCATCCAACAATACCGCCGAATAAAAATAAGACATTGGTGGTAAGCAGTATGACAATCACCACCCACAACTCATTGTGTTCTACTCATGCATATCATCTATGCATAGACCTAGCTCGGATGCCACAGTTGGGAAATGTAGCATGCAATTTCAAAAAAAAATCCTACGCTCATGCAAGATCTATCGGAGATGCATAGCAACGAGAGGGAGAGAGTGTGTCCACGTACCCTCGTAGACCGAAAGCGGAAGCGTTTGACAGGCGCGGTTGATGTAGTCGAACTTCTTCTCGTTCCGACCGATCAAGCACCGAACGTATGGCACCTCCGAGTTCTGCACACGTTCAGCTCGATGACGTCCCTCGAACTCTTGATCCATCAAAGTGTCAAGGGAGAGTTCCGTCAGCAGATGATGATGATGGTGAAGTGATCCGCGCAGGGCTTCGCCTAAGCACTACGTGAATATGACCGGAGGCGTAAACTATGGAGGGGGGCGCCGCACATGGCTAACAATCGTTGGTGTGTGTTCTAGGCGCCCCCTCCCCACTTATATATAGGTGGGAGGGGAGCTGCCTTGGGCGCCCCAAGTAGGAGGAATCCTACTTGGGGGCTCTATTACAATTCGCGCCCCCCCCTTTCCTTTTACCGGAAGGGGGAAAAGGGAAGAGAGGAGGGAGGAAGGAAAGGGGGGCCGTACCCCTCCTCCTTCTCCTATTCAGCCTTCTTCCTTAGGGGGGGGGGCGCCACCACTTGTGGGCTGGTGTGCTCCCCTCCTACAGCCCATAAGGCCCATTATTCCCCCAGGGGGTTCTGGTAACCCCCCCCCCCCCCGGTACTCTGATATGTACCCGGTACACCCCGAAACACTTCCGGTGCCCGAATATCATCGTACTATATATGAATCTTTACCTCTCGACCATTTCGAGACTCCTCGTCATGTCCGTGATCTCTTCTGGGATTCCGAACAACATTCGGTCACCAAATCACATAACTCATATAATACAAAATTGTCATTGAACGTTAAGCGTGTGGACCCTACGGGTTCGAGAACTATGTACAGATGACCGAGACACCTCTCCGATCAATAACCAATAGCGGAACCTGGATTCTCATATTGGTTCCTACATATTCTATGTAGATCTTTATTGGTCGTACAATAATAACAGCATACGTTATTCCCTTTGTCATCAGTATGTTACTTGCCCGAGATTCGATCGTTGGTATCTTCATACCTAGTTTAATCTCGTTACCGGAAAGTCTATTTACTCGTTCTGTAATACATCATCCCGCAACTAACTCATTAGTCACATTGCTTGCAAGGCTTCTTATGATGTGTATTACCGAGAGGGCCCAGAGATACCTCTTCGATACTCGGAGTGACAAATCCTAATCTCGATCTATGCCTACCCAACAAACACCTTCAGAGATACCTGTAGAGTATATTTATAATCACCCAGTTACGTTGTGATGTTTGATAGCGCACAAGGTATTCCTCCGGTATTCGGGAGTTGCATAATCTCATAGTCGAAGGAATATGTATTTGACATGAAGAAAGCAGTAGCAATAAAACTGAACGATCAATATGCTAAGCTAACGGATGGGTCATGTCCATCACATCATTCTACTAATGATGTGATCTCGTTCATCAAACGACAACACATGTCTATGGTTAGGAAACTTAACCATCTTTGATTAACGAGCTAGTCTAGTAGAGGCTTACTAGGGACACTGTGTTTTGTCTATGTATCCACACATGTATCAAGTTTCCGGTTAATACAGTTATAGCATGAATAATAAACATTTATCATGATATAAGGAAATGTAAAATAACAACTTTATTGTTGCCTATAGGGCATATTTCCTTCAGCCTCCCACTTGCACTAGAGTCAATAATCTGGATTATATTGTAATGATTCTAACACCCATGGAGTCTTAGTCCTGATCATGTTTTGCTCGTGGAAGAGGCTTAGTCAATGGGTCTGCCACATTCAGATCCATATGCATTTTTCAAATCTCTATGTCTCCCTCCTTGACTTGATCACGGATGGAGTTGAAGAGTCTCTTGATGTGTTTGTTTCTTTTGTGAAATCTGGATTCCTTCACCAAGGCAATTGCTCCAGTATTGTCATAAAAGATTTTCATTGGACCCGATGCACTAGGTATTACACCTAGATCGGATATGAACTCCTTCATCCAGACTCCTTCATTCGCTGCTTCCGAAGCAGCTATGTACTCCGCTTCACACGTAGATCCCGCCACGACGCTTTGCTTGGAACTGCACCAACTGACAACTCCACCATTCAATATAAATATGTATCCGGTTTGTGACTTAGAGTCATCCGGATCAGTGTCAAAGCTAGCATCGACGTAACCATTTACAACGAGCTCTTTGTCACCTCCATAAACGAGAAACATATCCTTGGTCCTTGTCTGGTACTTTAGGATGTTCTTGACCGCTGTCCAGTGATCCACTCCTGGATTACTTTGGTACCTCCCTGCTAGACTTATAGCAAGGCACACATCAGGTCTGGTACACAACATAGCTTACATGATAGAACCTATGGCTGAGGCATAGGGAATGACTTTCATTTTCTCTCTATCTTCTGCAGTGGTCGGGCACTGAGTCTGGCTCAACTTCACACCTTGTAACACATGCAAGAACCCTTTCTTTGACTGGTCCGTTTTGAACTTCTTCAAAACTTTATCAAGGTATGTGTTTTGTGAAAGTCCAATTAAGCGTCTTGATCTATCTCTATAGATCTTGATGCCCAATATATAAGCAGCTTCACCGAGGTCTTTCATTGAAAAACTCATATTCAAGTATCCTTTTATGCTATCCAGAAATTCTATATCTTTTCCAATCAACAATATGTCATCCACATATAATATTAGAAATGCTATAGAGCTCCCACTCACTTTCTTGTAAATACAGGCTTCTCTGAAAGTCTGTATAAAACCATATGCTTTGATCACCTCGTCAAAGCGTATATTCCAACTCCGAGATGCTTGCACCAGTCCCTAAATGGATCGCTGGAGCTTGCACACTTTGTTAGCACCTTTAGGATCGACAAAACCTTCTGGTTGCATCATATACAACTCTTCTTTAAGAAATCCATTAAGGAATGCAATTTTGACGTCCATTTGCCAGATTTCATAATCATAAAATGCGGCAATTGCTAACATGATTCGGACAGACTTAAGCATCACTACGAGTGAGAAAGTCTCATCATAGTCAACTCCTTGAACTTGTCGAAAACCTTTTGTGACAAGTCGAGCTTTGTAGACTGTAACATTACCATCAACGTCAGTCTTCTTCTTGAAGATCCATTTATTCTCTATGGCTTGTTGATCATCGGGCAAGTCAACCAAAGTCCACACTTTGTTCTCATACATGGATCCTATCTCAGATTTCATGGCTTCAAGCCATTTATCGGAATCTGGGCTCATCATCGCTTCTTCATAGTTCATAGGTTCGTCATGGTCTAGTAACATGACTTCCAGAACAGGATTACCGTACCACTTTGGTGCAGAACGTGCTCTGGTTGACCTACGCGGTTCAGTAGTAACTTGATCTGAAGTTTCATGATTATTATCATTAGCTTCCTCTCTAGTTGGTGTAGGCATCACGGGAACGGTTTTCTGTGATGAGCTACTTTCCAATTCGAGAGAAGGTACAATTACCTCATCAAGTTCTAGTTTCCTCTCACTCACTTCTTTCGGGAGAAACTCCTTGTCTAGAAAGGATCCATTCTTAGCAACAAAGATCTTGCCTTCGGATCTATGGTAGAAGGTGTGCCCAATAGTTTCTTTTGGGTATCCTATGAAGACACACTTCTTCGATTTGGGTTCAAGCTTATCAAGTTGAAGCTTATTCACATAAGCATTGCAACCCCAAACTTTAAGAAACGACAGCTTAGGTTTCTTGCCAAACCATAGTTAGTAAAGTGTCGTCTCAACGGATTTTGATGGTGCCCTATTTAATGTGAATGCAACTGTCTCTAATGCATAACCCCAAAAACGATAGTGGTAAATCGGTAAGAGACATCATAGATCGCACCATATCTAATAAAGTACAGTTACGATGTTCGGACGCACCATTACGCTATGGTGTTCCAGGTGGCGTGAGTTGTGAAACTATTCCACATTGTTTTAAATGAAGGCCAAACTCGTAACTCAAATCTTCGCCTCCGTGATCAGATCGTAGAAACTTTATTTTCTTGTTACGATGATTCTCTACTTCACTCTGAAATTCTTTGAACTTTTCAAATGCCTCAGACTTGTGTTTCATTAAGTAGATATACCCATATCTGCTCAAATCACCTGTGAAGGTTAGAAAATAACGATACCCGCCGCGAGCCTCTACACTCATCGGACCGCATACATCGGTATGTATTATTTTCAATAAGTCATTAGCTCGCTCCATTGTTCTGGAGAGGAGTTTTAGTCATCTTGCCCATGAGGCATGGTTCGCAAGTATCAAATGATTCATAATCAAGTGATTCCAAAAGCCCATCTGCATGGAGTTTCTTCATGCGCTTTACACCAATATGACCTAAACGGCAGTGCCAGAAATATGTTGCACTATCATTATCAACTTTGCATCTTTTGGCATCAATATTATGAATATGTGTATCACCACGATCGACATTCAATAAAAATAGACAAATCTTCAAGGCAGGCCCGGCCCTGAGGGGGGGGGGGGGCAAGGGGGGCGGCCGCCCCGGGCCCCCAACATCCAGGGGGCCCTCCCCAAGTGTGCAGTAGCCTGCCTACAGGTTAGTAAGAAACTATGGGCCGTGGCCCAGGCAAGTAACCAAGCATGGGACGCAATCAATGGCGAAGATAGAGATTCTTCCTAGTATTCCTTACGAAGCAATCCCAGAACCTGCGCCGTTCTTTTCGCGATAATAAATAGGCAACAACATTATGTTCCTTTTCTCGTAATGTCATTCCTAATTCTGATCGCTAGTTCACCATCTCGTCGATGCCGATTTCTGTTCCCAGGGCCAGTTCAGTACTCAATACGCCAAGCCGCTTTGCTCTCTCGCCTTCATGCACTGAACATGCAGACACACAACATTGCTGATTCGCCGATTCACCGATTGCTACAGCCAGAAGCGAGTCCACATCGTGTCATCGGCTCATCGCTGAAGGCCCTACAACCAAAGCCGATTGGAATTTGGATCCATCCAGGTAGTACGCTATATTATTACTGTTCCCCAATCTCTACTCCCTATATGTTTAGTACTTACTATTACGTAATTTATCCTTAGATATATGATGCATAGCTGGCACCGATCAACCTTCGTTTCCGTTAGTGTGTGGATGAGTTGATACAGTCAGAGATGTGATCTTGATAAAAAATTTCATGAGTAATACTGGTGCTTCATTGAACTCAGATGGTGAATTACGATAGTTGTTGTGGAGGAAGAGGAACAAATTGATGGGAATTCTGAATCAGAACAAGAGGAAATGTTGACATCAATACCGGTGATAGAAATGTAAGTTCTCCTAGGATAACAGTTATTTCAACAGGTGCACACACACAATCTGCTAGTGTTGATGCACATCCAGTTTTGCGGTTTTTTAACTAAAGATTATGAAATTCGCTTTCTCAGATGGTGCAATGTATACTATTGTGTTTTTCTAGCACACGAGGTAAGTCAATTTTTATCCTAATGCTTCTATAATCTATATCTTATCATCTTATTTACAGTAAAGTTAAAATTATTGAAGAACTATTTGAGATCAACGATGACTCAAGAGATTTTAAATGGTTTGCTAACATTATGCATAAGCACGAATTTACTGGAAGAGATTGACGTCGACCCCTTCATAAGTGACTTTGCATTGAAGACTGTCATAATTTTTAAAAGGTAACATGTATAATTATTTTATATATTAGCAAAAAACATATATTTTATATGTATATTGTTTGGATGCATTTAAGCGTTTATTCATAAAATTTCATATACATACATAGTCATTATTATTACAATATTGTTTATACTAAGGGCCCCAAGTTTTGGTTTCGCCCCGGGCCCCCAAAATTTCAGGACCGGCCCTGCTTCAAGGGTGCATGACCATAAAAGATATTACTCATACAAATAGAAAAACCATTATTCTCTAATTTAAATGAATAACCGTCTTGCATTAAACAAGATCCAGATATAATGCTCATGCTCAACGCTGGCACCAAATAACAATTATTCAGGTCTAAAACTAATCCCGAAGGTAGATGTAGAGGTAGCGTGCCGACGGTGATCACTTCAACCTTGGAACCATTACGGACGCGCATCGTCACCTCGTCCGTAGCCAATCTTCGTTTAATCCATAGCCCATGTTTCGAGTTACAAATATGAGCAACCGAACCAGTATCAGATACCCAGGCACTACTACGAGCATTACAAAGGTACACATCAATAACATGTATATCAAATATACCTTTGTTCACTTTGCCATCCTTCTTATCCACCAAATACTTGGGGCAGTTCCGCTTCCAGTGACCAGTCCCTTTGCAGTAAAAGCACTTAGTTTCAGGCTTAGGTCCAGATTTGGGCTTCTTTCCAGGAGCGGCAACTTGCTTGCCGTTCTTCTTGAAGTTCCCTCTCTTTCTCGTGCCCTTTTTCTTGAAACTAGTGGTCTTGTTAACAATCAACACTTGATGCTCTTTCTTGATTTCTACCTCCATGACTTTGAGCATTGCGAAGAGCTCGGGAATTGTCTTATCCATCCCTTGCATATTATAATTCATCGCGAAGCCTTTGTAGCTTGGTGGCAGTGATTGAATAACTCTGTCAATAACACTATCTCTGGAAGATTAACTCCCAGCTGAGTCAAGTGATTATGATACCCGGACATTTTGAGTATGTGTTCACCTTGTGAGCTGATTACGCTCCATCTTGCAGCTATAGAATTTGTTGGGACTTCATATCTCTCAACTCGGGCATTTTCTTGAAATATTAACTTCAATTCCTGGAACATTTCATATGGTCAATGACGTTCAAAACGTCTTTGAAGTCCCGATTCTAAGCCGTAAAGAATGGCTGCTGAACTATCAAGTAGTCATCAGATCGAGCTTACCAGACGTTCATAACATCAGCATCTGCTCCTGCAGCAGGCCTTTCACCTAGCGGTGCATCAAGGACATAATTCTTCTGTGCAGCAATGAGGATAATCCTCAAGTTACGGACCCAATCCGTGTAGTTGCTACCATCATCTTTCAACTTAGCTTTCTCTAGGAACACATTAAAATTCAAGGGAACGGTGGCACGGGCCATTGATCTACAACATAGATATGCAAAAACCATCAGGACTAAGTTCATGATAAATTAAGTTCAATTAATCATATTACTTAAGAACTCCCACTTAGATAGACATCCCTCAAGTCATCTAAATGATACGTGATCCAAATCAACTAAACCATGTTCGATCATCATGTGAGATGGAGTAGTCATCAATGGTAAACATCTCTATGTTGATCATATCTACTATATGATTCACTTTCGACCTTTCGGTCTCCTGTGTTCCGAGGCCATGTCTTTACATGCCAGGCTCGTCAAGTTTAACCCGAGTATTCTGCATGTGCAAAACTATCTTGCACCCGTTGTATGTGAACGTAGAGCCTATGACACCCGATCATCACGTGGTGTCTCATCATGACGAACTATCGCAATAGTGCATACTCAGGGAGAACACTTATACCTTGAAAATTTAGTTAAGAGATCATCTTATAATGCTACCGCCGTACTAAGCAAAATAAGATGTGTCGGGGATATACCCCGCGGTGTAAACCGGCCGGACTTGGCGGTTTATTTGAGGTCCCGCTGGCACTTGGCGATATTCATCTGGTGACCCGCCCAGACCTGGCAATTTACCAGCAACCCGCCAGGACGTTGTAACTCACTGGTGACCCAGCGGACGGGTCAGAGGAGCGACAAGACCCGGTGGCCCGTCTGGCGGTTCATGAAGGCAGTTCAACTATTGTGGGCGGTTTAAGAGGAAAGGCATAAGGAATATTTGTCTTACAAGGAGTTAAGACACGACTTGTATCCGGTTTGTATTAGAGATAGACTAGTCCTAATCCTAATAGGACTCCACATGTAACCCGCCCTTCAACATATATAAGGAGGGGCATGGCTCTCAAAGAGGGACAGACTACAAGCAAGAAGAAACAATCTTAGGGCTAGACACAAAGAGGAGAGCGGTTTACTGGCGACTCCCTCGTGATGATAATGAGACCTAGCCTCAAACAACATGTAGGGTTTTTACCGGATGATGTTTCCGGGCCCAGCTGTCTAAATCCCTGTCTTGTGTTGCGTCTCTCGATTCCGCTCAACCCCTCTCAAGCTACCACATAGATGCGTTGGCCTCATGACTAAGTCCTCGACACTAAGGACATCTGACGTGTTAATTCCACGACAAGATGCGTAAAATATAAACATCACATGCAATCAAAATATGTGACATGATATGGCCATCATCATCTTGTGCCTTTGATCTCCATCTCCAAAGCACCGTCATGATCTCCATTGTCACCGGCTTGACACCTTGATCTCCATCATAGCGTCGTGGTCGTCTCGCCAACTATTGCTTCTACAACTATCGCTAATGCATAGTGATAAAGTAAAGCAATTACATGGCGTTTGCATTTCATACAATAAAGAGACAACCATAAGGCTCCTGCCGGTTGCCAGTAACTTTTACAAAACATGACCATCTCATACAACAACGTATATCACATCATGTCTTGACCATATCACATCACAACATGCCCTGCAAAAACAAGTTAGACGTCCTCTACTTTGTTGTTGCAAGTTTTACGTGGCTGCTACGGGCTTCTAGCAAGAACCGTTTTTACCTACGCATCAAAACCACAATGGTGATTTATCAAGTTTGTTGTTTTAACCTTCAACAAGGACCGCCGCAATCAATTTGATTCAACTAAAGTTGGAGAAAGCAGACACCCTTGACCACCTTTACACAAAACTAGTTGCATGTCTGTCGGTGGAACCGGTCTCATGAACGTGGTCATGTAAGGTTGGTCCAGGCCGCTTCATCCAACAATACCGCCGAATAAAAATAAGACATTGGTGGTAAGCAGTATGACAATCACCACCCACAACTCATTGTGTTCTACTCATGCATATCATCTATGCATAGACCTAGCTCGGATGCCACAGTTGGGAAATGTAGCATGCAATTTCAAAAAAAATCCTACGCTCATGCAAGATCTATCGGAGATGCATAGCAACGAGAGGGAGAGAGTGTGTCCACGTACCCTCGTAGACCGAAAGCGGAAGCGTTTGACAACGCGGTTGATGTAGTCAAACTTCTTCTCGTTCTGACCGATCAAGCACCGAACGTATGACACCTTCGAGTTCTGCACACGTTCAGCTCGATGATGTCCCTTGAACTCTTGATCCAGCAAAGTGTCGAGGGAGAGTTCCGTCAGCACGACGGCATGTGATGGTGATGGTGAAGTGATCCGCGCAGGGCTTCGCCTAAGCACTACGTGAATATGACCGGAGGTGTAAACTGTGGAGGGGGTCTCCGCACACGGCTAACAATCGTTGGTGTGTGTTCTAGGCGCCCTCTCCCCACGTATATATACCCCAAGTAGGAGGAATCCTACTTGGGGACCCTATTCCAATTCGCCCCCCCCCTTCCTTTTGCCGGAAGGGGGAAAAGGGAAGAGAGGAGGGAGGAAGGAAAGGGGGGCGAACCCGCTCCTCCTTCTCCTATTCGTCCTCCTTCCTTAGGGGGCGGAGCCACCCCTTGTGGGCTGGTGTGCTCCCCTCCTATGGCCCGTAAGGCCCATTATTATCCCGGGGGGTTCTGGTAACCCCCCCGGAACTCTGATATGTACCCGGTACACCCCGAAACACTTCCGGTGCCCGAATATCATCGTCCTATATATGAATCTTTACCCCTTGACCATTTCTATATTCCTCGTCATGTTCGTGGTCTCATCCGGGACTCCGAACAACATTCGGTCACAAAATCACATAACTCATATAATACAATATCGTCACTCAAACGTTAAGCGCGTGGACCCTACGGGTTCGAGAACTATGTAGACATGACCGAGACACCTCTGCAATCGATAACCAACAATGGAACACGGATGCTCATATTGGTTCCTACATATTCTATGAAGATCTTTATCGGTCATACCGTAATGACAACATGCGTTATTTCCTTTGTCATCGGTATGTTATTTGCCTGAGATTCGATCATTGGTATCTTCATACCTAGTTTAATCTCGTTACCGGCAAGTCTCTTTACTCGTTACGTAATACATCATCCCGCAACTAACTCATTAGTCACATTGCTTGCAAGGCTTCTTATGATGCGTATTACCGAGAGGGCCCAGAGATACCTCTCCGATACTCGGAGATGATGTGACCCTGCTCATCAAATGACGACATATGTCTATGGTTAGGAAACTTAACCATCTTTGATTAACGAGCTAGTCTAGTAGAGGCTTACTAGGGACACTGTGTTTTATCTATGTATCCGCACATGTATCAAGTTTCCGGTTAATACAATTCTAGCATGAATAATTAATATTTATCATGATATAAGAAAATATAAAATAACAACTTTATTATTGCCTTTAGGGCATATTTCCTTCATGTGAGTATATAGGACAAAGAAGTAGGTCAGGGGACTCCTGAGGGGGCCACAAGTTAGCCCCCCTTGGGCGCGCCCTCCACCCTTGCCACCGCCTCGTGGGTCTTCTGGCTTGGACTCCAAGTCCTCTGGGTGTCTTTTGGTCCAAGAAAAATCCTCGTAAAGTTTTATTCCGTTTGGACTCCCTTTGATATTCCTTTTCTGCGAAACTCAAAAACAAGGAAAAAAGCAGAAACTGACACTAGGCTCTAGGTTAATAAGTTAGTCCCAAAAATAATATAAAATAGCATAATAATGCATATAAAACATCCAAAACAGATAATATAATAGCATGGAACAATAAAAAAAGATAGATACGTTGGAGACGTATCAGTGCACATAGGTGAGCCTAGTTGTTTTAGGTTTTGTGCTTGACAAATTAAACGCTGGTTTTATTCCGCATTTGTTCAAGCCTAAGCCGTAATTATTTAAAGCGCCTATTCACCCCCCCCCCCTCTAGGCGACATCCACGATCTTTCACTTGGGTTGAGGGTTGAACATTCACGACTTGTAGCTTACGACAAGAGCTAAGAGCACCACAGAATAGGGCATTACCTCCACCGAACAGGGCCCGAACCTGTATAATTCCCTCTGCATACTCCTATCTACATTCTTCGGTAGATACGATTGCCTCTACATTCCTACCCCCATAGTATTGTCAGAATTATATCCACGACAGCCGCTCTGTGCTCCAGGCATCACTTTTCCTTGGACACTTTGCCTATGGTCGAAAGGAGCTTCAACTAGCCAGGTTGCATCTTGCGTTGGATCGCCTAACTGTTGGTAAAGAGCCTGGATCTCCGCATCATTGAGTTCCACCACGACACTTTCCTCACTTCCCATGGAGCTATAATCTGGCGTGTCGACCATGTAACATCCTGGACCTAGGTCGCCTGCCACGGGCGTGAAGGCGCCATGGATGGCACAATTATCACGGGCCGCTCAAGAGGAAGCTGTAAGTGTGTTTCCCATCTTAAAGAAAAAAAGATAAAAAAAACATCACCTTCATCTTAATTCTTTTTAAGAAAATCTCGCATCACGTGGACATCACATCCATCTCAAAAAGAAAAAAAACTAGAAAAAAATTTATCAAAAAGAAAAAAGAAAAAGGCTCACTTCCCTCTTCTAAAAATAATCTCCACAAAAATAAAAATAAAATTTCACCGTGGCCAACCAGCATGAGCCAAGTTGCATAGCTGGCTGACCGCCCTTTCACTGTGCCTTAATGGGTCTGGCAATTTTGTAAAAAAAAAGGATAAGTTGTAAAGAAAGCATGGAGCTGGATTAGTTCCTCGCTTGTCCGCCGGGGGAATCTTTGCTGCCTTGGGACACAAGGGAAAGGGATGCATCGATTGGAGGAAGCATGGCATGGTGCTAATCATGCGCGGCTGCCCTCGCAGAATCCACGACCTTTTGCGTTGCCACAAGACAAACAAAAGTGATCAACAGTGCGCCTAGTGTCTAGGGCTACCTCACGGTTTAAATAGTTTCTGTTTCTGAAATTCCATGGTTGCTTCATCGAACATGAAAAACAAAGATGGAACATGGAATGTTTAGGCCGTGCGCTGCGACGTGATTCCAGTTGTTTCTGGATGGAAGTGTCAATCTCCCGCAAATCTCTCGGCTGTCCCAACTTGCACGTTGGTCATCTCCATCATCTCCTCCACCAGGGACGACAGACCTTTCCGTCTCGAACATGCAAGAACTTGTCGACGGACATTGAAACATATGGATTCTTGCGGGTGTGGGTTTAGGACTTACGAGTGGCCATTTGCTGATGTGGTTGTGGACCACGGGCAGGGTAGAAGACCCTCAAGAAAAGGCCAAAAGCACCGTAGCCAATGGTGGTTGATATATATAGTATAAACAAGAAACACACCGATTACCATTTACCGTCCCCTCACTTTCTCCGTCCAAAGATCTTCTCCTCTTATATTTGTTTTGCAGGAAAACTTCTTATCCATTCATCTCCAATCTTTTTTTTTTCGTTCATTCATCTTCAATCATAACAATCATAACAGTACAATAAACATAAAAATAATAAAAATTACACACAGATTCGTGGACCATCTAGTAACGACTATAAACACTAAAGCAAGCCGAAAGTGTGCCGTCCTCATCACCCAAGTTGTCATTAGTTTGGAGGAAAGGGGCAGAGAAAATCAAACTCAAGAGCCTATCAACCAACAGAAATGAAAAAATAGTTGCCTATCGGTCGCTAGCCTACCCCTTCCTTCTCTCCTCCCAAAAGAACGAAGAGATTAGGGCGTCGGTGGCACCACCGGTCTAACTCGTCTCATGTGGCCTAAGGGCCATGGGCGTGCAGTGGATCTCAACCATTGTCATCCGGAGGGCTCAGTTGTTAGATGTTTATTTAGATTTTGTTAGGATTTGTGTTCTGCCAGAAAGCCGAGACCGCGACGGCTTTTGAAGATGGAATAAGGTCTACCATGCATAGCCCCGTCCTGGTGATGCTTCTAGCATCGTCAGATGCATGTGGAGGTGTGTCTCACAGGATTCAGTTGGTGGTGGTCTTTGGTAGATCTGCTCCTAACAACAAGTTTTGCTCGGTTCCGACGAGGAAGGGGTGATGACGAAGTCACGCCTTCGGCTTTCTTCGGTGCTTGTAGTCGTCGCTAGGTGGTCTATGTATCTGGATGGAATTTTTATTACTTCTAGTGTTCATAGTACTGACATTATTGAAGATGAATAAATCGTAAGGTTTCGTAAAAAAACAAAAAACAAAGGAGGATACTACAATGCAGCCAAAGTGGAATCTGGGCCAGCCGACTCTGTGCCCATAGCATGGCTGCCTTCCTCCTTCTCCCCTCCTCCCCGTCTTCTCGAAATCACTAATTAAGGAGTACTTGTTGCAAAGAACACTCCACTTTCCCAGGTCGCGACAAGTGGCGCACATGCAGCGGGCCACTTGTCGCAACCCGGGAGTTTTCCCTTTTTTGCAGATCCGTTTATTCAAAACGTTTTATCTCTTAAACCGTGCGTCCAAATCTCGAACCGTTTTCACCATTGGATTCCTCGTGTCGAGATCTTCAAAACTAGATCTCATGTTGATAGGTTTTGACGAAATTTTTTTTCACGAAAAAACCGGACGAAAAAAAGCCTGGCGAAAAAACCAAACCGGGAGCACGATTTTTTCCCTTTCCGAAAGAGGCACGCCCGTGCCTCTCGCGAAATCACAACCGTGCCTCTCGTAAAAGTAAAACCGTGACTCTCTGGAAGGAAAAAAACAGAAACACGTTTTTTTTTCGTTTCCGAGAGGCACGGCCGTGACTCTCGCGAAAGCAAAACTGTGACTCTCACGAAAAAAAACAGAAAACGCGTATTTTTTTCCTTTCCTAGAGGCACGGCCTTGACTTTCGCGAAAGCACAACCATGCCTCTCGCGAAAGCAAAACCGTGACTCTCACGAAAGAAAAAAATGCATTTTGTTTTTCCCTTTCCGAGAGGCACGGCCGTGACTCTCGCGAAAGCACAACCGTGCCTCTCGCGGGAGCAAAACCGTGACTCTCGCGAAAGAAAAAAAAACAGAAAATATTTTTTTTCCGAAAGGCACGGCCGTGACTCTCGCTAAAGCACAACCATGACTTTCGCGAAAGGAAAAAAAGAAACCGCGTTTTTTCACACAAAAAGGAAATTTTTCGATTTTTTTTATCAAAAAGCTAAGAAAGACCGGGAAAAACCAAAACGTTGAAAAAACCCAGAAAAAATGTTTATAAAGCCAAAAACGCGTATGGAAAAATAAAATAAAATAAAATTTAAAGGAAGCGTCCAGAACGCGACACGTAGCGAATGGCTGAGAACGCGCGCGAAGGAGCGCTCGTTAGCTCCCCGTCTTCTCCTTTCCGTTTGGTGTCCTTTTCTCCATAGGAAGCCGTGAAGCCCACCCAAATCCACACCACAGCAGGACTACTACCAGAGCAAATTGATTATATGACACACTTTTCCTTAGACTTTGATCTGATGACACACCTTACTTTTTGTTTGATTAGATGACACATCTTTGACAAATAGTGGATTAAATGACACAAATTAAGTTTTTCTCTCCTTGACCCCCACGTCAATATTCTGTAGGACGATTTTGCCCCTGGTCGTTTCACCTGCGTGGCTCGGTCGCTGGTTCGATCGATCGTCCTCGAAGAACAGAGTCCCAACGCCGCCGCTACTGTTTCCTCCGCGCAGTGCCGCCAGTCCCCCGCCCCGCCCCAAGTCGCCGTCCTCTTCGTAGACTGCTGCCAGTTCTCCGCCGCCTCTTGTCCGTTTTTCTCATCCGGCAACGCTCCAGCCGTTCCGCCCTGTCGACGCCTAGTCCATTGACTCACGGACGCGGCGACGGCATGGCCTTGCCGGCGACGGAAGGAGCCACGGCGAGATAAGGCGCCGGGAAGCATGCATCAGGATCACCATGTTCCATACGTAGAGCTATCATATGTACGTGTGCATGCATGGAGCCTCTGCATGCACGTACTGATCCAGACCTGTTTGGCTCTGCCAGCAATGATCGATCGAACCAGCGACAGGTGAAACCATCAGGGGCAAAATCGTCCTACAGAATATTGACGTGGGGGCCATACCTAGGAAAGGAGAGAAAAACTAAATTTGTGTCATTTAATCCACTGTCTGTCAAAGATATGTCATCTAATCAAACAAAAAGAAAGGTGTGTCATCAGATCAAAGTCCTAGGAAAAGTGTGTCATATAATCAATTTGCTCCTACTAGTACTAGTACACCGAGCCAAAGAAGAGAATGTTCTTGGATCCCCTTCCCTGCCTGCCACAACATTCCTACTCCCCCACCCTCCCGGTCCTCATAAACAAACAAACCAACAAACCTTCTTCCTCCTCCTCCGGCGGCACCACTGGCCATCGACCTCTCTTCCTCATCTTCTTCTTCTTCCGGGACGGTCTATTCCTTCGTTGAGTCGGGATCCTGGGCGGGAGAATCCAGGAGTAATTCGGCGGGTGGGTTTAGGTAGGTATCACAATAATCCAAAGGTCCGCCGGCCCTTCTTTTCCACGTCTCCAGAGGTCGCCGGAATCTCTCCTCTCCTCTCCTCTTCACCGGTGGATGTGCAATCTCGTGTCGGCTCTCCGCGTAATCTGGACGCTCCTCGCCTTCCACATCGCAGCAACGTCTCGGGGGATTTGGGGCTAGATTGAGGTTTTGCGTGCGTGTGTCTGTGTGGGGAAAGTGCTTTCCTTTTCTCTGTTCTTTCCCTTTGTTGTTTCTCGAGGATTTGGTCCTAGTGTGTGCGGGGGGCCGGAATCTCTCTCTGCCTTTGATCCCAAGCAACCGGCCGCCTCGTTCATGTAGTGCGGCGTCCACTGGAACCTGGGACTCCTAGCATGGCCTGCCTCAAGCTGGGATCAAGGGCTGATGTGTTCAGGAAGCAGGGTCAAGACTGGTATGAACAGCTTCTCTCTCTTTCTTCATTTCCCCCAACATGATTCTCTGCCATGTCTAGCCTTATGGTTGGAAATGACAATTTTAACATCTTATTAGAGTTGCTTCACCTCTTAATTCGTGCAATGCTTTCATTACTTGCTCTATTTGCTGCCATAATTGTCATTGTAGCCATTGGAGTGTTTGTCTGTGTGAGGTTGGGCACGATAGGAAATGTACCTGCCATTACTTCTTTCAGGAATTGGAAAAATAATTGAATAGGTGCCATATGTGTGTACTAGAAGCTCCCATGCATCATCCATGGCCCAACCTCTTCCTGTTGGCCTCATCTGCGGTACTGATTATAATATGTTAACCAACTCCTTCTGGATGGAAGGCTCTAATCAAAACATCGAGCCCAGGCCAGCTAGGAAAACTACAGCCGATTTTTGTTTTTAAGCTGACGCAACTTTCTGGGAGGACTCCCTACCAGTTATTTATCTAAAGACAGCCTGTTAATCAATATAATTATGCTAAGACTGTCATTTCGATGCATTCGATGCTCATACCGTTTGGAGGACTTCATCTGTTCCTGGAAAAATGGAACCTACCTTTTATAGTACCATTTTTGGGAGTTATTCAGATCAAGGCAGTGATGGGTAAAGGGATTAGCATTTATTCCCACCCTTCCATGAGAAATGTTGTCTCGCCTGACTTTTGGGCCCGGTCGTTCTTATGTTCAGTACTTGCTGGAGCTGCACATGTTGTGCACTAAATGTGCCATATTGATTCCTCCAAATTCTGTTCTCTCATCACAATCACGCCGAGCATTACTCCGTCAGATACCGGTCCTGGAATATGTAATAAACTGCTACAAATCTGAAACTTGAGTATTTTTTTGGTTACAGTTAGAAGGCTTATAGCTAATCTCTCTTATGTGGTCTCTTGTATCCTATTTAAGTGCAATCTTTTTTTAGAACCATCTTTATTAGGCACATCACTTGATCAACACTTCTAAATGCATCTAAACTGTATTTAGAAGAGAGAGAAACAATTGTGACGTATGAACTTTGATTATTATTTTCAAGTCTGACCATGGATATTTTAGTGCATTTCTGTGTGCATACAGTCTAGAAGTTAGGAAGTCAAGCACGTTAATGTGCCTGGAGCTGGTTGTGATCAATGTTCAAGATATCGGTAACTAGTACCATATCAGTTGGGTGCTGAGTAGGGACAAATAGGCAAATTTTCCAGTTAATTGGCCAATACATCAGTTAACCGGCTATTAGGTGACCCACCGAGTAGCGATTAACTGACCGAGATGCCGGTTTAACTAGCCAATATTTGGAACAATATTCATGATAACACATGGCCTTTTTATCCCTAAAATTTTCCATCTTAATGAAACAAGCTAGGGCTGATGTAGGATGTTGATATTCAGCTGGATTATGTGGTGCATTAAGTTTAGTTCACTCCGTTGATGAGCTCAAAGAGCGCCAAAGTATACCATGTTTTTCCGAGAAGCAAAAATGCTGGAACATGTAGGAACAATTACATGTTGAAATAGTAGAAAAGAAATAGGAATAGACATGGAGGGTAGTGAGTTTGTACATCTACCCCCACCCAAGCGAGGCTCAGTTGCTACATTGAGCTCATGTTCACTTTAAAATAGATGGCCGAACTAAATGCAGCTCATTCAAGCTCTGCATGATTGTGTACAACAAACTAAAATTATCTGACTATTATCTCATGTGGTTTGGCTGGAATAATTTTCCCACTTATATTCATGTACTTCTGCATGCTCTACAGTTATAGCTGTGTAAGCACACTTTTTATATAAACAAAATTGTTCGAACAGAAAATTACTAATGGAAATATGTTTGTTATGTAGGTATTGCACTACTGGCCTTCCCAGTGATATAACTGTGGTGGTTGGGGAACAATCTTTTCATCTCCACAAGGTAAAAATTTCACTAATAAGTTCGCTAAGGCATTCATGTGTTTTCACACAATTTTGTTAGCATTGTGCAATTTTTACTTTGATTCTGGGCAACTTCTAGTACCAATATGTGCATACTACTCCATCCATCCCAAAATAAATGTCTTTGATTTAGTACAACTTTGTTTAGAGACAAAAAATAGATGTACATATCTGCGGAGGATGAAGTAAATTACCTTGTCACAATTGATATCTGTTTTACAGTTTCCTCTATTATCGAAGAGTGGCCTTCTGGAACGTCTCATCAGAGAGAAAATTGAGAAGGGAGAAGATAGCTGTGCCATTGATCTATCTGATATTCCTGGGGGAGCAAAGGCTTTTGAACTAGCTGCTAGGTTCTGCTATGGTGTGAAGTTTGAATTGACTTCCTCCAATGTTGTGCACCTTCGCTGCGCTTCTGAGTATCTCGAGATGGCTGAAGAGATCGCCGAGGGAAATTTGATTGCACAGACAGAGAACTTCCTTACCCAGACAGTTCTCAAAAGCTGGAAAGATTCAATCAAGGCACTTCATACTTGCGATGACGTCATTGATCTTGCTGAAAAATCGCAAGTTGTCAAGAAGTGCATAGACTCAGTTGCAACTAAATCAAGCACTGATCCCGATGTATTCGGCTGGCCTGTCGCCCAGTATGGTGGTCCCACACAGAGTCCTGGAGGGAGCTTCTTGTGGAATGGTATTAGCACTGGAGCAAGGCCAAGAAATTGCAGTTCAGATTGGTGGTATGATGATGTGTCATGCTTAAGCCTTCCATTATACAAGAGGGTAATCTCAGCTATGGAATACCGAGGCGTCAATCAGGACATTATTGTTGGATCCCTTAACCATTATGCCAAAAGACGTTTACCTGGTCTGAATCGGCGCAAAAGCATTAGCGATGTCAGTAACTGCCTTTCAGTATCAACTTTAACCGCCATGCCTTCTGAAGAGGAGCAAAGGTATCTTCTTGAGGAGATTGATAGGCTGTTGCCTTTCCAAAGGGGTGTTACATCTTGCAAGCTGTTATTTGGCCTTCTGCGCACAGCGATCTTCCTTAAAGCCAGCTCATCCTGCATGTCCAACTTGGAGCGTCGGATAGGTTTGCAGCTTGACAAGGCCACTCTGGAAGATCTTCTAATAACAAACATGTCTGAATCTATTGAAATGCTCTATGATGTGGATTGCGTACATAGGATTCTTGACCACTTCTTGGCAATGGATCAAGAAACTGGTGGAGCTTCTCCTGGCATTGGCGAGGATGGGCACCTATTGGCTTCTCCATCTCTATTGCCGATTACTATGGTTGCTAAGTTGATCGACGGCTACCTAGCTGAAGTTGCACCAGATGCCAACCTAAAGTTACCAAAGTTTCTGTCTTTGGCTGCCGCCATACCAGACTATGCTCGACCAATAGATGATGGACTTTACCGCGCCGTTGACATCTATCTGAAGGTAAACACCATTTTATTTCTGCTCCCTGTTTCCAATGACACAATAACACACCAGTAGGTGAATTCTTTTGCATATCCTAAGTCAGGCAAATCATGATTAGCATCCATAGCTTAGTTCTTCCTATCCTTGTAACTTCTTGTCGAGTTATATTTGAAAGGATTGGTGGATAGCTGTTCTGTTTTCAGTTCCAAAACCTTTTCTCAGTAAAACTAGATAGTACAGTATAGGTTTGTGATCATTCAGCTCGTGCCGCAGGATAAAGACGTTATTGAAGAAATAGCGGAATAAGTTCAGAAACGTTATTTAGGTTGCACAAAGATGGTGCTTACTACTTACTATTCTTCCTTTTACCGTGAACGAAGCTTATAGATAGTAATGTTTGATCTGTAATATTTGATGTGGCATCGACAGGTAGCTAGTAATGTTTGATGTGGCATCATAAGTTCACCTTGCTGATGTTTTGTTTCTGCTCCTGTACATAGGCGCATCCCCATCTGTCAGAATCGGAGAAGGAAGAGCTTTGCCGTGTGATGGACTGCCAGAAGCTCTCCCTGGAGGCCTGCACCCACGCGGCGCAGAACGAGCGTCTCCCCCTGCGGGTCATCGTGCAGGTGCTCTTCTTCGAGCAGCTCCAGCTCCGGAGCTCCATCGCCGAGTGCCTCATGATCTCCGAGAACCTCGAGGGCGGATCGAGGCAACTCGGCATGCCAACCTCTAGCGAGCAACACCGCGGCGGTGTCGGCTGGCCCCTGGCCGCCAGGGAGAACCAGGCCCTGCGCGAGGGCATGGATGGCATGAAACAGCGGGTGGCCGAGCTGGAGAAGGAGTGCTCCACCATGCGGGAGGAGATCACGAGGCTGGGCCGCAGCAGGAGCACCGCCAAGAGCAGGCTGTTCTCCCTCGGCGCGAAGCCGCAGATCTGCAGCACCGCCAAGGATGCTGCCCCTGCCAAGGCGGCAACGGCGAGCGACGACGAGAGGCTGGCCGTGGTGAAAGCTGATGCCACGCCCCGGCTGAAGCTGAGCAGACACAAGAAGAACCTGTCCATAGAGGCCTAGCTCCATCGTTTGTGTTACTCTGTACTCTGAGTTGCTGTTTTGCTGGTGAACTTGTTAGATGGTTTTTACATACCACCACCACCTGTGAACGAAGAACTGGAAGAAGAAAATGAGTTGTTGAGACCTCATTCTAAGTTTTTGACAGCCACCCTCTATATTACACGCGCATGGCCATGGTGGCAGCGGGGTAACATCTTGTATCATGTGTCTCTAGGATTGATAGTCAATCTTGTATAATGTGTCTCTAGGATTGCTGAAATGACTAGCGGGAGCAGTCCCAGTCCTAGTCCTAGGTGTGGGTACCCAGGTAGGCATTCCTCGCTAAAGATGTGATCGGGATATTTGCCCACTTCTTTTATTTTACGAGCAAGGAAGGAGCTCTGTGGATTTCATTAAGAGAAAAAAGTGAATACAGAGCTACCAGTTTATAAGAAAAACCAAGGCCGAAAATCAACATGAACCAACACCGACGCCAACACAAACAGGCCAACACCATCTAAGGGCATTTCTAACCAAATCCTAATAACCGGTTTTACTCCTCTAACCGGCACCTAACTGATCCCCAATCGGCCTTAGAGGAGGATAAATTATCCTCAGCCGCCGCGGTTCTCTCTATATCTACTTCACCGCAGCACGGATCCGCGCCACCACGCCTGATCCGTCGCCCCCCGCCCGGTTCGCCGACTTTTCGGACCTCCCTCTACCGCGGGTGCCGCAGTGGACATACATTGGCGTCTGGCAACGCGCATGGGGGACATGGGTGGCGGAGATCACCGACCGGGAGACCCACATGAGAAAGTGGGTCGGGTCGTTTCATACGACGGAGCTCGCAGCAATGAAATACGACCGGTGGCAAGTCCGGTTCCATGGCACCACTGTGAGGCTCAACTTCCCGTTTGGGACGGCGTTGGTCCACCTCGTCCTACTGGCGCCGGGTGTGGTGAGTGCGGCGATGGCTCGGGATGACCAAGAGGCGAGGGAGCGCCTCTAGGCAGAGGCCGCCGACGAGGCGTACATAGCGGACCTCCGCCGGTAGCACCCCGAGCTCGTGGAGGCGGAGCAGGCAATATTCGCTGACAATGGCGGGAAGGTCATCGTCATATCCAACGATGAGGTGCAAGGCGGCGAGGAGGAGCAGGAGTTCGACCTCAAGGAGTGGCGGCGCATCTTCCCCGGCTGCAACTATGACGGCACCGGCCCGGACCCATGTCTCACCGGCGGTGGCCTGTTGAGGAAAGATTGGCTCGACCTCCACTATGGCCGATGAGTAGTCTAGTGTAGTTTAAATTTGAATTTATGTTTAATGTTTGATTGTCAAGACTATGTTGAACTTATGTTTAAATGTATGTAAATTTCGGTTGAAACTAGGTTGAATTTATGCAAATTTATGTTTTACCCCGCTAAGTTTAGTGGGTCGGCTAGAACCGATCAAAACTTGGTGGAGCATAAGGTTTACTTGGCCAGATCTCTCCTCTATTTTTTAGGATTGGTTAGAAATACTCTAACATGACTAGAGCGCGATAGTAAGCAAGATATATGAAGGCGCCATTAAGAAAGGAAAACGAGGCCCGAGGACGCAGTCGTCACCGGCATCGACCTACTCTCTCTGGTTTTTTTAGTCTTCATATAAATTTTGTCTGAAGTCAAAATATATGTACTTTGACCAAGCTTATAGAAAAAAATATCAATATTCATAATGTCAAATCAATATTGTTAGGTTCATTATGAAATGTAGTTTCATATTTACATGTTTGGTATTGTAAAGTTTGATACTTTCTCATATAAAATTGGTCAAACTTTAAAAAGTTTAACTTGACACAAATCTAATACGCAGAGTAAAAAGAACAGGAGGAAGGGAGTACTTCTTTCAGGTGGTTCACACGCCATTTGTACGTTCCTCGTAGGTGGTTCACTTGCCTCATCACGTGGGGGGTTGCCGACTTGTCGTTGATCGCCGATCTCAGCGTCCACTCTTCGGCAAATTTGACAATTTTGTCCTCAGGACAAAATCAAATCACAGAATGAACTGCCCGTGAAACTATTTCACGTTGACGACCTTTTTGTGTAGCGCCCGCCACGCAGGCGCCATACCCTACGGTGCAGCGCCTACCTCTGGAGCGTTGCATGCTAGTCCACCGTGGCAGCCCCTGGGCCCGCACCCAGCAGTGCAGCGCCTCCGAGCTAGGCGCCACACATTTAAAGTGCAGCGCCTAGCGCTCGGGCGCTGCACTGTGACTTATCCAGCCACTTGGCTGGCCCCCCTCCCCCCTCCCCCACTCCCCCCCACCCCACACACCCCAACCCGAGCTTTGCCCCCTCTCCCACTCTCCCCCCCTCTCAAATCCTCTCCCAAATCTTGCAAATTTGAAGAATTTGTCCGTGGATTTCGAAGTCAAACCCTCCCTCAAGGTAATCTTCTCCGATCCCCTTATTTTGATCCAAGTAATGTTATCAATTTGCTCATTTGTTGCTAGGAAACCCTAGTTTTGTTTGGATCTAGAGATTTGCATGGAGATGTGAGATGTGTGTTTGCCAATTTCCTATGATTAGGCTTTGTTAGTATGTTAGGGTTATTCTTATGGGTGTTCTTATGTTGGTGCTAGGGTTAGGTTTAGGGCTAGGGTTATGGTTAGGGTTAGGGTTGTTGTTTGATATATATTTTAGGGTTTGTATTTCGTGCTAATCCTTGGATTAGTACTCATGGAAGCAATGTTACGTTGTGTTGTTTGAATGCTTATAGGGATGGGAAGAACATGTGTGTTTGTTCATCATGGGGACAAAGACGCCTTCTTGAAAGGCAATATTGAACCGGACCCGGATGAGCTTGACATGGTGTTTGATGGTAGTCCTAGCTATGCGGAGCTCTTGCAACAAGTGAGGAAAGATTTGAATTGGATGGACCCTAGTGATATCGTTGAGTTGGAGGGAAGGTATAATGTAGGTTTTGGAATGCACATCCGTTGAAAGACAATGCGTGTCAACTCAGAGCAACCTTGGGTTGCATACAAGGAAACGGTGGCCGAATCACTAGACAAGGCTCTTGAGTTATTTGCAACGAAGAAGGTTGATTCAAGTTTGCATTTGGACTTGAACCGGAACCCCTCCCCTTTGGTTGCTAGTAGGCCCCCACCCTTGAAGCGAGATGAAATTGTTGAACCTCTTTTGACCCAAGAAGTGAGGCCAACATTGAGCCCGTTTACAAACAACCAAGATGAAGCTTTGCAAGAGGCGAATGATGAGTATCCGGATGATGACAATGAAGTTGATCTCCATGACAACAATGTGGGTGATCTCGACAAATATCATTTGCAAGAGACAATGGACCATTCCATCCCTTTTTCCCGTGCATATGCATCAGACTCGGATGATGATGGTCCCGACGAACAAGTTGATGCGGAGGGGTTCACGGTGAAGGAGGTCGAAGCTTCCGAGAAGGTATTCGGTCGGGATCATTGGACTACATTGTTCAAGGATGTTAGTCTCGCGGATGAAGCCGTGGTAGATGGTGGCCAATGTATATCTCTTGGGGTTAGGCCAAGCTCTCACCGTGATTTGGGAGACGACAAGAACCGGATTGCTAAAGGGTATAAGTTCAAAACCTTCTTGGAATTGAAGATGTGGCTCGACAACTACTCGGTTACGCATTATCGTCCACACAAGGTGGTGAACTCGGACGTCAATGTGCGCTACACGGTTGCATGTGCATGTGAAGATGAAATATGTCCGTGGATTGTGCGTGCAAGACCATGGTGAAAGTGCAATCATGCCCTTAATCATATTTTGATGTTGATGACAACACATATGCTCGGGACTAATCATGTTTATCAAGTATATCTCAGGATTATGTTCCAAAGACCGTGTGCATGGATCATGACTAGGGACAAAAGCATATAACTCAAGAATGAAGATACAAGATGTTAACTTCATTTATGGTTTGTTCTTGAGTATAGGAATCCCGCACTATTAAGAGGGATCGATGGATCTGTGAAAAACTTGCTCAAAGTTGCTATCTATATACCTTACCTTGGACGTCCGGCGGTCTCACAGACGTCCGGTCCTTCTGATTGCGGACGTCCGGACACTTCCGGACGTCCGACACCTCCTAACAGAAACATTTTTGCGGATGTCCGGAACCCTCCGGACGTCCGACACTTTCACATCGAAGCATTCTTACGGATGTCCGGCCCTTTCGGACGACCGTATCTATACGATGGTTTGTGGGTCACACTTTTCCACGGTGACGGTCGTCCGATGATTGTCGGACGTCCAGACCCATTTGGGCCTCCGGACGTCCGACGTTCTCCGAACGCCCGGCCATCCTGTACCCCAAACGGTCACCTTTTCCCACCACCTATATATACTCCTTTCCCTTCCACGGGTAGGGGTTGACCATTCACTTTGAACAAATCCTAGAACACATCTCACACTCTCTCTCATTTCTCCACACCAAATCTTAGATCCCCAAAGGGATTTGAGAGCTTTGAAAAGAAGTTGTCCGGTCAAGTGATAGATCCACTTCTCCTCCTTCTTTGCACCCAAGGAATTCGTGATTTGAGCAAGTCTTGAGTAAATCCCCATCGATCTTGTTACTCTTGGAGGTTGGAGACTCCTAGGCGGTAGGAGTCTTCGGAGAGGAATCGACCTTTGTGATTACCCAGGATAAGTTTGTGAGGGTTTGGAGACCACCTCAAGGTCTACCACTAGTGGTTGAGAAACGCCGTGGTGTTGTCTCAAAGGGAGAATAGGGTGAGCCTTCGTGGCGTTGGTGTGCCTTCGTGGTAACATCCACCTCTCTAACGGTGACTAGCTTCCCTCCAAGGAAGTGAACATCGGCATACATCCTCGTCTCCCGGAGTTGCGGTTATTCCTAACCCTAACTCTATACTTGTGGTTACTTGTTTTGGTTTGCACTTACTTACATCATATTGTGCTTACTCACTTATATGCTTGTGTTACTTGCCTTGTACTTGACTTACTAGCAATTGTTAGGCTCACCTTCATATTCCGCACTATTGCCTAAAATTGCTAAGTAATAATTAAAATTTGTAATTGTCCCTCTTCACCCCCCTCTCTAGGTCCATCTCGATCCTTTCAATTGGTATCAGAGCCTCGTGCTCTATTCTTGTGGCTTAACCGCCCTAGAGCGAGATGAACCCAGATGGGACTCCCTTGGTTGTAGATCCTAAGGATAAAGGCGGGGCTTCTTCTGAAGTCAAGTCCTTTACGTCGGAGGATCTAGAACGGGCCCTTGCTAAGCAAAAAGAGGAGCATGATGCTTCTCTTGAGGCCTTTGTCCAAATGAGACTAGCCACGTTGTCCTCGGTGCTTGCACCACTCTCGGTGGTCTTGCCTCAAGGCCAACTGTGCCTACACCATCACTTGGTCAACAACCTCCTAACAATGAACACGCCCGGTGTTCCTTGGCTTTATGCAAGACCTCAGGTTGAGAAACCAAGATATAATCCTCAAGGCAGTCCTCCTTTGCTTAGTGCTACTTCCGATTTTCCTTTGTGGAGAGTTGCTATGCGGGACCATCTTCGACATGGAAACGATGAGATGTTGGAGATCTTGGAGTATGGCTATCATGTGGTTGATCCAAAGAACCCCACACCAAGAGAAATATATGACAAGAACCTCAATGACACTGCAATCATGTGGATAAGGAGAGGTTTGGATGAAAAACAAAGGAGACCATTCATACACATCACAAGTGCTAAGGAACTATGGGAAACTGTTATGCGATCCAAAGCGGCACTTCTACCCTCCGGAGTGCTCAATATGAAATTGCCAAGGGCAATTGCAAAACTTTGTATGGAGAAAGGTGAAACCCCAATCAACTCCATGAGCGTCTCATGACACTCACTGCCGATAGTGAGTCATGTGAGTGTGACAAGACACAAGATGGTTTCAACATGACTAAGAGGTTCCTTGTGGATAAGTTACTTCATGCTCTTGCTCCATTTCACCATCAAATGGTGTGGGACATAAGACAACACCATACCTTCAAGGAAATGACTACAGATGACATCGTATCCACCTTTCAACTATTTGAAGAGTCAAAGACTAATGCCACAAAACATCTTGCCATGCATGGTTCCCCATCATCAAAGATCAATCTTGCATTGAAGGCCAAGCATGTATGTGAAGATGAACAAAGTGAAGAAGAAGAAGAGGATAGCGAAGATGGTGATGAGATTGAATCCGACGAGGGTCCTACATATGAAGACATGGCTCTTTTGTCAAGAAGTTTAAGCGGCGGGTAAATTCAAGGGAAGATTTCAAAAGAAGAAAGTAAGAAAATGCTACAACTGTGAAGAAACCAATCACTTCTCCAACGAGTGCCCTTATGAGAAGAGAGAAGATAAACCAAGGTTTCCCAAGACCTTTCCCAAGAAAAAGTTGCCAAATCCTTTGAACTCCAAGCTCAAGAAGAGAGATGGAAAGGCAATGGTTGCTCAAGAAGAATCTGATCCGGATGATGTTAGTGGTGTTGGCGGAGTTGCTCAAGACTCTCAAAACACTTTGAGGTTAGTTAACAAGAGTGGTGGCGTGGTCACCTACAAATACATGAAAGATTACAAGGGCAACGCTCACAAATGCCTAATGGCAAAGGCCATGGTTGAAGAAGAAGAGGACCAAAGCTCTTGACAAGGTCAAGGTAACTCCACGATCAAATCCTCCTCTTTTCACTCCTTCTACTCCTAGTGATGAGTATCTTGATGCGGAGGATAGTTATGAGGATGATGATCTAACTGATCCTATGCTTGCTAAACTTAATAAGTTCATGTGCTCCCTCAAAGGAAGGAAGCTCACTATGTTTCGTATGCTTATGGAGATGGTGAGTAAGCACACCATCTCCATTAAGGAACTCGAAACCCTCGTCATCGAGGAAAAGGAAAAATATGAAATCCTTGAGCGGAAAGTCAAATATGAGGAAGCACGAAATGATGAACCATGCTTAAAAATTGGTGCAAATATTGATGTTCATACTAAAGATCCTGCCTCCTTGAAAAAGGCTATTGGCTCTTGTGAAGAGTTGATGAATGATAAAAGTAAGCTTGCAAAGTCTCATGCTTCTCTCACTAAGGATTGTGAGCTTCTATCCGTGTCTCTCAAGACTAAGGAAGAAGAGCTCACCCTTCTTACAAAGAGTTTTGAGACACTCAAACTTACTTATCTTGAAACTCTAGCTAAGGCTTACTCATCTCCTATTATCAATGTTGATGCATGTTCTACTAACTCTAGTAGTGATCTAGCATCCATTCTTGAGGAGAATCGGTTTCTCAAAGCTCAAATCGAGAAAGGGCTCATGACATGTGCTCAAGGGCAAAGAACCTTAATGAGGTGTTGAGCCAACACAATGAAGCGTTAAGCCAAAGAGGGACTTAGGTTTGACCCAAGCACAAGCAAGAAGAAGGCGTCCTCCCAAAATTGCACCACCCCTTTCAAAGAAACTTTTGTATGCGAGAAGGACACAAGGAGAAAGGTAAGGGTGTTAGTGGGAAGGCCACAAGGGGCATGCCCACTCTCAACAAGCCAAAAGAGTTCATGCCTCCATCCTATGTACTGCATAAGACTAAGGATGGAGAAGTTTATGCAAAGTTTGTTGGTCCCCAAAAGGCATTTCGTTTTTATGCTATTTGGGTCCCTAAGACCCTTGTGACTAACTTGAGAGGTCCCATTGTAAAATGGGTGCCTCTAACCAAGTAATAATTGTGTGTAGGTAGCTTTCTCCGGTGGAGTAAAATGGGTGATTGATAGTGGATGTACCAATCATATGACCGGCAAATTGCTCTACGATTTCATGGAAGCTATTCAACCATTTATGAGCATTATGTTTGGTGGAGGATCAAAAGGACAGGTACTTGGGTTGGGTAAAGTGGCTATCACAAATGACATGTTTCTTGCAAATGTTATGCTTGTCCAATCCCTTAAATATCATTTGCTTTATGTCCGCCAATTGGCTTCTGTTGGTTATGATACACTATTTGGACTAACGGATGTGAAAGTCTTTAAGAGAGATACTCTCGAAGTGGCCTTTGTTGGAGAGTTGGATGGCAACCTTTACACGGTTGATTTCTCGAAAGAGCACATTCCATGCAACTTGTATAATGGCCAAGGCCGACAAGGTGGCTATGGCATCGCCGGCTAGCCCATGTCGGTATGAGGAATCTCAAGATCTCTTAAAGGGTAATCACATCCTTGGACTAACAAATGTCTCTTTTGAGAAAGATCGTGTGTGTAGTGCATGTATAGCAGGAAGCAACATCAATCAAAGCACCCACCCAAGAATATTGTGTCTACTTCAAGGCCTTTGGAGCTCCTTCATGTGGATCTCTTTGGGCCTCCTTCATGGGATAGTCTTGGTGGGAAAAAGTATGGACTTGTCATTGTTGATGATTATTCAAGATATACATGGGTGTTTTTCCTTAAGTCCAAGGACGAAACAAAGATCACTTTCATTGACTTTGCCAAGCAAGCACAACGCATAAGTTTGACAAAGAAATCTTGGCAATAAGAAGTGACAATGGATCTGAGTTCAAAAACTATACCTTGGAAGAATTCCTTAGTGATGAAGGGATTGAGCATCAATATTCAGCTCCATACACTCCTCAGCAAAATGGTGTAGCCGAAAGGAAGAACCGCACCCTTGTGGAGATGGCAAGGTCCATGTTGGATGAATACAAGTCACCACATAGTTTACGGGCGAAGCTGTCAACACCGCATGTCATGCATCAAACCGGCTTTTCCTACGCACTATATTGGAAAAAGACTCCATATGAGCTTCTAACGGAAACAAGCCAAATGTCAAGTACTTTCGTGTATTTGGGTGCAAATGTTTCATCCTCAACAAAAGAGAAAGGTTAGGAAAATTTCAATCCAAAACAATTGAAGGTATATTTGTTAGCTATGGATCAAACTCTCACGCATATAGAGTCTACAACAAATCCAATGGATGTGTTGTAGAAACTTGTGACGTGGTGTTTGATGAATTTAATGGCTCCCATGGGGAGCAAGTTGATCTAAGTGATGTAGGTGAAGAAGATTCTTCTCAAGACATTTTGACCATGGGTGTTGGTGCACTTCTTCCTATGGAACAAGAACCTCATGATGATGAAGAAGAAGATAGAAGTCTCACACATCATCAAACTACTTCAACATTCATAACACCACAAGCCCCTATTGCTCAACCGATACCTTTAGCCCAAGTTGAAGAGGATGATCAAGCTCCTCCTCATGACAATCTTCAAGAACAAGAACAAGAAAGTCCAATCATTGATGATGAACCTCAACAAATGCAATATGAACAAGAAGATCTTCCTCCACACATTAATGATCCATATGTTGAGGATGTGGATGATGGACATGAAGTTGAACCTCGTGAAACTCTTACCTCTATCATGCCACGAGTGGCGGTCGTGTTGATGTTGACAAAATACTCACCGGCATATCGGAAGGTAGAGTCACTCGTAAACACTTGACCAACTTTTGTGCTCACTTCTCTTTTGTGTCTAGTTTTGAACCCATCAAGGTACAAGATGCATTGATAGACAACGATTGGCTAGTTGCTATGCAAGAAGAGTTGAACAGTTTTGAACGCAACCAAGTGTGGTCGTTAGTCAAGAGGCCACCTACCAAACACAACGTCATTGGAACAAAATGGATTTTCAAGAACAAACAAGATGAGAATGGTGTAATCATCCGAAACAAGGCAAGGTTAGTGGCACAAGGGTACTCACAAGTTGAAGGTTTGGACTTTGGTGAGACCTTTGCCCCGTTGCCGTCTTGAATCCATTAGCATCTTACTTGCTTATGCTACTTTCAATGGTTTTACATTACATCAAATGGATGTGAAGAGTGCTTTCCTTAACGGTCCTCTACAAGAAGAAGTATATGTATCACAACCACACAGGTTCGTTGATCCCGATCACAAAGACTATGTGTATAAACTTCATAAGGCTTTGTATGGCCTCAAACAAGCACCTCGTGCTTGGTATGATCATCTTAAGAAGTTTTTACTCGATGATGGTTTTGTGAGAGGGGTGATCGATCCTACTCTTTTTACTAAGAGGGATAAGGGTGATTTGATCTTATGCCAAATCTATGTAGATGATATCATTTTGGTTCTCCTAACATTCATTTGTGCAAAAAGTTTGCGGCTTCAATGACCAAGAATTTTGAAATGTCACTCAATGCGGATTTGAAGTTCTTCCTTGGTTTTCAAATTCAACAATTTCAAGAAGGAATTTTCTTGTCCCAAGCAAAGTACCTCAAGGATATCCTAGAGAAGTTTGGTATGTCCGATGCTAGTCCATGTAAGACACCAATGCCAACCAAAATAACACTCACGGAAGACACAGACGGTATCCCTTGACCCATCTAAATACCGCTCTATGATTGGTTCATTGCTTTATCTTTGTGCATCTAGACCGGACATCATGTTTAGTGTATGCATGTGTGCTAGATTTCAAGCTTCCCTAGGGAAAGTCATCATAAAGCGGTTAAGCATATTCTTAGATACCTTGTTCACACCCCAAAGTTGGGTCTATGGTATCCCAAGGATGCTAAGTTTGATCTCATTGGATACACGGATGCGAATTGGGCGGAGACAAAGTGGATCGTAAGTCCACCTCCGGTGCATGTCAATTTCTTGGGCGCTCTTTGGTAAGTTGGTCATCGAAGAAACAAAATTGTATTGCCCTCTCTACCGCATGAAGCTGAATACATTGCTGCCGGGTTGTACCTTTCAGTTATTATGGATGAGGCAAACTTTGAAGGATTATGGTATCACCTATAGGCATGTGCCTCTTCTATGTGATAATGAAAGTGCTATCAACATTGCCGAGAACCCCAAGGATCATCTCCGCACCAAACACATTGATATTAGATATCACTTCTTGAGAGATCATGTTGAGAAAGGCGATATTCACATTGATCACATTGGGACAGATTTGCAATGGCGAGATATTTTCACCAAACCATTGGATGAAGCAAGGTTACATCGACTTAGACGTGAACTTGGTATCTTGGAGCTTGACAACATTATGTGAAATCTAGTACTCATCCATACTTAAACTTAATGTCTTGTCTTGATGTAGGCATATATTTAGGGGGAGACATTCAATTCATGAATGTTCTCGCCCTACTCAATGCATAAAAAGAACCAACACTCTCAAAGTATCTATGGGTCTAGACCTATGGTGCTTTAACATCATGGAGTAGTGACTATGCACTTAAAGTTCAAGTCTTTCTGTGTCATGTCATGTCTACTCAGACATGGTGGCATTAGCCACCACTTGTAGTCTATGGCTATGATTGAGTAAGGTGGGATCCGAGTTACTACATAAAATAGTTTTACTTTGAGAAAATGCCTTTCTCATCATCATGATCAGCCCTCCTGTCCAAACTTCTGGCTCCGGACGTCCGTAGGTTCCGGACGTCCGTGTGGTATTTCACTGTCGGACGTCCGTAAGAATCCGGACGTCCGTATATTCTGCTCTGGTTACCTTCGACCGGTCGTCCGGCCTCGCCGGACGTCCGTAAAATCCACTCTGGTTCACTTAAGTTGGCCTAGCAAATGAAGCTTCGGACGTCCGGAAGACTCCGGACGTCCGGTAAAACTTCGTTACATTACGGTATGCCCGGTCGTCGATGCGTCGGACGTCCGTAAATCATCTCTGTTATCCTCTCTTTCTTGATGGTTCGGACCCGGTCGTCCGGCTGTTCCCGGATGTCCGGGCGCATATATGACTCCGGTCGTCCGTAGGCTCACGGACGTCCGTCACGTTTTACTAGGGACTATATATCTGCGTCGTAGGGTTACGGTCAACCAACCCCATCCTCTCTTCGAGTTCGCCGCCGCCGCCCGTTTACATCGTCGTCCTCCCGCAGCCGCCCGCCGCCGTACCCCTCGCCGGGGTTTCTCCCCGCCGCGGGTCTGCGACTTGTCGTCCGGCCCGTCCAGCCGATCTGCTCGGAGCCTCTCTCGTCGCTCGGCTCCTCCGTGCTCTTCCTCGCCTGGGCATGATGCCTCGGTCCAAGCACTCCGCACGCAAGCAAGTCGCCGGAGGGCTGGCGCGTCCGTCTCGTCGTGGTGGCTCCAACGACTCCCAGGAGGAAGATCGCCCTCGGAAGCGTGCGCTCGTCCTCCCGGCTCGTCCGATGATTCCTCTTGGAGGTCGATTTTGAGGATGAGCTTCGAAGAGGTGGATCCGTCCCGATGATTGGCGTCCGCGTCGCTGCCCCAAGCCCGGCACTTTCGCCGTCCAACATTTCAACCTCCTCCTCCTCGGTGCAACCCCACAGCGATGCCGTCACATCTCCATTGAGCCTCCACTATCACTAGGCCGTCATGTTAAGCGTTTCAATGAAGTCCCCAAATCTTCATATCTCAAATTGCGTCGTGATGTAGATCAATTCTTGTTGTTAGGGATTCTCAGGATAGTCGCTTTCGCACAAATGTCCAAGCCGACATCTTCACCACGATTGTCATCCCTAAAGGCTTATCACTTCATGTTTGCATTGATCTTGAGCACATTCGCACTCATCCGGAGAAATATTCGAGCCATTGAGCTCATTAAGTCGTCAAACCTAGCTGCCCCATTCGCCTTTCAACACGATTTTAACCACGCTACCATCCATCAGTTTTATGCCACATGTTACTTTGCTCCTGATAACACTGTCACATGGATGACCTCCGACACTGCCCTCACGAGCATCTTATCTGAGTTTGTCACCGCACTTGGATTTCCCGACACTTTGGGTTCAAAATCCACAAGGATGACCCCAATCATAAGCCCAAAGGCATTGCGATGTCTTGCGGATCTCCTTAGACCCATATCATCTTTGTCTAGTCTTGAAAAACAAAAGGGTCTAAATCAAGTCTCCATTTGGCGTTTTCCATTCAACATCATTTATCGGTGTGTCATCCGCACCATTTATCCCAAGATGGGTGACAAGGGCTCCTGCAGCAGCTCTTGCATTGATCTCATGCATCGCCTCTACACATCTCCTAAAGGGAAGATAAATGTTCCACACTTTCTATGGCATGAGATTCGCCTTGCTAGCTTCCAAAGACAAGCGGGCTTTCCCTCATGCACCTTTTCTTGAGGCATTTATCGAGAGGGCAGCTCCCTTTCCCATTGCGCACTCATATACATGAGAGATGGGTCATCCCACCTCACATGGCGGCTGACCATGTTCCTCCTCCTCCCGCTCTTGCTAGTCACACCACCGCTAGTTTTCCCTCTCACGCTAACCATCCTCATTCGGTCTTTGTCCCCTTTGGGCGTATTGCTCGCTTTCTTGGGAAGGCTCATTCAGCCATGATGAAGATGTTCACCTTCCATTGCTCCCAACACCACGATGTGGTCACTCGCATGGTCACTTCCAAGAACGCTCTGAAGGCTCGTCTGCGAGACTCAGCGTATATGATGTGAGTGACGATGGCGTCTTCCTGCAGACCCCCCTTGATTTTGGTTTTCCCTCCGGTCTGAGTGGGCTGATTTCTTTGGCGAGGCTGGGGCGGTGGTGTTCATGATGATGATGATGAGGATGAACTTTAATACTTTCGTGTCATTCCCCTTTGTTTTTGGATGCTTGATGCCAAAGGGGAGTAGGCTCCATATGCACTACTCTAGCTCATTATGTAATCGAACCTATGTTAGGAGTAGTTTGTTGAACTATGTTATGAGTTGTTGAACTATGTTATGAGTTTGTTGATTATGAGTTTGGTGAATCTATATGAAGTGATCCAACTATTGTGGCATCAGGTTTGAGGAGCCCTCATCATTTTTGTTTTTAAGTAGTATCTGTGGTATCACTTTGAGGGGGAGCTCGCTCGCTACTTATTCTTATTATGGTTATTGAACTCCACAACAAATACTTCCGATTACCATTATGAGTATGCATATGAGTTGTCATCAACTACCAAAAAGGGGGAGATTGAAAGTGCAATCATGCCCTTAACCATATTTTGATGTTGATGATAACACATATGCTCGGGACTAATCATGTTTATCAAGTATATCTCAGGATTATGTTCCAAAGACCGTGTGCATGGATCATGACTAGGGACAAAAGCATATAACTCAAGAATGGAGATACAAGATGTTAACTTCATTTATGGTTTGTTCTTGAGTATAGGAATCCCGCACTATTAAGAGGGATCGATGGATCTGTGAAAAACTTGCTCAAAGTTGCTATCTATATACCTTACCTTGGACGTCCGTGGTCTACGGACGTCCGGTCCTTCTGATTGCCGGACGTCCGGACACTTCCGGACGTCCGACACCTCCTAGCGAAGCGTTTTTGCGGATGTCCGGAACCCTCCGGACGTCCGACACTTTCACATCGAAGCATTCTTACGGATGTCGGCCCTTTCGGACAACCGTATCCTATACGATGGTTTGTGGGTCACACTTTTCACGGCCGGTCGTCCGATGGTATCAGACGTCCGGACCCATTTAGGCCTCCGGACGTCCGGCGTTCTCCGGACGTCCGGCCATCCTATACCCCAAGCGGTCACCTTTTCCCACCACCTATATATACTCCTTTCCCTTCCACGGGTAGGGGTTGACCATTCACTTTGAACAAATCCTAGAACACATCTCACACTCTCTCTCATTTCTCCACACCAAATCTTAGATCCCCAAGGGATTTGAGTTGAAAAGAAGTTGTCCGGTCAAGTGATAGATCCACTTCTCCTCCTTCTTTGCACCCAAGGAATTCGTGATTTGAGCAAGTCTTGAGCAAATCCCCATCGATCTTGTTACTCTTGGAGGTTGGAGACTCCTAGGCGGTAGGAGTCTTCGGAGAGGAATCGACCTTTGTGATTACCCCCGGATAAGTTTGTGAGGGTTTGGAGACCACCTCAAGGTCTACCACTAGTGGTTGAGAAACGCCTTCGTGGTGTTGTCTCAAAGGGAGAATAGGGTGAGCCTTCGTGGCGTTGGTGTGCCTTCGTGGTAACATCCACCTCTCTAACGGTGACTAGCTTCCCTCCAAGGAAGTGAACATCGGCATACATCCTCGTCTCCGGAGTTGCGGTTATTCCTAACCCTAACTCTATACTTGTGGTTACTTGTTTTGGTTTGCACTTACTTACATCATATTGTGCTTACTCACTTATATGCTTGTGTTACTTGCCTTGTACTTTGTACTTACTAGCAATTGTTAGGCTCACCTTCATATTCCGCACTATTGCCTAAAATTGCTAAGTAATAATTAAAATTTGTAATTGTACCTATTCACCCCCCCCCCCCTCTAGGTCCATCTCGATCCTTTCACATGGAAAGGAGGTCCCACTTGGCACGTAGTGAGTTGTGTGCCAACTCACATGTGCCGAGGCAAAAGGGTGGATGGCAAGATTGTGTCCCAAGACCACAGACAACTCACGTCCGAGTTCATCGCTTACAGGCTCTCCAACTCAATATCCACACTTCCAACAATGAGCGTCCAACATGTCATTGACCTTGTGAAAGCCACCTTTCATTACAAGGTAAAGTACGGCAAGGCATGGAAGGCGAAGCAAGCCGCATTTAAGATGTTGTATGGTACTTGGGAGGAAGCATACAACCGAATCCCTAGGTTGTTGTTAGCCATGGCCGCAACAAACCCGGGCATGGTTCATGTGGTCGAGCCTCATGGGCACCAAACAACGGTTCATGAAGGAAGGAAAGTCCGAGTATTTGGCCATGCATTTTGGGCATTCGAGCAATGCGTGAGGGCTTTCGAACATTATAGGCCAGTCATCGCCATTGATGGCACGTTCTTGACCGGACAATACAAGGGCACCTTGTTGGTTGCAACAACAAGTGATGCCAATAACCGGGTGTTGCCATTGGCATTTGCTTTGGTTGAGGTGGAGAACAATGACAACTGGGAGTGGTTATTGCGTCTTTTTGAGGACAAAGGTGTTACCCGCTCAAAGGGAAATTTGTGTCATATCGGATCGGCATCCAGGAATTCTTAACGCGGTGGAGATTGACATTCCCGGGCATGCTCCGTCGCACCATCGATGGTGCATGAGGCACTTTTGTTCGAACTTCTATAGGACATGTGGCCTTAAGGAGTTGGCCGATGATCTTCAAGATTGTTGTCTCGCTTTCTCCGACAAGCGGTTCGCCACTTTGTACAACAAATTGCTCGCACACAAAAAACTAGATCCCGGGGGTCAAGACTTTCTCAATAGGCTCATTGAATACCGGAACAAGTGGGCACGTGCTTTTGATGAAGATGGCCGGAGATACGGTCAAATGACAAGTAATATGGCCGAATGCTTCAATAGCGTGCTCAAAGGTGCACGTGGATTACCCGTGACGGCAATAGTTTAATACACATTTGACAAGATGAATGCGTACTTTCTAAAGTACTCGATGGAAATGGATGCACAGATAGCGGGTGAGAACCCGCGCAAGTACAAGTACAAGTTCCCACCCAAGGTTGATGAATGGTTAGAATTTCAATCACGGAAGGCGGACTCAGAAGAAGCTATATTATATGACAACGAAGAGTGGAAGTACGAAGTGAAAGAGCCAGGAGGAACCACAAACGATGGCCTCCAACATGGAGGTCGGGCTTTCAAGGTGTCGTTAACACAAGTGATTGCTCTTGCGGGAGGCCATTGTTGCTTCATCTCCCATGCTCACACTTGTATACCGCCGGTCGCGTTAGGAATGTGGACATCAATCACCCACGCACCGTGAGGGAGTCAGAGTTCTCAATCATGACGGTCAAGAAAACATGGGCTCCCCACTTTCACCCATACTTTGACCAATCACAATGGCCGGAGTACCATGGTGTTCAACTATGGCTGGATCCAGAGTTGAAGGTTGTTAAACAGGGTAGACGTAAGACAAAGCATCTTAGAGGCGACATGGACGGATGGGGCCATGGTGGCCGCCCTTGAAGCGAACAGCGACCAATTCCAAGAGCCTCGTGAGAGCTCCGTTGTGGGAGTGCAAAGGTCATGGCCAAAACAAAAGAAAATGTACGAAACCAAGGAAAAGGTCCAAGAAAAATGACGCAAGCACAAGCCAACAAGGAGCTACACAAGGAAGCCAACCAAGTGGTAGCCAACAAGTGCCAAGCCAACCAAGAGGTATCCAACAAGTGCGAAGGCAACCACGTGGTAGCCAACAAGTGCCAAGGCAACCAAGTGGTAGCCAACCTAGTGGTAGCCAACAAGTTCCAAGTCAACCAAGTGGTAGCCAACCTAGTGGTAGCCAACAAGTGTCAAGGCGACCAAGTGGTAGCCAACAAGTGCCAAGCCAACCAAGTGTTAGCCAAAGAGGATCTAGGCAACAAAGAGGTCGGCAACTAGGACTTACAAGAGGCCGTGGTGGTGGTAGAGCTCGTGGTGGTGGTCTAGGCCGTGGTGGTGGTAGAGCTCGTGGTGGTGGTGTTGGCCGTGGTGATGGTCTTGGCCTTGGTGATGGTCTTGGCCTTGGTGGTAGACTTGGCCGTGGTGATGGACAAGGGCAAGGTTGTTATAGAGGAATGTTTGGATACCTCAATGGACTATTTCTGTATGTTGCTCACTAACTATAATGTTTCATATGTTCTTGTTTTTCATATGTTCTTCTTTTTCATATGTTCTTGTTGTACATGTTCTTCCATTTGTTTTTATTGTCTTTACTAACCATTATGTTTCACTCATCGTAGGTATGGCGACTTCCCAACCCAACAAACCAACAATGAAGAAGGATGGCGAAGATGAGATGGCGGGATGGTGGGAGAAGGCTGCGAAGAAGCTTAGAGAGGAGGATGCAGCCACACTAAAGAAGAAGAAGGAAGTGGAGCTTGAGGAGAAGAGGAAGGAAATAGAGAGAGCGTCAAATGCGATGCGCGCTAGGGAGAAAGCGTTGGTGAGGAAATGTGAGGAACACCCGATGTGGCAGGTGAAGCTCAACTGCCCAGTTGCATATCAGTGGGCACCTCATATGCCAGAGATCCCTATCCCTAGTGCACATCGGATTCAGCCTGAACTCTATAGGGTTACCAAAACTCTCTCCTCTTCCATACGGCTCCCATTCCACCTGCAAAATAGCATAGAATGCAAAATTGATATCGAGTTACGATAGAAGCATGATAATCACTTATGCAATGTCGAGTCACACCTTTCGGTAGTGATCGTGTCCAGCTCGCTCTTGTACAACTTGTACATGACCGAGGGATCATCCGTCGTCTCATTTAACACATCCCACTTGTAAGCCCAAGTGGGGAGCCGTAGTGGGTCGTCTTTGTCATCCCAATCCTCGTACTTCACGATCTTCAGTCGTCCAACCGGCAAACGCTCCCAGCTCCATATGGAAAGTGCGAGCATACAACCACCAATACCTCCAGATTGCCTACAACAGGCTTCGTCCAACTGCACATAAAAGAGAACATGGTTGAACTAACAGTAAGATCGCATTGATAATGTATCAATGAAGTGAAAAAGAAACAACTTCATACCTGTCGATACAAGTAAGCGAGTGTCGCCGAACCCCAACTCCATTTGCTATCGAATACGGTCAACGCCTTCAGCCACATCCATGGAGCATTCTTGCCTGTGCCATCAGCAAACATAGTCCTGGATATCACGTACCACATGTAGACACGAGCATATGTCTTGACCGTGTCCTCGTTAGCTTCCTCAGGGCAAGTACCAAAGTGCCATGTAATCCACGTGAAAGGAGCACCGCTGCGACTCTTTCCTTCTTCTTGTCTTCTGCTTCTGGTTCCCGAGGCTCCGGAGGAACCATACCGATAAGGGCTTCCATCTGCGCGCGTCACCCATCAGAATCGATGTTCATACATAGAGGATTCCCCTCGATAGGAAGACCGGTGACCATAGCAATATCCTGGAGCATCACGGTCATCTCCCTTGTCCGAAGATGGAAACTGTGTGTCTCCGGCCTCCAACGATCAATAAGCGCGGTGATTGCTGCAGCATTGTTGGATGGCGTCGACCGGCTGACCAACTGAATGAAAGGGAGAAGTCCTGTCTCCCTTACATACAGTGTGTATCGCTCATCATAGCGCATCCATCCAAGATTGACCCCGTGAGACCGAAGCTTCAGAGGTGCAAGATCCTACAAACAAACAAATCATAAAATTACATATGGGGCATTTGTGTTTGAAATAAACACGAAATTCATAACACCGACCACTTTTATTATTACTCGCTGCTCCACCGACATACCGTACGACCGGTGTTGTTTGTCCCGGTGATCATCGAGAAGCCAAACCATCCTAACAATTTGAAACAAAGCTTTCTTGTCAACACGATTATCTTTTGAATACAAATAAACTAAAGTACGCCTACTATATGTAAAATTCAAAGCATATGTATTCAAAGCATTCTTGTCAATATGAATATGATTTCAACACAAATAAACTAAACTAGGCCTACTTCATGCAAGATTCAATACAAATATCTTTTCCATAGAAATAACATGTCAACCTATGTATCCAAACCATATCTTTTCAATAAAATCAACTAAACTAGGGTTGCAAAATTAGGTATCTAATACATCAAGATTCTAATACATGCAACATTCTACTCTAATCAAAGCAAACAAGGGTTCCCCAAAATCTTCAAAATAGCATACATTATATGGATAGAAAGAAGGGGATCGGAGGAAAATACCTTCTAGGATGGATTGGTGAAGGAATCCACGGACCAAATCGTCAGATCTGAAGAATTTGGGAGAGGGGATTGAGAGGGGGAGAGGAGAGGGCCGCCACCGCGGTTCTTCTGTTTCTGTAACTGGTGGTGCAATGGGGTGGGTGGGGAGGAGAGGGCCGCCGCGGCTAGATAAGTCAGAGTGCAGCGCCCGAGCGTTAGACGCTGCACATTACATGTGTCGTCCCTAGCTCAGAGGCGTTGCACTGCTGGGTGCGGGCCCGGGGGCTGCCACGGTGGACTGGCGTGCAACGCCCCAGAAATAGACGCTGCACCGTAGGGTGTGGCGCCTGTGTGGCGGAA